>JARHVA010002288.1:857500-1457500 GCA_037957365.1 Torreya grandis | reverse complement strand
TTTTGTTGAATTTACACATGTCAAAAGATGTTGCATGTATGAGCAATAGAGCTTGAAATAAAGAGATTTTGCATGAAAAACCTTGAAATTGCATACTAATATCAATTAAGTTATCTATAAATTTAAATAATTAGGCTTTATGATCTAAATTTTTTTGTTCTAGGCAAAAAGGGATGGAGGATAGGATCAACCAATTGGGACAATAGAGTTCAATGTTTCTATCTTGTTTTAGTCAATTCTGTCCTAAAAGGAAAACGATATAATTTTGGAAAAATATGCAAGAAGATAGATAAATTTATATGTTAGTGAGTTTGAAATATTGTTTGAACTTTCTATAGATCTATAAGTATAAGATAAAAGGTTCAAGTGACCAAAAATTCAATGAAATATAATGGCATAGAAGAATAGATCAAATGGTCACAAATACAAACAAATGGAAGGAGAATATGCAACAAATTAGAAATTATGTACATTCATATTTTATTATTATTATTATTATTATTATTTAATTCTTATTTGAATATTTTTAAAATTTTTATAAGGTTTGAAAATGTAGTAAGATTCCAATGATCTCACCCATGCGAATAACATAATAATCTATAAGAAGTGGTAAATGTCCTAAATGAAATGTGAAATATGTATGTAAATCAAAATCATAAAATATATCATGTGTGTTGTAATCTTATATTATATTTACATATTCATCCATATTATTTCTACCATTTCAATTATATTCTATAGAGTCATTATCATGGTTATAACTATCCTCTTGATCCTGAAATTGTAGTACGCTACTCTTGCCTTATTATGTATCTATATATGTAAAACCAACTACCTCATATTATGGTATTAAAATTTGGGATTTATTTTTATTTAGCATATGTGTTATGTCATGTTATTTTGTTGATATTTTACTTACTATATTTTCTTGAGAGATATTTTACTTTGTGTGGTTTTGTTCTAAAAATGTTCCCTCTTTTGAAATAGAAATAACCATGTCTTCATGATTAAATATAATACAACCTTTGTTTATATATATATATTTTATGCTATTTATTTTAACCATGAACCTCCAAGCACAATATTGTGTACAATTGTAGGAGAAATAACATGAAAAGTAAGATGACATTCTTTTGAAGCAAACAATATTGTCGAGTCGATTGATCATAAACATGAGTTGATGCAATAGTTTGATCTATGTGTTAAAGAGTTTATCCAAGAGATACAGTATATGATGTAGAATAAAAATTCATTTATTGATAGTTAATAACTTTGACATTGGTAAATTTCTTTCCTTCAATGTGAGTAGTGATATTTATAGGTTCTTGATATAATTAAGTTCTTGTACTTGCCTCTTTCGGAACCATATTTGTAACATTAGGTGTTGTAGGCCTTTATTTTTTGATTTGAACTTATTTTTGAAATGTCTCTTCTCATAATTTTTATAAACTTGACTGTTCCAATTTTACTTTGTACACTTTTTCTTTCTCAATTTTTTATTTTCGTAATTTTCCTCTTTCCAATTGTTCCCTTTGCAACCTTTGCTTTTCAACATGTTCCTTTTATAGCCTTTATTTTTCATCTTGTTATTTTATGTGTGAATCTTTATCAACCATATTTGTATCATTGTAATTTTTAGGAACATTTTTATTTTGATCTTACTTTGAGAATAATTATTTTCATGTGTGTAATTTGCCTTGAATTTTATTTGGCATTTTTTCCAGCTTATCTCCTAGTAACTTTGCTTTTATATATATTATTTTTGTAATCTCTCTTTCTAATGTAGTTTTTTTTGTAAATTTTCTTGATATAAATTATATTTTGTATCCAATATTTCTCTTTAGAATATGAATTCATGATGTGAGTGGGTTGCTTGATTGAATAATCTAGTATAAAATCACCAATATCAATTATACTTAAATTTATAGTTTTATATAAAACCAAACAGTTATCTATATGATGCCCATATATTATATGATATGCACAATAGTGTTTTGATCTTCTTAAAGGGTGTACAGGAGGTAATTTTGTTGCTTATTTTGAAGCATTTCTCTTATAGTTTCACATGAAATATTAGTAGCCTTTTGTGCACTTTTTGGATCCCTAGTTGTAGATGAATTCTACTATAAATTAAAATATTGAAGTCTTGTTAGGCCATAATTTTTAGATGAAGATGTATATACATGATTGACACTAGCATATTATATATATATATATATATATATATATATATATATAATTTTCCCATGATATGATCTTTGACCTTAAATACTGATTTTGATTTTGTAATTCCTCTATTGAATTTCTCATATTTATAATTTGATCCTTAATAGTCTCACAAGCACAAATCCTAGGTACTTTTAATTAAATATGCATACAAACACCATTAAGAGGGCATATTATAAGTGAAGGGGGTTGAGGAAGAACATGTTGGTTACTTTCATTTTAAAATATAGGGTGACTCAACTTACCTTGTGAGATAGTGATAACATGGACCTACTTAGAGGGATAATAGATATTACCATATTGAGGGTTAAAAAGAGGCCATCTAGCATATTGAATTAATGTTTGATCCTGTTCCTATGTTATACTTGACTTTTCCAAGTTTAGCATTAGTAAAGTTTGTGTATTGCCTTGTGATTTTGTTAATTTTATTTCATATATATGAATGAGTTTCTTGATTAAAGGAATACAATATGACATAGAGATTATATATTCTTGAATTGAAAAGTCCTCATCCACTATAGCCATGAAAATATTTGCAAATGAAAATAATAAAAAACTAGAAAGGCAATTTTTTGAAACCCTGGGGGAAAAAAATTGAAAACACTAGGACAATTGAAACCCTAGAAGGTTAGAAACCTAAGGAATACTTAGGGTTTAAAATGTTTGAAAAAATAAATGGGTTCACCAAATGTTTTATCTAAAATTGAATTAATGTGATAATTAATCCTAATTCACATAAATGGAATATAATAATTTAGAGTGATAGAAATATAATTTCAAACAACAAATTGAAGCTAAATGACTAAATTAGATAAAGAAAAAATAGGAACAAATAAGAATAAACTATGCAAAAAATAGATAAACTTAGCTTTTTGGAGTCATCAAGTGTCTGAAATGGAAAATAGATTGTAAGAATATAAAGAGTAAAACAACTAGAAACCTCCCAATATTTGTGTTTGAGTGCCCTAAAGGATAGGAACACCCAATAGAGGATAGGATAGACTATTGTTACTATCCCTATCTATTGATTCTATCTTTTTTTAAGAAATTAGAAATTTTGGCACAATCATGTCAGACGGTAAAAATTAGGTCTTTTTATGCTGATTTCATCTTCAAAAAGTATGTAAGACTTGTATGTGCTTTATTGAAGATGAAAACCCCAACTTTGTGTCACAAGGAGATAAAATGATGTGAAAGAGTAAAAATGGGTTAGTATTCAAAGTTGTGCTAGACCTTAACACCTCATTGTGTTGATCTTTGCCTACATACCAATACTCTAAAGAGGGATCAAACCTCCATTTAGTTCTCCCACCTAAGTGATATGTCCAATGGTGATCCTTTGACTATATGAATGCATCTATAATTGGATTAAATACGTGACCATGTAGGAATAGGGTTACATAATATTTGCTTAAGACTTGGTTGAGGATTACTTGAAGTGTTTGGAACTTGATTTGGGAAGAATAAGGAACTTTTTATCAATGTGTAGTTATGCCAATAAACCTTGTGAATTGAAATTTTTAGCTGTGTAACAAGTTATTTGAATATGTATTTGTAGCAATATCATCAACATGACAACATGCTAAGAAACCTAAAAATATAAAGGATGACCTTAGGGAGGGTTTAGTTTTAAAATATGATATTTGGCATGACACAATCATAATTGAAATATAAGGACAAGATTGATAGTTGTTTTCCCTATCTTCCATTATTGTCCCCTAAAAAAATGCATTAGGATTTGGGTCTAGATTGAGGCATATAAATGCATATAGGTGTTTTTGGCAATCATAACATTTTTATGTGTAATGGATGAAGGATACCAGAGAGAATAAGTGATTTCTTAGGCTTGGGATAAGTCAAACCAATGAAATAGGTGTAAATGAAATGCACGTTAATTAAAAATAAAAATAATAAAAATAAAAATGATCAAATATTTGTGATCAAATTTAAGTTATTATATCCTATTAAAAGAGACTGAGTAGTGAATGTTATTCTAAAATGACCTAATTATTTTATTCTATTTTCAATAAATAATAATGTATACTTTAGTACAAACAACTTATAACCTTAAATACATGACTTTTTTAAAGAAGTAAAGATATCACCATATTGAAAGTTATAATAAATACCTATTACTAAAATTATCACCAAAAAAAATTAGTAAGACAAATTCCATCCTCTATTATAAGTGGAAATTATATTATTAAAAAAAATTAAACATATATTTATAATTATTCAATAAAATTTTTTATGAAAAGGACTTTCAACATTTAGATAAAGAATATAAACTTTAATAGAATGATAGAGAATCAAAGTTTGAACTTTCATTGTAATTTTCCTTCAAGAATAAATGTTTTATATATGTACAAAAAGATTAAAAAAAAATCATTGGTAAAAAATCCCTTAATACATCATCCCATCAATAACATATACTAGTTTCATTTTCTATAACCACCAGTGTTTCAAATATTAACATATTGGGACCCACTTTCTTCGTGGGAGAATTTTTTAATAGTAAATTATTCCTTCCACTCATAATGGACAAATGGTGTCATTATAAAAACATTTAAAGATCCATGAAATTTACAAATAATATGATAAAATAGTTTTATATGGTCAATCATAAATATTTTATTTCATTGTTAAGAAGTCCTTCATATTAAAAAAAAAACTTGGTTGAAAATTTTATATGAATCTGTGTTGGGTTGGGTGGATAGGATGGAGCATTACATCACATTTGGTAAAGGAAAAATCAATAGAATATGCAATATGATGTCATCATATAATTTTATTAATTTATCATTGTACTTTGTTATTATATTTAAATTTTGTATTTTATTTTGCATTTAAAGTTATAATAATTAATGTATAAAAATCAAAAGTGAACAAGAAAATAATAATATGAAGAAAAAAAATGGAAATGATTGTCAATCCTTATTAAATATTTTCTTTTAAGTGATTTAATTCTACTCCATGCACATTTATTAGTATTCAAAATGTAAGTAATTAGACTTTTTTCAATAAAATCATGTTGCACAAATCTTTCTCAAATATAACTCTAAGGATCTTTTTCCTTATGTCAATTAAAAATCATATATTTTAATTTACTTTTTCAATTTGTATTAAAATTTAGCATGTGGTTAAATAAGTATATATTATGATATTATAATGATATTATTTGTATAAGAATTTTTAGTATTGTTTGTATAAGAATTTTTAGTATTGTTTGTATAAGAATTTTTAGTATTGTTAAGTATTCTTGACTTTTATTGAATATTAATATCTGAATTAATTTAAATTAATTATTTTAACATATAAATTTATTTTATTAAAATAAAAATAAATAAATTTTGAAAGGGCTTCAAACCTTAAATAGTCAAGTAACTAAAATAAGGATGAAGATATAAAAAAAGATATAATTATAAAATTGAGATAACCAAATATCCAAAAAGAACATTATCAAACACATAGGATTAAACTTAACAATAGTAAGTAGACAACAAAGAAAAAATCTATTGAAATATTAAGATGATACAATGTCACTAAGAGATTTGGCCACCTCACATTCCTTTGTCATGAGGATGAAGTAGTCCTTAGTATTTTCATAATCCACCTCCTTAATCCCAACTACCTTTCCTTTTTCATTCATATTGATTCTCTTTGTGGCTCCGATTCCCACAATTTTTTCAATTTTCTATTTAAAACTATCACACATAATAATTATATTCACAATATATTTTTTAATTGTATTCTTGTTGATTTCGATAAATGTTTAAATTTTTTATTGGAAAATTTTCATCTCGCTATTTGTCTAATTAATTTTATCTTTCATATAAGAAAATTTGTTTTCTAAATGCCCAATTATTTATTTTAAGGCCCATATTTTCCTGTTAAAAATCAAATTTCCTAGATTGTATTTCCCATTAAATTGGAGTTTCAGTTGATTTATTTTGGTCATAAGATCCTCATTTTCTTTCAACACAAATTCAAGGGCTTCTTTATGAATATTAGAATTTCTTTCCAAAGAGATTATTATATCTTGGGATACATTGTTCATGGTAATCTTTTTTTTTCCTTTTTACTTATCAGAACCTAAAACTTGTTCTCGCTCTAGGTTCACCATATAATTCTCAATCTTATTTCCATTTGAAATACATAGCTTCTTTTCTATATGAAGGAATACATGGATCTTGGCTAGTATAAATACACAAATGGTCATCCAAGGTGATAGGTTCCTCAATCAAGGCCCAAGATTTGTTTTGGAATGTTTGCCTTTTGTATTCATTTTTGAAATAACAGTGTCTTCAAGAGTTGAAGGGATTAAAATGGATATATATTTTAGATTTTTAGGCTTGATATGAGTGTTTCCAACATCACCCACAACATGCTTAATAAAGGATTTTAGAGAGTTTTTTTCAATGAGATCAATTTGTAGGTTGGGAATAGGGCCAAAGGTCTGGGATTTGACATGGTGGAACAAAAGATAGATTACAAATTGATGAATACGGAACATATATTTATCATGATTAACATCCAAAATAGATTTATTTGGAGACATAAGAATATAAAATAGAATTATTTTTGTGTGTGTTTGAAGTGTTTAAAGAAAGCAAAATGAAAATAAAATGACTTTATATATACCTTCCAAAGTGACATACCTCATTATTTGGTGAAGGAAAACATTCCATGGATTTGGGATATAATATTTAAGATATCCCCCTTTTAAATTCAATCATTTTTTCATTTCCAAACAAAAACATTGAAACTTCTTTTTCTTTCCATTTTTTGTTTATAGTATTTGATGCCCTCCATGCTCAAGTCAGTGACTTGAGAAATGGTTTTCTCGACACCTCAAAGGAGATTCTTATAAATATGACCTTACATAGGTTCCATGACTTTTAAAAATCCACTAAAATGTGTATCATAAGCCATGATCTTATTGATGAAGTTTGTTAAGCCCCTATATTTGAGAATTATCCAAATTATGGTTTGTTTTCTTATCATTTCTAGTGCTATCAATTCAACTCTACATCTATCTCCTCTCATAATTTGAGAAATGCAAAAGCTTCCTACCCTCTTATTAAAAATTTTACTCTCGATATCCCTTATTTTGGTAGAACAAAAGATATAACTAAAAACTTGCCTTCACTCGTTACTACATCATTAAGTAAGTTTGAGCTTGCACAAAAAACCATGAGTGATCTTTAGATGTTATGACTCAATCTCACATAATTACTAACATCAAAATAAAATTTGACATATTTAACGCTACCAGCTAATACCTTCTTTCTTGAAATATTTTAATACGAATAAATTTCATAATAAATACATTTGATTATTATATTCATTATGTTTAGTAAATAAATAATTAATATTATATCATTATAAAACTCCTTCAATTTGAAAATTCGTTTAAAAAATACAATCTTTTTAATAATTGAAATACCAATTTTTTTAATTCCAAATAATCATCCCCAAGTATTCCTTTGTCTCAAGTTTCTAAATATGAAGGAGATCATTTAGAGTTCCTAGATTCCTTCCATTTTTTAAAACTATCATTGAAAATCCTTAAGTTGATAAACGAGTCAACCTAATATTATCCTTAAGTTGGTGTAATTAGTCGTACATACTTTTTTCTCCACCAAACATTAAGTGAGACATAATTATTTTTGTATGAATCTATTTCCCAAACATACTTCATGACACGCAATTATTTTAAAAAAATTGATTTATTATCTACCAACTATTAGAATTGAACGTTGTCTACTTGTACACATTTTAAAATAGTTCACCTTTTTACATAAACCAAAAATAGGTTCAACTAAGGACAATTATGTTTAAATGTGAACTAAAGCCATAAACAAACATAGTGTAACATGAGATTATATACATACAAAAATTAGATTAAATTATATCAAATATATATTCTCTTTATAATTATTAGGTCTTTATGTTTATTATTAAGGATGATATTTGATAAGAAAATTCATCTTTTAATAAATTTTTTTGGTATCAACAAATAATTTTTTTAGTGATTCTCAATAAAATAAATATTATCATATATATATATATATATATATATATATAATTAATGTAAATTTATATTAAAATGATGATCATTTATTAATTTTCATGTAACTTTCAACATTTTTTAAAGATATTATAATAAAAGGCAGGATAATAATGAATTTATTTATTTATTTTTTTAAATTGATATTTAGGGGGAAAATGGGTCCCTAGCCCATAAACAGAGCATTTTAAAATCAAAATTGCCTGACTTGGTGGAATAATCGTCAAAGCATTAATCAAACAAAAAACTAATGTGACAAATATTACTTGCAGACCTGAAAACAAACCTTCTCAAATTATTACTCCGTCTTCTTCCATCAACCATTAGAACTCAAGGTCTTAATAGGAGAATTTGGAATGAGATGGTCTTTCTTTCTATTTCTTACCACTTTCCATTCTTCTTGATTACTCAATTTTTTTGAAAACCCACTTTCCAAAACGTCCACCTTTTCAGTATTACCTTTATTTACTTTATTCCTATTATTCAGACCCCTTTATTTCTTTTCATTAAATCCAGTGATCTTGGAATTCAAAGGGGATGGCATAACTATTTTTTTGCTAATTTCATAAATCTTTTCAAGAAAAGATTTTGCACTATTATCGAAATACTCTCTATGAATGCTAACTAGAATCAATGTCAAAATCTCTTCTTCATTCTCCTTCCCCCAAGAAGAGACTAATTTTCTCTTCGATTTGGGACAAGAAACTGAAACATGACCCATTTGAAAACAATTTCTACATCTGAAAGGAATACCTTCAAAATAAATGGATTGAGACCAAAATCTCTCATTTACTTTTAATTTGATCATCTCAGGTAAATCCTGGGAGATATCTAAACAAACCAATAATCTTACAAAAGTCGTTAAGGAAAATTTAAGCGAAGAAGCATCAATTTCCAATAATTCCCTCAAGGATTTGACTGATAATTGTAAGCCCAGGTTTATTCCATAATTGAAGAGGAAGATATGTAAGCCTTATCCAAATCAAATGAACAAAAAGATTTTATGTTAAAGGGTTAAAATCAGGAAACCATGGTTTCAACAAAAGAAGACGATTATCAAGATTCCAAGATTTAGCTTAAAGGATCTTTTTTTGATCGATTAAATTATCAAATGCTACAATAAAAAAACTTTAGCAAAGAGGTATATTTCCATATCACCTATCAACAACAACTACTAGGATAGCGAAAGCTAATTATGTAAAATTGAAAGAGATGACCAAAACCTGTCAAAATGGCAAATCAGGGCCCTCTCCTAAAACCATGCTTCACATTCAACAATCTCCTTCAAAGCTTCAACTTTGAATTTGACCACTAATGGATTTGAAACCCTCAAATGATACAAATTCACATTTTTTGAAGAATCCATAACCTCTAAATCCAATTTAGTTGGGGTGATTGAAGGTTTTTAAAAATATCTTAACCAGAACTCTGTTCTACTATCGATACCAAAACTGGTGATTGTATCCTTTCTACCCTAGCTTAAATCTTGCTGGGCATCAACCCTTTTAAAGTTACAAGTCTAGTTACCATCATCTCTCCTCCACATAAATAATACAAGGTGGAAGAACTGAAGAAGGATGAGAAAAATGGTGAGTAGGGGTCATCAAATGGCCAAGCCTTAAGCCAGAGTGTAGGTTGTCACGACCAAGAATTTGAAAGATTTTAGATCTATTTAATCTAGATGTACATTCCTTAAATCCTTATGATGCCTACTCTTATTCTATATTAAATAAATTTAGATCTACATTTGAAGCTTGATGGGGATGGGCCTGGGTCCATAATGTCCACCAAATGATCCACAACTGAATCATCCTACCTTGATCCACGTGGAACATATGGAAAATTTTGACCCCTACCTCAAGGCGTCCCCATGGCCACTTCAAAGTAAATTTTGGGTACTTACATTTTTGTAATCAGAATGCTGAAAACTAATAGTGAATAGTATCGTAGATATTTTTCATGAAATAACCCGTAGTAACATTGTATGAGAACGACGCTAGAGAGTGGTCATCTCAAGAACAGACCCTGAGACCTCCCACTTCTAACACTAAACTTACTCACCATTAAGCTATCATCATTAGATTAAATTTATTTATTTATTAATATCTAAGAAATATCTATAATATACATAAAATTTAATAAAATTGACAACTTCTAAATATTATAAATTATTATTTAATAATTTTTTAAATTTATTTTAAAATAAAAAAAATAAAACTATTTAAAATAGATATTAAATCTCATCAATTCCACCTTCAAACATTATTTTTTAATTTCCTTAAATTTAAATTTAACTCATGGTTAAATTACTCTCCACATGCCATTCTTTTACATTAATTCTAATATATTTAAAATATGCCACTTTTATAATCTTATCCTTAACTGACCAAATAGGTAATTTTTTCATAGAAATATGGTTTTCCATACATAACAAATACAAGAGAAAATGAAAAAAAATAGATGTCATAAAAATAGTTGACAGTTAAGCCAACACCTATTTGATATGGGAAAAGGGGATCATATTAGTACCTTGAAATATAAATGTGAGATTTAAGCGAGAAGCAAAATAGATGAGTCAAGAAAAAAGTGGTAAAATAAAGACAAGGAATAATGGCTTGGGTTTATATAAATCCCTATTTTTGAGTCATAAATTGGTTCTTAATTAGTTGCCTTTCATTTGGAGTGCCATTACTAATTAAGTGAATTAGGTGAAAGGATGAAATAGTTGGAATGGGTTTGTAATTGTAGTTGAAATGATACATGATTATATATTATTTATTAGTTAACCAATATTTATTTAATAATATTTTAAAATGTCTAAGTATATTATGATATGTAATATTTAAAAACATTAGATATTTAATGTACAATACATTTTTTAATCAAATTTAGGTTAATATAAAATTCTAGAGAACAAATTATTTTGTAAAATTAAAGAGAATAATATACCAATATTAAATACTTATTAATTTAAAACTATATAATTATAGAAAATTACTAAAGATACCAAATTATAATAGTTAACAAAGACTTAGATATACAATAATGATGCACAATGAATCAAAGGCTAATACTATTGAGTGTGACTTTGTACTGACTAAGTAGGAGTCTAACAATGGATCAAGCCCTGGATAACAACACCCTAGGTTGGACACTAAAGGGGTGGAGCTCTTTCCACTCTAATAAAAATCTTATCCACTTATAGTGATAATATTAGGGTTTATGGGTTATCTATGCCTTCATCTACAAAACATGTATCCAATGTCAGAGCTTATAATCACTTATAAAGACCATTGTGTGACTGATTTTCCTTCAAAACCATAATTTATTGACATGTGAAGACTAATAAAAATAAATGGAGGAAAAGGGATCTGTAGTTGAATTTAAGTGAGACCTTAACATCCCATGTAATGAGCATTACCTACATACCAATACTCTGAAAAAAGATCAACTTCATGTAGTTCTCCCATGTTACAGTGGTGTGTGAATAATTGGTATAATATGATAGATTATAGTGTAATACTAATATTATTAAGTTATTTAATCATGACTTGTGACCTATAATATGTATTCATACTTGAGATCTAGGCTATTAGGGTTGTATGCAATTAGAATTGGGAAAAATAGGTGATTTGCTCTCAATGTGCAATTATGTTTTTGGTGTTTTTTGATGTAGAAGCATATTATGTAAAAAAAATGTTTTAAAATGTGTTTATATAGTCATATCCTTGAAATTCCTTTGAATGGGCATTGTTAAGGACATAGACCAACATTTGCATATCTTTTTATTTTGAAAATTGACTATTATTTGGTGGGAAGATAAGAGAGGGGCCATGAACACTAAAGCAGTGTGTTATAGTCACCTAAGGCATTATAGTCCAATAGGTAATTTGATCATGTTGAGAATTTGGTAGGGCCTAAAAATGCTTAATTTTGACAAGAATAGGGAGAATCACACTCATGGGTCATTTGATAGCTTAGAAAAGTGAGTTTTTTGCATGCAAGGTGTTTGAAAGTGATCAAAGGGGGCCTTAAGGTAGGTTTAAAGCTAAGTGTGTAAAAGAGTGGTCATTAGCACATAATATTAGATTAAATGTTAATTTATATGTCTAAATTCTCCCCTAATTTTATTCTATTGATGTAGGAAAGTGAAAGTACTAGAGTAAAATGAAAAATAGTGTGTACTTGAACTTACCTATGAAGAAGAGTTCTAAATATAGACCACAATGTTAAATTATGTTCCACACAATCTTGAAATGAAACATATGTAATATTATTTTTTACTTGAGATGAATATCAAATGTTAAATACAAGAAACTAGAGGGTGAGAAGGAATGAATATACCTAATTGGATACACAAACTGTTATATTTTCCTAGTGTAAAAACTAGTGCAAACATAGTGGTTGTAGAGGGTAGGACCCTTGGAGTTTTCACTAAAATTTAATAAATTGGATTTGAATCCATCATTGCATACCAAAAGTAGTGAAGTAATTAGTAATTCATGTATGAATCTCAATAGATAGTTCTTGTCTAAAAATTGGTGTAAAAATTGATGTTAATAGTGAATGAACCAATGTGGATGGAAAAATATTCAATTTTGATGCAAAACTAGTACAATTATTGCATATAATTTGGGTCTAGTGTATATAACATGGATAATGACATAAAATTTCCATTTTATCAACAAGACTGGTGAAAAACTAATCAAAGTGTAAATAATGTGCCATGTACATGCCCCCAAACTAATATTTGTTGATTATATATTTTGAGATTGAGTAAAGTAGCTATGATTCTAAGCAAACATGTGTGCTAACTTACAACAACATGTTGTGCATGATTTCCCCTAAACTGATAAAATATGAGACAAAATTGAGTGATTCTGTAAACTAAGATTATAAAACTGTTGAATATTTTTATGAGTGAACTGAGATTTTGAGAAATTTTGGATATGCCTAATTTTTAGGTATTTGGATAATAATGTTGGGAAGGACATTAGAGTAGTGCTCTCTTATCCAGTATGGTAGTACTGTCCAAAATGGCTTTATGTGTACTTTATAAAACCAAAATTGTGTCATTATGTAATCATGATCAAAATATGTTTGAGTGTTGATCTAGGAGGTCTAGTCTCTAAGAAAAACCTCTATAAATGCCCCCTCTTTTGAGGTGAGTTATTAACCCTACACAAGAACTTAACTAAAAAAAAATTATCTGATATATTATTATGAAATAATTATTGAAATTTGAGTGTAATGATAACATGGAGTAGCATGGAATCATCATATAGATAAAGTGATCATAGTAATAATGTGATATGATGTAGGAACAAGAATTCATAGCAAGATTATCTAGATAGATGTTAACATTTAGGCATGTAGATAAGTGATCAAACTGAGTATATAACACTAAATAAATTTACTTAGGGATGAATGCATGATATTGATCATGGAATTATAAGGAATGGGTGGATGCATGATGTCCATTATGGCATAAAAATTTGAGCAAAAAATCAAGCAAGGTGGCATGGCCATGACACACATAATCAAAAAGTACACACAAAGCACATAAAACATTCAAAATAAGGATAAGGGGCCACATATAAGGACATTTCAAATGTCACTCACTTGAATAGAATCACATACAAGGACATTTCAAATGTCCTCATACACATATAAGAAAATAATGAATGCTTAGATCCACATAGAAGGACATGTTCAAATGTCTACACACATAGCATACACACATAAAGGCATGTTAAAATGTCATTATACACATATAATCATAGACATGAAGGCTTAAAGCCACTCAAAAATGACATATGTAAATGTCCTCAAAGCAAAGAGAATGTATACAAGAGATGAGTCTAGGAAAGCAATATGAAAAGCATGCATGATTATGTAATTTGATTAAAAAGAGATAAGTTGTAATCTGATTATATTCAAAAATTGAGATAGACAATATCATATCATAATTTTAGTGAGTTAACAATATCTAAAGATGTAACGATAAATAAGTTAATGAGTGTACAAGTGGTTAAATAATGATAGGACCTATGCATAACATGCACAAGTGAGCTAGCTAGGGAACTTACATGTTTTAGGAAGCCTATGTGTAATTTTTAACTAAATGGTGACAATATAAGATCACTGGGACAACAATGGGGTAAGGGACACTATAAAAGGGCACTCTTGTCCACCACAATGTTCCTATCTAAATGCATATTTTATGTCTATAATAGTTAAAGTACCTACAACTGAGTCTAGGACTAATATTTTTTAAATTTTTAGTCATTCATGTATACTTGTGAAGCATATATTATATAAAATGAACTAAAACAAGTATCAAATACTATGGATAAATGAACTAATATATGTCAAATGGAACATAAGCATGCATAAGTCCTATTTTTGTGTTTTCTTGAAATATTTTACTATTTTTATATGTTTGCATATGTAAATTGAGAAAGAGAAAAAAGGATACTAATCAATGACTCCCTTAATATTCTTACCATCATAGATCTTGTATTGAATGAAGGAATGGTGGTCTCTTAAAAATGAAGAGTTTCATGAAATTGTGTAGTTATGTAGAATTTCCATATTTATGTTTTGTATAATCAGTATCATCAAGATCATACTAATCTATATTATTATAATCATCATCATCTGGGTTTGAAACTTGTGAAATACCACTCTTGTCTTCTTTTTTATCTAGATATGTAAAACCAACTACCCTTATTGTGGTATTGACTTTCTCGATTTATCTTTTACAATATGTATTATGTTGTGTGCCTCTACTAATATGCCATTACTTATAACTATTTGTACGTTATTGAAAACATGTTTTATTTTGTATGCATTCTCTATATAAATGTTCCTTCTTTGGAAAAGGATGTGACTTTACCCTCATGACCAAATCATATTCAACCTTTTATTTTATTAAATTTGGGTTAATATGAAACCTATATGATAGACTACTATGATAAATTATAGGGATTAATATAGTAATATCAAACATTTACTAATTTTAAACTATGCAATTATGGAAACTCATTAAATATAGTAAATTATAATAGATAACAAAGACTTGGTTAGAAAAAAATGCTGTGGGATGAATTAGAGATTGAAATTTACTAAGTGTGACTATGTACTAATTGAGATTAGGGATTTGGCACTAGATCATGTCTTGGACAAAATCACCCTAGGATGGACACTAGAGGAGTGGCACTCCTATCCATATGGTAATGATCTTGTTCACTTAGAGTGAGAATATCAAAGTTCTTTGTGCCTTCATATATAGAGCTTGTATCTAATGCAAGATCTTTCAATCACTTTTGATACCACTATGTGATTGATTCTACTTCAAAATCCTAACTCATTAACATGTGTAGACCAATGCAAATCAATAGGGAAAAAGGGGTCAGCTATTAAAGTTGGGTGAAACCTCAACACCCAGTGTGTTGAGCACTTCCTACATACTAATACTCAAAAGAGGGATCAAACTTCACATAGTTCTCCCATGATACGATGGTGTGTGAATAATTGGTGTAATATTCTAGATGCTAATGCAATAATTATGTGATTAAGTTCCTTAATAATGACTTATAACTTAAAATATTTATTCATACTTGATCTCTAAGATACTAGGGTCTTATGCAATCAGAATTAGGAGAAATAGGTGATTTTATCTCAATGTGTGATTATGATTCTAGTATTTTTTTGATGTGGAAACCTCTTTTGTGAAAAATGGTTTAAAATATGTCTATATAGTAATATACTTAAAATTACATTGAATGGGAGTCATTAGGGACATAGGTCGACCTTTCCATAACTTTTGATTTTGAAAATTATTTATTATTTAGAGAGAAGACAAGAGAGGGGCCATGGAAACTACAGTGGTGCTCTATAGTCCCCTAGGGTGTTATAGTCCAATGGGTAATATTATCATGTTGAGTATTAGGTAGAGATTAAAATATATCTAAGGATGATAGGAATAGGGAGGATTAGGTCATTTTATTATGACTTCACCTTTTTATAATCTATTTTATTGTTAAAACATTGTTATTATTGTTGAAAAGCTAACTACTGGTTGTTTACTTCAATTGGATTATATGTTAGTACTTGTTGTAGTGGTATTTAGACAACATTTTTAATTCTACACTTGATAATTTTATGGACTAATTACTGTAGTTGATATTAGTATAAATCTATAATAATTTATTGATTTTAGATATGGTACTATTAATGTAATTTTGATGGTTGTAAGTACTATCTATGAGCTAGGTAGATATTGTTAGTGGTATACCTGATACCAAAGAAATTCTGAACAATCTAACAAGTTTGATAGGTATACGTGTTTTGCTTATGTTTCACATCCTTTGGACATCTTGGCTGGTCATTGAGTAAGTCATTATCCTAACATGGTACTTGTTGCATTTTGTTGTATGTTATTATACTTTTATCTTGTTACAAGTCATTATTTTCCATTATTTGGTTTGCAACTACAATCTTTTATTGTACCTCTACAAATTACTCTGACCTACTCCTTCTGTGCAACTCCCATTCAATCTTGTACACCTATGTAGATCCTACTTTCCTAATTGATTCATAACCTAGGACCTATCTAAACCTATCCTTAACACCCCTTGGACTAACCCTTAGACTATATAAATACCTTATATTATAAGGAAGTAGTATGTTGACTTGGTTATAGTTTTTACTGGCATCGACATTGATATTAAACATGGTTTATATGATTTATTTTAATCGACATAAAGTTGGCATATTATGTTAATTATTTTATTGACATTTAATTGTGGCTGGTGGCATAGGCTATGAGAGTTAGGTTGCTAATCTACCTTATTAGTGTTAATGGTATGGGTTAATCATTAATCTAAATTTTCATTGGTTGGTGGTTAGGTTGGTGGATCGAGATTTTGAGATAGGTTAATTAATGATCCTTGCATTCATGGCAAATTTGGTGGGGGATTGCCTTGGGGAATGTAAGAGGATTTTTCTCTCCTCACATTCAATGTGGACAGTGAATGGGAATGGGGAAACTAGATGGATGAAATGGAGAGTTGGATGGTAGATGAGAAGATTTGATGGGGTTATGAAGATCAAAAGAAAAGAAAGAAAACAATGGGAGTTCGACTAGTTTTTATGGTGATTATGCTAGATTTTTGGACACATAGTTTGCTTGGGAAGTTGAAGGCTTTTAGTTTCTATCTTATTGGCTTTTTGAGTTTTTCTCTCTACAATTTAGGTAAATCATATTTTTCTTGGTTATTTATTTTACTATGGAATTCTTGGAAAAATAAAAAGGCTGCATACACAACCAAAAGTATTAGGACTTTTGGATGTATATGCAAACCTTGGTAAAGATTTGATGGAATCGATAGTAGTATTTTGCATATAAACTTGACTATGTGTTTGGAAAGGTTTCATGGGTTTAATTTTTTTTTCTTACTCTATGTTAAAATATATGGTCAGTGGTTTTATGGCTTGCTATGTATTGTACCTATTAGTGAAGGTTTCATGGCTTTTTTTTGTGCAAAAATAGGATACTATGTTTTCTTTGTGAATAATGACTATGTGGACATTGGGTTAGTTCTTTGTTAGGGTTATTTTTATTTTTATAAAAATGGGTTATTTTACATTCGTATTTGCATGAAAAGACCTTAAAGGTCAGTTTGATTTTTAAAATGGTGACTACATTTTCCTTTAGATAGTATGATTTGGGTTTTGACTTGGGGTTTCATTATCATGGGTTGACGAAATGTGGGTGTGTGTTGTGCATAATAATTTTTAGTGTGACTGTGTGCATTTGAATGACCTGGTATTTGGTTGGGTCTCGGTCATGGTATATTTGACTATGTATTTGTTTCTTATCACTTTGTTTTTAACATAACTATGTTGATTTATATTCGAATCATGGAAGTATTATTTTAACAGGGTTCTATATAGACTCCATTCAATAATTTTTTTTTGTTAGTTTAGTAAGTTGTTTAAAACATTATAGGATTCATGGTCATATTGAATATTTTGTGAAACATTGATGTTATTCTGCTTGCAAATGCGGTGTTGTGTTATCCTAATCTTAATCTAGGTCATTCTTGTTGTACCTTTGACTATGTGGAATATAATCATGGCATGCATCTTTGATAATGTTGATTGGGATTTTTGGTTATATTTATTAGCTATTTTTATATTTAGGTATCATTGGGTTTTAATATTGGTGACTACATTTATATATTATATTGTGATAGCTAAATGACCCTGGGTATTAAAATGACTGCATTTATATGATTCTATCATATATGATGATTATGTAAAAGCCATGGCCTTGAAATTAAACTTCAATTAGGTTTTTATTGTCTTGACTACATTTTTTATCATTATGTTGTGACTTTTAAAACACATAATCAACTAGGTTTATGATTATATTCATTTATGTCTTTCAGTTGACTATGTTATATGACTTGTATCGAAGCTTCTGAATATATGTTGGTTGTGTATGCTTTTTCTATGGTTTTGAACTTTGATGGGGTTTCTTTGATATCTTTAACTACATCGTGTTACTTAAGAAACAAGTTGAATGAGTTTTGGTGTTACACCTTAATTGTGTTTTAATAGCCAAATGTATTGATCATACCTGTTACCTTTTGAAGGCATTTTAAGTTGGGTTTTTTTTATGTGTTTGGCTCCTTCATAAGACTTATAGACTTGACTCTATTAAATTGGCATGAATATACTTATTTATAATCTACCAGGTAAAGAGGATGTTGAAGAAGTTTGAAGGAGTTTTTCATTTATTTTATGAAATGCCTGGGTTGTGTTGAGAATGTTATATTTTAGTTTGAATTATTATGTGTTTGAATAAGTAAATTATTTGGATGTTATATGGTTCATTTAATCAGTAGTGAGTTTTACATGTTTGTATAGTTAATTGGTCACCATTCCTAGACTACATCTGAATGATTAAAATAATTGGTATATTATATGCCTGGTATAATTCGATAGTCAAGATGGTTAAGGTTGACTGTAACTTGGATGTGGATCTAAGGTGGTTAACTCAAAGACTATATAATGGATTAATTATTAATCTATTCTATATCATTGGACAACCATGTTAGTCATCCCTACTTTTGATCTATATTGAAGATGGATTAATTATTCTTGTCTCACCTCTAAATAGAATCCTTTATTTTTATTTTTATCTTGTTATTATCAAAATATCCTCTAGTTGGAAAATATGATTGCTTAGAATTCCCTTCATGCCCCTAGTTGTTGCAACCACCATCTTACTAATGGTTGGGGTGGTAAGGGCCACCGATGGTTGGGCTCATAGGGTTTTTTGGGAGGGCTTGTCTAATTCATTCACTCATAGTTCCATGCTTTGGTGATTCTACATACACACGAAGTAAGTTGGTAACAATTTAATTATGTTAATTATGTTTATTTACTTAATCTATTTTAGTAATGATAATTGAGCTAGATAGTACATAATATTAATTATTATGGGTTAATTATGTTAGTACTAACCTATGTCAATAATGGGATGTGGCATTAAAATGGAAGTTGAATGTTGCCTAAGAGTAAGATGACTAATTTGATATATGTTATTCAAGGTGATACACTTGAGGTACATTAGGTTATTAGATATTTATTTTAACTCATATTGATAAAGTATTCTATTAATGTTATCAATTATAGAATTAATCTTCCAATGCTAATTCATAATCAATTTGAGTTATTATAGATTATTGTATATGGTAATTCAAATAATATTCATAGTATTGATTCGTTGGTTTAATTATATGCTCTCGTATCAGAGTTATTTGATGTTATCCTAAGCAGGATTTACTTAGACAATTATACTAGATTTTGTAAATACATATTGTGCATAATTGATAAGAATGTTGAGCTTTCTGTTCTAATAATCTTGTGGTTAGATTTTGTAGATAATTAGATATATATTGTGTTATTTTGACTTAGAAATACATAACCAATTTAAGAATGAAAACTAACTTAATAGTTACCTTTGGTTTATCACATTATATATGGTGAATCCAATTACATAGATGCATGTATATGGGATTCTTAGTTGTTTTCAACTATGCATAAACTATTCAAAATTACTATTTGCTAGTACATGCAGGAAACCAAATTAGAATCCTTCCTTCTAACATACATTTCAGACATACCTAATTTCATGTAACGTATGTATGTTGCATATATTAGATCTAAAACTTATTATTTTTATTCTTGCATTTAATATTAAATGAATTCAAATTTAATTTAACTCCTTTGCTTAATTAAGATTTTTCATAAGCATGCATATTATTTATGCATAGGATAGTTATGTAAATAAATGAAGTTTAAAGGCTTAAAATGATTTTTTAAAAATCTAATATCACCATTATGAATCAATTAGATTAAATAAACAAGTTGTATAGTGTTTTTACTTCACTTGATGTTGCATACTTCAATAACTAAAACATGCATGCTTATTGATTTCTATTCCTTGGGTTAAGTATGCTTTCACTTTCCATTCCAATAGCTGAACATGATGCCCATAGTTTGCCCAGTAAAAAATTGTAAAAGTTCCTTAAGTGAAACATTTTTTTTGGGTTCCACTCAACTTGAAAATTGACTTAATTTTGTTTGCATATGATTGTGTTGTATTCTATTGTATGTGAATCATTTGTTTCTCTCTTCTAGTTTATTTAAATATGGGCTTCGTTATAAAATGAAATGGTTCATTATATATGCATTTACTTAGTTGATAATGGAACATGGTGTGAAAAGAAATGATTCCTTTCTTATATAGTTCTCTAATAATGATTTAACTATTGGATTAATACATAAATTATTTATCTTAAAATAAATATATAATTAAGGACTAATTGATTAGATACCTTGGACAAATGATACAGTGGTCTCTCTTCTTTTATAATATTGCATTGGCTATAGCAATATAATGTCATTATTTAGATTCATTTCTAGATCACCTAAAATATTTTTGATGAATAACGAGACTGATCATAACTATATCATTAATTGTTATTCTAAGTAATGGCATCCATGTTTAGTAACTGAATGATGTATGATTATTGGTGTGGTGACCTTAAAGTTTGTGAAGCATTTATGACCTTGGCTAGTAGCACTATGAAACCTTGAGTTTTAAATTTGTTCTCTTTAACATTTTATGTTGCATGAATGATTATAAATCTATATGAGATGAATTATTTTTTGGTTGTTGATTATGATTACTTGTTTGAATTATGTTTAAATATGAGGCTAGTAACCTAAAATTTTAACATGAACCTATGTTAACCTCAATAATAACTTAGGATGTTAGAGTTATACTTCCTGATTAAACTAATCCTTAAACTTAACCATCCTCGAGTAGGTTTTAAAACCCACTAAGGAGAGTAAGGTATTTACTTAGGGTTAATGACCTAGAAACGGTCCTATGTGGAAGTTATATGCATACATCAATACACCTTAAACCTCATAAAACATCTATTAAAGTAAAATGATTCTCCAGAACACCTTTTATATGTATTTACCTCTAGTTAATTACCTCAGTTCACCTCCTTTGGTTCTAGTTGTACATACATGAGTGCACTAAATAGTTATTAATTGCATCACCAATCAAGGTAAGTGGGTCTAATAGGCATCCAAAATGTACTCTGATATACGATTTCAATTTTTTTATGGGGGGGTGGTTGTTTCACATTAATTAACTTATAAGAGTGAGTCTTCCATGTGGAAGGTTTTTGAAAGTGATCAAAGGGGACCTAAAATAGATTTATAGGTAAGTGTGTAAAAGAGTGGTCATAAGTGCATGGTTTTAGCTTAAATGTTTATATATATATATATATATATATATATATATATATATATATGAAATCGTATATCAGAGTAAATTTTAGATGCCTATTAGACCCACTCACCTTGATTGGTTATATATATATATATATATATATATATATATATATATATATATATATATATATATATATATATATATATATATCACTTTAAAAATATTGGTTCAACCTCTTTTTAATGCATTCAAAATTCTTATTTTAAATAAATTAAAAATATTGCTTTATGTCCAATTCAACCTTTAAAATAAGAAATTTGTGTTGGAAAGATCATTGGATACATATTTATGTAATTTTGTTATTCATATGTGGCATTGATTTTTTAGTGCAAACCTAAAACTTAGGGGACACCACTAAGTAGATGTCATTCCCTGTAGAACTATAAAAAAACACTATAAGAGATGGAATTAAGCAATACATGTATTTTTTATAAAGGTAAGTATGTGTCTAATAACAATCACCATGTGGACCATAAAACCTGGAGTAAAGGCATGGAAAGTGATGGTTTATATAATATTTTTATTTTTTAAACCATGAATTATGATTAATAATTTTAAGAAGCTATAAATTTATATAACCCAAAAAATAGTAGAATGTCGATTATTTTAATAAAATGTCTTAAAAGAGTTGGTAATTAACAAGTTTGTATTTTCCACACCATAAATTATATCAAAAAGCCATTGTGTTCATTCATCATTAATATGATAATCAATGGGAAGGAATAATTATGTTTTCACAACTTGATAAAGGTTGTTGATTATGTATTTGTAAGTTGTTGGCATTAACTCTATGTTAAGTTGTGAGCTACTTTTGAGTATATCAGTTAGTGTTGATATTCCATGAGAAACATCCTTTTTATATTAAACTAACATACATTTTAAGTAAAGCATAATTGAATAGAACACCAATAATATATAATTCAGATATTGATGCATAACTCAATTTTTCTATTAAATCATTGAAATACTAGTATATATATTCATATAATCTTGTGTCAAGATATATTCCCAACATTTCAATAATAAAATTAAATATAATATCACATTAAAATTAAAAATAGACACATCTATTTTTTGTGGCTATACATATTTTTTCTATTCTATAGTATGTTGTGAAGTTCTATCAATACTAAAAATCATGTCAATGGATCTTTGATAACGGTATGATTAGAAGATTCTATAGTTTTACCTTTGTACTAGATATTTTCATTAATAATATTTTCAACATTATCACTAGACTTAAAACATTGTCTCATCCTCGAGACAATAAAAAAGAAGAATCTTTAAACACACTAAGAACTCTTATCTTTATGTAGGAATTGTTGGTACTTGTAAATCAAAGGTTTCTAAAAGGGTATCCATTATATCAAGTATCTAGTTGCTCATTGTGCCTTATGTTCCAACATAATAGTTTCTCAAATTAATTCTATAATGTTATGTGGTGGGGGATGACCATTTATAGAGTTTTAAAAATTATCGATCTCTTAGGTAACTCATAATTTCTAAATATATTAATTTATTAGACCACCATGTTCATCTTGATTTAAAATTATTTAAGCATGGTGTACCTTATTTTATTTAAATTTATCCGCAAAGTATAAAATTTAGAAAGCTCCTTTGTGATATTCTATGTATCTATAGCTTGATTGAGTTTGTGTTCTATGGGATCCAAGTATTTATTTATTCCTATGTTGTAGCTAGCCATTAGAGAGTGTATGTAAAATAGGTGGTGTATGAAATTAGAAAAACATCATGTCTATAAATCAATCCTAGCTCAAAGATATAGAGCATACCTACACTTTCGATTAGGGATATCTTTATTAAGCGAGAGCATGACCAATATATGAGGATCCACTAGACCCGATTAGGGGATCACTTATTACAATACACCATGCTAGGAAGGGTTCCAAAGCCTACAATCTAATACAATCACGCAACAACCCTAAAAGAGTCCTAGGTTTAATGTTCACTCTATTCTGATAACAAGAAAGTAAATATATTCTAGTACACACTGAAGCTTGTGGCACAATAAAGGGGGTGAGTAAAGCAATAAAAACATGTATAAGAGAATCTCAATTAGTCTAAGTATGAGTAAGACCCTAATTCATGGAATATGAAGAGTAATATTATTCGAGCCAATACTTATGCTACTTATATCTACTAAAAGAGAGGAGAACAAGTTAGAATATACTTACCTGAATGTGAACCCATCAGGACTCAATCTCTCCCTTGGACAAAGGGGCTTTGCAATAGGTTGTTGTGGTTTGTAAGGATAACTAAAAAAGGCCAAAACATCCAAGACTTATCCACAAGATTATATTTTACAAGTAGAAACCCTAAGCTAAGACTCCTCAAATATAATGGTGGAATAACATATTATAAAGAAATGTAAGTGAATAATACATCTTGATTTCATATTGAAATAATGACAAAATGATGTTGTATTTATAGTGGATCTTGCCCTAAATCCTCCCAAAAATGTTGGTTCTGGGTCGACCCTATATGTTTTGGGGGACAACTCACTAGGTCTAAGCTAGTTCGACCAAAAGGCTAACAAACCCAAAAAGTGAAAAAAAACCCTAGATTGTATAAGGTTGACCTAGTCAACCTAGTTACAGTCGATTGTCCAAAAGGGAATTAAGGTAAGAAAAGGAGGATGGAAAGAGTAAAAATACTAGAGGAGTGCGCAAGGGAGGAGTAATAGCTTATGGAATAGTTTTAAGAGCTAGTTGGATTGGTAATAATGTGGCAATAAGAAACACCAATCCTGCAAAGCACCAATGGCCTGCCCACCCCTTTCCCGATGCACCCCTTAAGGCATGAAATCAAAGATATTGAGTCTCAATGGGATCCTGCAAGATGTAAAGCATCATTAATTGATAAAAGGTTGAAAATATTATGTGTATATAGGTGGTAGCAACTACAATCACTTTTTGAATGGTAGTAGTATATGTTTGTATATTATTTTAGTGTTGATCATTATCCACCAAGGGATTCTTATTTTGCTTGAACTTAAATTATTCAACAATGATTTACCTTAGTGTTTTTTTATTTGTCTTTGAGAGTGTTTGATGTCAGATTAGATTTTTCACTATCCCCTAAAGATGTTTTTCCAATGGCCATTTGGATCTGCATCATATTGTGGCTGGGCCTTAGACATTCCATGTATAATTTTCTAAATGGCATCTTCTAGGACAACATTTTTAATGAGCCTTGTGATTTTATGAATGCAAATTGAAGTGTAATATTTCCATATCTATTGTGAATCACGTTGTCAACAATTTTCTTAGTTGTCATGCATTTGTAGTTATTTAAGTTTCATTTATTATTTAATGTCAGGTGCTTTGGTTTTAGATTATTTTTATGCCTCAATATTTTCATTTATTATTTTCCTATTCATTATGACTATTAAATGACTTTGATGTTACTCATGATTCATCCTTTTGATTAAGAATTTGTAACATGGTCAACCTACCTGAAACTCAGTCATCTGGCATAAGATGTCATGATATCCTAACTCAACTCACTTGACAGGATTTACAGGACCAATGCTAATCTTCATAACTCTATTTATTTATTACATGTATTTTATCTATCCTCAAGCCACCATCTACTACTTTTAAACTTGGGATCTTTTATTTTTATTGTTTTCCTCAAGATGTCATTTTTTGGTTTTCAACTAAATATTTTCACATTTATTTATTTATTCAAGTTGTCATTTGTTAGTTTTCAAATTGATATTTATTTATTTATTTAAAAAAAAATTAGCTTCATATTTTTTAAGTGGAATTATTTCATGTCATGCAATGTGATATATCTTCAAAAAAGCTCTATTGATGAACCCTTGCCACTCTATTCCTTTCAATGTTTTAATTTTTACCATGCCAATCAATAATATTTTTATGAAAATCTATGGTCCCAAACATCTAATTTTTAATTTTATTGTCTTCTTATACTTATTACCATAAAATAAGATAGAGTCTCCTCCATGAAATTATTTATACATAACATATATATCATGCCATGTTTTTTGGTGGTTCTTGTCCTATGTCTGGTTGCATGTGTCTAAGAATATATTTTCATCTAGTTGTTTTAATAATATTAATCATTCATGGAGAGATTTATCTTCACTTATTTGAAATTTTATTTCCATTCTTAAACTTGGTTTGATAAATTCCATGGGAACCACGACTTCTAACCCATACACTAATTGGAATGGGCAATACTTTTTTAGTTTTTTTTAAGTTGTGTGATATGCTTAGAATATGTCGAGTATTTTCAAGTATCAATTGGAAGCACTTAGATTAAATGTTTTTTTCAATAGCTTCTCAAGTACTTTATTAAATACCTCCATTGTTATGTTTGTTTTTGGGTGGTATATTTTGTTTTTTTATGATTGATAAAAAAATAGTAATTTAGTAATATTTTTATTGACACAGTGCTTTCTGTGAACAATTGTGATGCTTAAAGGAGAACCAAATCACATAATCATATTATTAGATATGATATTCACCATAGTATTTTATATGATTTCTCTGGTTGGCATAGCTTTTTCCCATCATGTAAAATATTCATTTCATGTGACGATGAATTGGGATTGGGATCTTCTTGTCATGGGCTTAATAAGTCCAATAAAAATAATTTCTCATTTTTTGAAGTGTGCCAAAGTGAGTACTAGTCTTATTAGGATCTCATCTCTTACATTTGGCTTCCCTACTCTTTGATAGATGTCACACTATCATGTGTATAGGTTGGCATATTAAAAAAGGTTAGGACACCATAGTCCTTCCATCAATAATTTTTGCACGGTTCCTTCTCTTGCACTGTGTCAACTGATAATTTATTCATGAGCTTCCTTAAGTATAATTTACCACTCATGGTAATATACATATTAATATTTCATTATGTTCATTTTTATGTAATTCACCTTTAATTAATTTAAATTAAGATGTTTGGATAATTAGTCTTTTCTTATCCAGTTTGGAGTAACTTTATATAAATTCCCTTTCCATCAAAAATTATGCATTAGTCTCCATGTCCTTTGGGATTGCTTCTACGTAGATTAGGTGTGTTCCTAGGAATTTAACATCTCTTTGTCTTTGATCTTCTCAATTATCTATGAAAGATAGATAATCTAGGTCATTGTTCATTTTTACTAGTTTAATGATGATAGTAGATTTGGAATATTGGAACAACATTAACCATAGACATATTCTCCCTTGGATAATTACTCTATTTAAGATATATATTAATGGCTTATGATTAGTATAGAAAAAAAATGGTGTAGTGAGTAAATAGTGTCTAAATTTATGAATAGCATACATATTGTCAATGTTTCTCTCTTTCTAGTAGAATATTTTTTTCTACTATGGCTAATTTCCTACTCGCAAATGAAATTGGATGATCCATGTCTCCTCATGGTTGTGCTTATACCATACCCATCGTTATCCCTAAAATGTCAACATGTATGTGTAAGGGAACCTTCTAATATGTAAGGATTAATATTGGTGTGTTAGTATTTTATTTTTAAATGTTTCAAATGCCTCATAACACTCTTTATTTTAATCAATCACTTTATTATTATTATTATTATTATTATTATTATTATTATTTTAGTGCACTAATAACAACATAGTCTCATATAAAATTATGATGATATCATGTGTATCCTATTAATGTGTGGACATATTTATATAGTTTTAGTGGTGGTAAGTTAAGAATTATTGTTGTTTTCATAGGATCAACCATCAAGCCTTATTTTAAAATTATGTGACTGAACAATGTCACAAATGACATAAGAAATAGATGTTTATTCAGATTTAAAGTGTTTTGTATCATGTGATATCTTTATAACTTGAGTCTTAGTTTTTGGATGTGACATTTTAGTAAGCCATAAATAGTCCAGTCATCTGAATTTACTTTTAAAAAAATATGGATACAATATTTAAAGGCATTGATCATGATTCAACTAAATATAGTTGAGGCATTCCTTAGGCCAAATGGCATGATCGTATACATGAAAAAACCCAATTATGTGGAAAAATATTCCTTGGGGTGATCATGTTTGTCAATATGAATATAATGATACCCCATAATCCATACATAAAGTAACATCCTTTCTTCCCACACTATTTTCAAATACTTCTTTGGTGAATGACATTAGGAATGTGTCATGGATGCAAAATTTATTCAATTATTTGAAATAAATATATTATTATTTATCCCATAGTTTTATTTTGTATGACTATCAAAATCACCCATTCAACATCATCTACTAGTTCTATAATGCCCATGATGATCATTTGATCAATTTATGTCTTTACTTTGATCACCATATTAGGATTTAGTCAGCAAGTCTCTTTCTAATTAGGTTTATTTTTATTTTTAACTAAATTTTCATTTTTCCTAACCTTAGTTTTATTCCATGGACTTATTTTAAGTTTTTGGGAAATATTTCTTGATATTATTTGAGTAGTTCTACTATTTTTAAGACTATTGATTCTTCCCAATAATCTCCAATTTTGGAAAATTTAGGATATCCTTCATGTGTTATGTTTTATTCATAGGTTTTTAATTGATAATAAATATAGTTGGTCTTATCTTCAATGGTTCCGATTAATTTTATTTCCCCTCTTTAAATATTGTATTTAATGTGATATGGATTTTTTTATGTTTCTTTTTAGGTTCTTCTTTCTTTGTATTATAACATCTTATGGAAATGGTTTCATACACTTCATCCAGAACCTTTTTTTATTTTCTATTCTCTAATTTATCTATTATTGTATGATTTAAAAATATTTCTATGGAATCTTCATAAAATGATATTAAACAATATTTAATTTTTATTGGTGCACGATATACTCTTTGATCTAAGTCCCAGAAGCTAAATGTGTAACAAAATCCTTAATGATCTAGTCTCAGTTCTAGGTTTCTCTACGTGTTTCTTGGTGCATATACTATTCTTGCGATATCTATCCTAAGGTCTAATAAAAATATTTTACCCAAATTTTTGAAGCATTTCTCTAATTTACATCTAATAATTTTTACATTTGTTTATATGTTGATTTGGACTTACTCAACTTATATATTTTGTTAAATCCTCAATCTTCCTTTCATCTCTAATATATCATGACTCAAGGAGCATGACCAAAGTATTCCAATTCTTATTGTGTTCTTAGTGTGTTTCCCACCATCTTGTGACATTTATAATGAGTGTATCATCTAAGACTTCCATTTTTACATTTTCATTCAGGAAGATTTTTTCCACTTGGGCCAAGTACTCTCTTATGTCACCAATCCTTAAGAATTTAAGTAAGTTTTTGTGTTATTCTCCCATTCATAATTGAAAGTAAATAATTGTTTTTTGGTTTAATAAAAATTTCTATTGTAGTATTGATTTTCATTATTCCCATACATATCTCTTATTTATTTTTTGTGGGATTTTCTCTTCCCTTTGTCATATTAATCCTAACCTCAAAGGTACATTTGATTTTTATTGTGATGGGTATTGTTATTATATATTTAGTTCTTTCTTTTCATATTATTATAATATATTTCATTTATTATTGTTTTATGTCATATATTCTTTGTGTTGATTATTTCTTTCTTCTGCAATATTGTTTCTTTGTATCACAACATTCATTGATTTGTTTTATTCCATGGTATCTTTATTTTGATTTCCTTCCATAATATGAATTATACTTCTCACAATACCACTAACTGGATCCAACATATTTTTTTATCTATTTCATGGTATGGTTGATATGTGTTGTAGTATATAGTATGCATTCCATGGTATATATTATAGGGTTTATTATATTTTGAATCATTCTCCTAGCCACTATATTGTTTTTTAATCCATATCAACCCTTCAACTTTATTAATTATAATAAAATGTTTCTTCTTCATCATTTATTATTGAATGATAGTCAAATTTTGTTTCATATTCATTAGTTGAGTATTAATTTTCTTCTTGTACTCTTATTTTTTAGTTTGGGGTATTTTTGTTTTCCACTATTTTTATTAGAAATAGAAAATTTTGAACCCTTGTTTTTGATGTCCTATACAACTAAGTTTATATATCTTATTCAATATTGGACTCAAGTTCTTCATTTTCTAGTTCTTTCTCCCCATCCTCATTGGGTTTAAATTCCCTATCAAAATGGGGTGATTTACCTATGGCATAATTCCCTTGAAGATCATGAAAATCTTCAAACTCATCCTTAGTCTCCCATACCTCTTTAGTCCATGTTGTATTCTTACATTTTTATAGTGGGATATGGGTCATGATTCCATTCCATTAAAGAGTGACTTCCTCATGTTCATAATTAAAAATACCATTGTAATCTACAAACCATCCTAGCATTATAAATATAAAATATGATGGGGTTTTATGGAAACACTCCACTTCAAATTATACTCTTTTTGTTATTCCCATAAAGTTCACCTCTATGAATTTTAATACTCGAAGTGATGATTTAATACTACTGTATGCCATGGCAATATCATAATCCATTGGTTTTAGTCTAGGTTTTCCTAGTGCTTCCCATGTTCATTCTGACATAACATTAACATCTACTCCCAAAACTAATAAAGCTTTTGTAAATTCTCGGCCTTATATGTTAACATATAAGTACACAATTGAGTTCTTCCATTCTCTTTTTTTATAAAACACATTCTTATTTATTTTTTTAGCATTTTATTTTCTTTTTACATGGTTTGTTCCAATATTGTAAAAATATTGGAGTTTTTGTAATAAGACTAGCCATTGATCCTTTTGTTAATATTATTTAGTCCAACCATTACTTCATCCTTAAAATAGGTTCACATCTCGTCTTCCTCTTTTGAGTTGTTTCAATTGTGGTTTTACTTTGCTACATTATTTTGTCATATGTCTTAGGGTTGGGGTAATTTTCCCTATCACTCTCATCACTTGATACATTTCCCTAATATTTCCCTTTTACATTCATTCTAGTACCACTCCTCCTCATTATGGTTGATCTCCCATTATCTACAATTTTGTTTGTTTTTAGTGTAGTTTTATTATTCCAAATTTCTCTCATCTTATTTTTTGATTTTATTTATTTATTATTATACCACTAGTTCTAGATGTCTCTGGTTGTTATTTTTACTTTTCTTCTTATTCATTTCCTCATAATACCTTCTTTAAGTGTTGGGCCACTTTAGTTGCATCACTTGAGGTGTCTATATTTGTTCCAAATGTTTTGAATAATTATGTGGATTTTGGGAAAATTTATATATCACGTGTGCCTTTCTCATGATATAAACATTTGATTTAGTTTTTGGTGTAATTTCATGCAATATGCCCATCCTTCCCACATTTGAAACAAGTATAGGGAATTATGTCTTGTTTACCTTGTATTCTTTTTGTCTCAATATATGACCCACCCAAGATCAACTATTAGATTACCTAATTTGGAAGGAAAAAGGGAGATAACAACACATGGGATGAATGTCACATCATTAATTTTAGGATTGATGCTGGTTTAATCCAAGGGCTGAGCAGTTTGGCCCATATTACTTTAAGATCAATAACTACTACCATTAGAGGTTCAATTGATATGATAATTCATGTTCATTTACTTGTTTACTAATTAATATCTAAATATTTTTACCTATCTGAATCAACTTGTGAAATAATAAGCTTTGCTTCACTACAATTCCTATCACAACCTTAACTAGGGTAAGACATCATCCAAAAAAGCAAAAGGAGAGAGAGGGTAGGTCAAAAAAGAGAGTTGTATTTTGATCTAAAAACACCTCTTGATGCCAAGAAAATCAAATCATGCCTGACCATAATTATACCATTGTGTGTCTGGTCTAGCAATTGCATAAGCGTGAGCCACTCAATGGGTAAGCTTCTAAGGACAAGTGTGAAAGACAATTATTCATTGAATCCATTCTAAAGAAAACTAATGGTAGTCTTTATCTATTGCACACAATGACTTAGAGAAGTTTAAATAAAACATGAAAGAATTAAATAAACTAGTAGCTACTTCACTACATAACTAGGATAATCATCTATAAGCAAGCATATAAATAGCTCTAACACCAATTAAATAGCTAAATCAAAAGACCAGAGACATTAAATGAGTAAAACATAGTAAAATATATATTCAACATACTAAAAACATTTTATTACAATCAATATTCCTTGGTAGATAATCTAGGTACAATACAAAGAAGGAAAGGTAGGTGAAATCTTGGTACAATTCTTGTAGAGTATTGGTACCCAAAAGTATCACCCTTGTTCACACAATCAAGGTGAAAACATCAAGGAGAGGTAGGTGCAATCCTAGCACAATACCAATAGCATTTATACCACAAAATTCTCAACCCTTTTATATGTAAATGTAGCCCATTTAAATAGGTAGTTTGATCAGCTTTGTTGGTTGAATATTTTGTCGATCAGCGTACTGATAAACAAAATAGGTCTGATCAACCAAAGTAGGAAGATTAGTCATCCAAACGTGTAGTTTTACCACATCAAAAGGGGACTGATCTCTCCTCTCATCAAGGGGAGGTTCCCTATATATATATATATAAATAGAAATTAATACTCAAGGGTAGGACAAACCATCCATCTCTCTTTCTTCAGAGATGATGTGTGTGGATGAAAGGAGAAACTCAAGGAAAATGATAGAAAACATTCCTCTTCTTTCAGAATTACTATTTAGCAAGCCACAAGAATACTCCAAGTAGTAACAAAAAAATGTAACAAAGGATGTAATAACCAGCAAATCGAGATGCAGCACAAAGTCTTCACCTGGATTGCTTAAGAGTAAGATACGAAGGACAATGAGGGTACAAAGTCACCTCAAGGTCCTTTACACATAAATGAAAAGAAAACACACTGAAAGGCAATTATGGGGGCACAAAGTCTCTCCACAATTGATTCTTCAGGACACCTTTTTGACTAATTTCACTAATCCTACTTGTTGAATTAAAAGAACAAAAAATAAATCAAGGAAAAAGACATAAGAACAGTTTCCTTAACAACAAAGATATTACAACACAAAGTCTAAAAAACCATTTGCTTTCTTATTCTAGTAACAAAATATGATCAGCAATCTGAGCTCAAAGTCTCAGTAATGCCTTACAATTTGGGCAGAGGTTCATTCTGATTGTCATCTGCTAGCTTTTTGATTATAGTTACCAAATTCTTGTTGCGGGATTCAGCTTGTCCATTCCCTTATGGAAAATAATCAGAAGAGTGAGAGAGTGTAATTCCAAAATGGAAACAAAATTGTGTAATCTCTTGAGAGGTGAAACAAGCTGCATTATCAGTAACAATTTTGATTGGAACTCCAAACCTGGAAATGATATTCTCTTTGAGAAAGTTGCATACAACTTCTGAAGTAACATGCTTAGTTGGGATTGCTTCTACCCACTTGGTGAAATAATCAGTTGTTGTAAGGACATAATCATGTCCAACACTTGAAGATGGGTTTATTGTCGCAATAAAATCAAGTCCCCATTGCTGGAAAGGTTCTTCTATGATCACTAGCTTGAGAGGCATAGCAGCTAACTTGGGTCTTCCAACAAATTACTAATAGAGTTCACATTTTCTTATCCACTTATGTGCATCTTGGAAAAGAGTTGGTCAATAATACCTAGCTCGTAGAATCTTGTGGGTAGTCACAGGAGTAGAAAAATGTCCTCCACAGGCTAGATTGTGAAAAGATTTCAAAAGTTGGGTTTGCTGCTCTTTGTCTACACAACGAAGGAATATTCTCTATGCTTCTTTTGTACAAGCCGTTATCCCAAAGGACAAAATTGGCAGCTTTCAACTTGATAGTCCTCCTTTTTTTGTAAGATAAATGAGCAAGACATTCACCATAAGTTAGGAAATGAGTGATATCTGAATACCACTTATTGGTAGTGGAGATAAAAAAAACTGTTGGAATCTCTTCTACTTCAGTTTCTTCAAACTGTGTGTCTTCTGGCTTATTGTCAACAATTAATTGGCATAGGCCTTTACCCCTGACCAGCTTTGTCAGCTTGATGTCTAGATCAAACTCTTAGATATTTGCAATCCAATTACCTCTTTTCATGCCAAACTCCTGCTGAGTTAATATAGACTTGACTGTAGTATCAGGCACTAGGGCAGTAGTATGTGAATTCAAAATATAGAAGTGGAAATGTTTGACTACTTTTACCAAGGCATAAGCATGCTTATCTATATTTGAATATTTCATCTCATGAGTTTTGAGAGGGAAACTCATGAAAGAGATAGGAGATTCCATACCTTCCTTATCCTGTTGAACAAGAATCGTTGAAAGAGTGTGTTCAGACGCATAGTTGTATATGATGAAATATTTGTTGTAATCTAGGCAAACCAAGGTAGGGCGTGAGCGATGATGGTTTTGAGATCTTGAAATGCTGATTTACCTTCTTTAGTCCAGCTGAAGACAGTCTTCTCTTTCATCATGTTCACAATGTGTCTAGTCTTCTCAGCAAATTTGGGGATGAATTTCCATAAGAAATTCACCTTTTCGAAGAAAAAATGAACATCATTCTTACTTGTAGGCAGATTAAGCTCTTGAATAGACTTGACTCTATCTGAGTCAATCTTTATGCCTTCTTTGGACACAATGTGTCCAAGGAGTTTCCCCTCTATTTCTTCAAAAATAGACTTTTTAGGATTTAAGGAAATACCATTCTGGCGGCAACGCTCTAGCACTTGTTGTAGGTGGCATACATGATCAGATCGATGCTTTAAAAAGATAGTCAAATTGTCAAGGTATACCACTATGAATTTACCAATTTCATCTTTGAAAGCTAGATCCATAGCTCTCTAAAAAGTAGCACCAGCATTTATTAGACCAAAAGGCATTCTCCTATATGCAAATGTACCCCAAGGCATAGTGAATGCAGTCTTGTGTTGGTCTGCCTCACCAACTTCAACTTGATTATAACCTGAAAAGCCATCCAACATTGATAACATCTCTACACCTGTCACTATTTGAAGCACTTGATCCATAATTGGCAAAAGATAGTTATCCTTCAAAGATGCTTGATTCAGATTTTTGAAATCTACATAAATATAGATTTTGCCATTCTTCTTCCTTACAGGCACTATGTTTGCAATCCATGTAGAATGATGAATTGGAAAGATGATTCTAGCATTTAACATCTTTTTTATCTCAGACATAATAGCACATGATATTTTTGGATTATACTGTCTGGATTGTTGCTTGTATGGCATTGAGTTGGCCTTAAGAGGAATGCTATGGCAAATTTCATCTAGTCTGAGAGACTTCAAGTCTTCATAAGAATATGCTAAGACATCTATGTATTGATAGAGTAAAGAGGTGAACTTGAATCTTTCTTCAGGAGTGCAACACTTACCAATATTGATCATCTTGGGATTTTCTTCAATAGATAAATTCACTTGATCAAATCCTTGAGAGAAACTCGAGTCTGTTTACTATTGTTTAATAAATCTATCATGTTTGTCAAATAGCTTTTCAAGAGAAACCAGGCCTTTAGAAATTTTGTTTCCTTTCATCTACAAATTTTTTTCATTTATATCTGAGCTGGATTCAGACATAGATTCATTCTTCTGAGGTTCATTGCCTTCAAAACATAGTTGTTCAAAATTATTTTTTCATTCCAAGAAGGCAATGATTTGATGATCATCATTGAATACTTGCCAATGATTAGCATTGTCAGAAACACTTGGTCTATAGACCAGCTCAATGGTATATTTGTCTTCTTTGAAATCTGAATGAGGAACTAAGAGAGTTTCTGAAACAAGTGCATCAGCTCTGTCATTAGACTCTTTGGGTATGGCAGAAATGTTGAAAGCATCAAAACTTTCAATTTGGTCTCAAACCAAGTTACAGCAGTGGTATAATCTTTTATTCTTAGTTTGGTATAAATTCCTCACTTGACAAACTACTAATTCAACATCCCCTTTGGCATGAAGAAACTTGATGCATTTTTCTTGAGCAGCCTTCATGTCCAGCAACAGAGATTTGTATTCAATTATATTGTTAGTGTTGTTGAACTATAATTTGTAAGATGAAGGGAACATATCTCCTTGAGGAGATATCAAAACAATCCCAGCCCTTGAACCGGTAGAAGAATAGCTACCATCAAATTCTAAAGTCCATATCTCATTTGATATTGATTTTTCTTTAGACTTTCCTTCATCAGAGATGGAGGATCCTTCTTGGTCTGTACTATAGCCTACTAGTTCTTCTAATATTCTTGTAGAATTGATTTTTGAGTTAATACTCTCAGGTGTTTCATGCATTTTTTTTGTAGATAGAAAATAGTTATCCATACCTACAGATTCAAAAAGATTTGAGCTTCAGGGGTTGATGTCTGGGTGACCACATACTTTACTTCCTTTTCAGGGAGCAACCTCTTCATTATGCCTTGGATAGGGATCCTTGCCTTAGATAGATCCATGCTTAGTTCTCCTCCCACGTCCTTGCAGAAATTTCATCCAAGCAAAATGCCATAAGATGCTAGGATGTCAGCCACCAAGACAGTCATCTTGATTCTCTTATCTGGAAAGGCTGCAAATGCAAATTGGGCATCTTTGATTTGCCCCAACAATGGTACTTGCTTGTTCTCTATGGAGAAACATATCCCAAATGTCTTGGTCAGTGTGAGACCAAGAAACTCAGCTACTTTAGCTAGCATGACATTATCAGATGCACCTGAGTCTATAATATAGTTACTCAGCTTGTGGCCATTAATTAACAGGGAAACATAGAAAGGTTCTATTTTTCCAAGAGCAGCTGGGGGAGTAATGACCAGATTATTTGGAATAGGCGTGTTCTTTGGAGAATCAGGAGTTACCTTTTTATCTTTTTGTCCTACAAGGATGGTTTGGTTTTTGACATATTAGACCAGCTTATTCAATTGATCTGGATTTGATTGTAAATATTCAAAATTAGACATTTGCATTTTTTTCTTTTTGACATGATCGATTATGTCAAATGGCTGAATCGAGCTAGGTATAGAGAAAGTTAATTCAACTTTCTAAATTTTAGGAGGGATGGGAGGTGGGCTAGTTTGCGAATTTGAATTAGAAGGGGAAGACAAAATTGATGTATTTGCTTTTTGAGGGATTACCAAATATTTTTACTAAAAAGGCAGATTAGTTCCACACTTAGCAATCATGACTGTTGGCTGTGGTTGCTCTTTTGTCTTCTCTTTATTAGCTTGCTAGACTGATTGGTTTTTAGACCTAGTAAACACTATGTATGATCCATCAAAAGCTTTTCCTTTATTTTTGGGTTCATCCTGGTAATTCAAGAAACAAATATGGGAGTCACCAGTTGATTCTTCTTGATTGTCTTCAAGGAGATCACCGTCATTTTCTTGATTTAATTCAAGTTGATAAGAGAATTCTGATTTTGCTTCAAGATATACCATTGTTGAATTAGTTAGAGGAGCTTTCAGGGCAAGTTTACCTTATGGGGGAGGATGATGATTCTATTGCCCTTGATTCCTGGCAGCATTGCCCTGATAAGATTGATTTGGGAATGTCTTTTTGTATGGAGCAGAAGACATTCCTTGAGCCATTTGCTTTTTGAGAGCAAGCAACTCATTTGCTAATTTTTGCACCATTAGATCTATGGTACCTGTAGATGCATATTCAGAAGATGATGAAGCTCTATTTCTATTTGGATCTCCTTATCTTTCCTTTTAAGATGAGATCATCTTCTACTTCAATGGCCAAAAGTTGAGCTATAGCAAGATCTATTTGACCAACACATTTCAAGAGAAAACTAACTTTAGGTAGCTGAGAATTAATGAAAAAGCATTTGAGATTCTCAGCTGTAGGTCTAGAAATTATAGGGATTCTATTTCTTAGTTTGTCAAATTTGGCTATGAAGTCTCTCATAGGCTCATGAGGCTCTTTCTTCATCTGTGTAAGTTGAGCTAGAAGTGTATGTGCATCTTCTGTAGGTTTAAATCTAGCTTCAAACTTAGATTTAAGAGTATTCCAATCAGTTACTGATTGAGCCTATAGATGATAAAACCAATCTACAACAGCACCTTGTAATGTTTCTACAAATAACCTGACTGCTACATCTTCAAATTCTACTCTGATTACTCCATAAGCTATGCTGAAAGCTGGAATGTGCTCATCAGGGTGAACTTTCCCATCACCATAGAATTTGAGGAAGTTCATCTTAGAACTACATGGAAGCTCATGTAGAGGTGGAGTAAGATTGAGAGGACCAAAATCATTACCCCGGGGGCCTTGAACTGCCATTATAGGATTCTGAAAAGGTGGGATAAGAAATCTCAGAGGGGTAATTATAGGTACAATTTTATCAACAACAAAAGTAGATACTTTGTATGGCAATGGAGATCTAGTTTTATTAGGAGGAAAACTCTTGGTTTGTTGGAGATGAGATGGTGAAGGAAATAGATCAAAATCACTTTGCTGTACCAATTCAAATACAGGGTCAATGATACCTTTAGCCCTTTGGCTTCGTGTATACCTTGAATCTTTCAGATTGTGAAACAAAAATGGAAAAGAATTGACCTTGCTTCAGTTAAAGCTTGAGGCTTTAAACTATGCATTCTTTTCTAGTTAGTATGGAGGTGAATGGATAGATTATAAATGGATAATGGATATGATATCCCCAGCGGAGTCACCAAAAACTGTTGGTTAAATATTTTGTCAATCAGTGTACTGATAAACAAAATAGGTCTGATCAGCCAAAGTAAGAAGATTAGTCATCCAAATGTGTAGTTTAACCACATCAAAAGGGGACTAATATCTCCTCTCATCAAGGGGAGGTTCCCTATAGATAGGCTATATATATAAATAGAAAATAATACTCAAGGGTAGGATAAACCATCCATCTCTCTTTCTTTAGAGATGATGTGTGTGGATCAAAGCAGATGACAATCAGAGAACATGGCATAAAGCATTGGTTGATGCTCTGTGAATACATAGAATCACACCAAAGAGGGAAACTAGTATGTCTCCTTTTCAAATTTTTTATGGTATCAATGTTGAGATACCAATCACCTTAGAATTGCCAGCCTTGAAATTGGCAAAGGCAATTAAAGATTAGACATATGAAAGTTCTCTTGATAAAAGAATTATGTACCTAGCTGAACTAGAGGAATAGAGAACCATGGTGGTGGACATAATTTCTGGTCGTCAAAGTTTGGTAAAGAAACTCTTTGACTAGAAGGCCAAAAATTATGATTTCTAGATTGGGGATCAAGTCTTGTTGTGGGACAAAAGGAGAGAACCAAAGGGGATGCATGGAAAGTTTGACTCCTTTTGGAGAGGCCCATTTATAATTCATTAGCACATTGGTGAAAATAACCTTCTATTGAAATATCAAGATGGCACACTCTTTTCTCTTCCCCACAATGGGCAACATTTGAAACATTTCAACTCTTGAAGTGTCAGATCATTCCATCTGTGTATATGTATATTTGTACAGTTTTTAATTTTGTTTTGTTTTGTTTGTTTTAATTTTGGATGTCTTTCATTTTTGGGTAGCATGACTCCATAACATAATGGTATACATGAAGACACTAGATATTCTAGATTCTACTCCTTTCAATTTTTTTTGCAATTGACAGAAGTTCCCCAACTGGAACTAGCTATTGTCCCCAAAAAATATCACTCATTTTTAGAATAACATTTGAACTATTTTGGTCTTACAGACCAAAACTATCTCTTCTCTTTCCAAAATTTGTTCTGGACATTCAAAATCCTCATTTTTCAAGCTTCTTATAAATCTTTGAGCTCAGCGGGAAGAAAAAATTTACGGACTCAGCAGGTCAAGTTCAATGGGTTTCACGGCTTTTGTAGGTGGTTTTAGTCAAAATAATCTATTTTTAACAATTGGTAATTTTTGGGATTGGTTCATCACCTTGGTTCAAATAGAAATCTCCATTGGCAATCATCAACAGTAGGTTTAACACTTTGTTTCACTCATTTGGTTCAAAGCTTTGTTTGAACCATTGAACCAAATTTTGGCTCAACATCTTGGTTCAACAGGTTCAACATCATTAGCAAGTGTTAAGCACTTCATCAAGGTTCAAAGTTCAACCACTTCATATTTCATTAGCTTCAAAACACTTAGCTAAATCAAGGTGGCTTGAACCATTGAACCGTTGAACCATTGAACCTCTTTGGTTCAAAGGTTTAATGGGTTCAAAGTTTAACAAGTTCAATGGTGGGTTCAATCAAAGAAATGGTTCAATATCTAAGTTCAATCAAGTGGTTCAATGCTTTGGTTCATCCTTTGGTTCAATTAAACAATTCATCAATTAGTTCAAGGCTTTGTTTGAACTGTTGAACCAGAACTTGGTTCAACAATTGGTTCAAATACATGGTTCAAAGGCAAGTTCAACGTTTGGTTCAATGCTTAGTTCATCGACTTGGTTCATTTAATTGAACCATCAGATTGAACCATTTTGGTTCAAAGGATTGGTTCAACTGATTGGTTCAACGTCTTGGTTAAACAAGAGGTTCAAAGCCTTGGTTCAAAGCTTAGTTCATTGCCCTGGTTCAACGAAGTGGTTCAACAGAGCAGTTCACTATGACGGTTCAAAGAGGCGGTTCAAAGCAAAGTTCAAAGAGAGTTTCTTGAAGGACAAGTGCCCTTATGGAGGACACTTAATCGACAAAAACACCCTTCAGAAGGGTTATTTTCAAGGAAACAGTTAAGTAAATTCCTTCAAATTTTTGTTTAAGACAGTTGGGAAAGATCAAGGCAAAGAAGCAATTCCTTCGGACAAAAGTCCAAAGGAATTCAGAGAAGCTACGGGCTAAAGGACCTTGAAGGAATTTTCAAAGAACAAGACAACATTTTCACAGACTTTTTGTTCGCAAGAATTTTCCCTAGACTTTTTGTTCGCAAGAAAGCACGCAAGGAAACGCCCACGGGAAAAAATGCCGCGAGATTTGTCCATGGGAACTGCCAAGGCGAAGGCCACCGAAGGGCCCTGAAGGGCAAGTGCCCTTGCAGGGGACTCTCAACTGCCAAAGTGAAGGACATTTTCATGAAGTCCAAAGGAAGAATTTAGTGACCTGTCATTTGAAGACCGCCTGAAAGGGCAAGTCCAATCTGGCAAAGACCAAGCAAAAAACTGAAAGAAGACCAAGGAGTGATGCACTTGAAGACGTCAAATTCAACACAATGAATTTGTTGTTGAAAACATAGTGATGGGCGTGCAAACATCAAATTCAAGACAACAAAATAACTATTGATCCTTTGAACCTATAGACCAGATTGCATTCACAGACTTCAAGGCCAAGACTAGCAAAAAGCAAGGAAGGAATAGAATAGCAAACTGAATCTAGGACCTGATTTGATTCACCAAAAAAGGAGAAATGATGAAAGTAAGATTAGATCACCAAGTGGACATTGAAAGTTGCACACTTTCAATAAGCATGACTTGTTTCCCTACATTGATAAAATCAAATGGGTAAAATGCCCCTAAGTTCCAGCCTGTCTTCCTAACATATTCCAATGCAACATGATGTGTTATTGTTTCCAAGTCCTTCTTGAAGTAGGTATATAAGGGACTCTCTTCTATTGTAAATAGATCTCTTTTTTGACAATTAGAACGAACCTCTACCCAAATTGTAAGGCATTACTGAGACTTTGAGCTCAGATTGCTGATCATATTTTGTTATTGGAATAAGAAAGCAAATGGTTTTTTAGACTTTGTGCTGTAATATCTTTGTTGTTAAGGAAACTGTTCTTATGCTTTTTTCCTTGATTTATTTTCTATTCTTTTAATTCAACAAGCAGCATTAGTGAAATTAGTCAGAAAGGTGTCCTGAAGAATCAATTATGGAGATACTTTGTGCCCCCATAATTGCCTTTCAGTGTGTTTTCTTTTCATTTCTGTGTAAAGGACCTTGAGGTGACTTTGTACCCTCATTGTCCTTCGTATCTTACTCTTGAGCAATCCAGGTGAAGACTTTGTGCTGCATCTCAATTTTTTGTTGTCCCCCAAAAATATCACTCATTTTTGGGACAACAAGCTCATGGCCTTATATTTCAAATTATCCCACTAATGGGGTGGTTATAAACATCAATGATTATTTTTAAAATTAGTTAAGATTCTAATAGATTTTTCAACTCAGTGATGCCTTACAGTTAGAGCCAATACTTCTCTAAAATAGGCCTTTTGTATTTTAGCTCTTATTTGTCTTATATGGATCTCTAAAACTTAATCTTCTAAATTCTAATCGATCACACAACCCATTCATATATTTGATGGCCTTGATGACCAAACAGACCATCATTCTTAGTTATATCACTTTTTGATGCCATCATTGTCATGTGGTTTTTTATCAGTTTCACTTTCCTTTTCATTCACTAGGATATTGGTTTTGTCATCTAGTCCCACTTTTCCACTTGGGATCTCATCGGTAGCCCCTAAATTTACCTGACTATCTATCTCTATCATCATTGTGTCCAAATGGCATCGTCTCAGCTTCCCTGGCTCTTTATTGTATGGGCTAATGTTGTAATCGCTTTAATCCCCTGAGCTTCAAGAGGGTGCCACGAGGTAGCTTCTTGGGGAATCAAGGCCATGAGACTTTAGATTATGAGTTAATGCTTTAATGACCTATAGGTTCTAAGGCTTTGAGTTTTCAAGATTTTAATGTTTCAAGGCTTTGTTAATACCTTCATTCCTCTATACTCTTGGGCTTTCAGGATTATACCACATGACATGATCTTAGGGCCTAGAGGCTTAAAAAAACTTAGTCACTTTTCCAAATGTATTTGTCCCTAAATATATGTGTCGATGAGATTTGAATGTATGGAATAATCTAGATCTCTTGGGAATCTTTGAAAACCTACGTGGAAAATATGAAAATAGACTAAGATTTTCAAAAGAAATAAATCTTTTGTCAAGTGAATTTTATGTGAGAAGTAGTTAAATAATACAAGAATTCAAAGTAATCATTCACATAAAACAAATATTTATGCTTGAACATTCATAGGTTAAATTATAAATTGATAAAATAATTCATTTAAATGGGCTTGATTATAATTTCAATAGAGAATTTAGTTAATGTAATTAAGAACAAACCCATATCATGCATTTTATGCAAACAACATTTGAATGATTAATGAATTTAAATATTTATTTCAACATAAATATTTAAATTCCTAAATTGTTATCCATCAACTAATAGATATTCAAACTAGCAATACAAGACTAAGTGTCTCACATAGAAAGTTAACATTCAAGCTTAGTCTATTTAATAGATGTATTTTCAAGGCATGATCTCGCACATAAAATAAATAAGTAATAATTGTATATACAATGGAGCTAGGACCCTAGTCAAATAATAAAGAGGGTCCCCATGTATATTTTAAAATGGGGAATGTTGTTTGACACAACAACAAATGGTGACCTATGTGGGGAGAATGTTGTTAAACATTCAAAACCCAATATCTTTAGTTAGATCACTTTGAAATCTAGATTGAAAACCTTCACACTTGAACACAAGCATAAACTAAAAAGAGTTACTTAGGCAAAATCAAAAATATGAAAGCATTAAAGTCTACTTCAACCTGTGTCATACTAAGTTCCAATTCAACCTTAGACCATCGATGTGTGAAAGTGATTAATTATTTTATTGCTCTTGAATTCACATAGAGTAATTAAAACTTGCTTAGACAACTAGAACTTATGAGATGGAAAATATTTGGCAATCTAGTTTGGGTGGAAATGGTGTGGGCATTGCTCTTCTACCAAATAGGTATGTATATCCCTGATAGAGATACCTATAGTCCCACTAAGGCCTTGCTCCACTACTAGTTAGGATTAAAATCATAGTACAGAGATTACCTAAATCACCCTTTAGAGGAAGATTTTAGATTTTATAATTTTAGTCCATTTCCTTCAAAATTTTATTATGAAAATATATTTTAGTTCTATACATTGAGGGTTGGGGACCAAGCCATGAGTAAAATGATAGCTCAAAAAATTCAAATTACTAAGATAGATTCAAACTAAATCAATGTTTTCATTTGATTTAGATGTTCAATTAAGTGTAATTGATGGCTTTAGATAAGATAATGTTCTATTTAGAATCAAAATCTTCCAAATTTTAGAAAATGTACAAAAGAAAATTTAATAAATCTATGCAATTGTTATAGTATGAATCTTTACTTTATAACTTTAAAGGCTCAAATAACTATCTTAATTATATATCCACCATTTGAGGTTACATAGTCTACCAACACATGGAAAATGGAATCCACAGAGTCCATTTTTATGTTTAAAATTTTCATTCTTAAGATAGGGCTTACTATTGTAATGGGATGCCAAGGATAAGGAACATGCCAAAATGTTGAAGCAAAATAGGGCCAGAATAGGCCCACACGAAGCAAAAAATCAAACCAAAGAAAGTAATGAAAAAATAGGAAACCTACTCTAAACCAATCATATATACAAATAGGAAGCTACTCTAGAAAATAGGGAAACTAATTTAAAGAAACAAAATTCAGAAAGTGAGACCTAACTAAGAAAGAAAATGTAAAAAAAATGAACTATTTAAACTAATCTAAAAAATCAAGCCCAATAAGGTTTGGAGGGTGGGTACAGAAAATTGAAATGGAATATCTTCCACTTGTTGGTATTAGAAGGGCCCTTCCAGTCAGTGTCCTTAGAAAATCAAGGAAGTCTTTGAGTTCATTTAAAATCTATTTAGCTTTATTTCCTATAAAATGAATGTCATTAACAAGAATGCATTCAAAAGAAATAGTTGTCTTAATTCCAAAATCAGATTCAACATAGGCTTGAAAATAAAACACCTCAAATACTTTCTATATAAAAGAAAGATATCCATGACATACCTCATCACCTTTAGAATCAATTAAACCTTAAACCCATGAGTGAACAAATGTATGAATCATTTTTGTGAAAAGGATAATGACTAGTTAAATCAACATTTCTAGGGAAGGGCAAATCCTTTTTCCAATACTAAAACATTAGGATATATACTTCCTTGGATATTATTAAGGTCTGAAGATTCATCATATGTACTCACAATTTTAAGAATAAATACATCAGACAAGCAATCATAAAAAATATCACCTAATAAGGAAGTGGGATCAAACCTACAATTAAATAAATCCTTGATGTCATATAAAAAATATGCCATATGAGAGTAACCATAATCTTTATCCATGTATTTAAGATTAAAACTTGGCATTCCTAGATCTATTTCAGGTGTGTTGACCTCTTCATAACTAATTTACTTAGTGATCATATGTTGCATGTTTGACTCTTGATAAACCAAAATTTGAATGAGATCATCATACTTATTTGCATTTTAATCTTCCCTTGAAAGTAAATCATTATTATTGAAATAAAACTGGTGACACTCAAGCTCAAATTATGAAGACTTTGTTAGAACAGTGGTATGAATAGCTTCCTAAAATGTTACTACATTTTTTTGGGAAGCAAACAACTCTTATGGATTTAATATCCTCACTTCCTTATCTAAAATTCACTTATATTATTTGATGATATCATAACAAGGAGGTTTATAAACTTATGTATCAACCATTTCTAATACCCCATACTCAAGATATAAACTTTCTTGGGGGAGACCATGACTTGGATTTTCACTACTGACATTTAGATCCATGGAAGAAACAAACTCATAATTGTATTTAGCCAAAACACCACAAAGTATTGGGGCTAAATCAAGTTATCAACCACATAAAGAATCTATGTCCTTTCAAAACTCTCAATTTTATTCACTTTCATCTTCTAAAATATTTGTATACATGAATTTTGAATAATCGTTTCCATTTACTTCAAAACCAAAACCAACATAATCATAAACAAGAGGTTTATCTAGTTCTTGATTTTGAGAACTATTATTAGAATTAGAAGAGCTTACCTCATGTTAATTTAAATCATACATAAGGGATACATTTACCTATGGTTCAATGAATGTGCTATAGGTCACAATAGGTTCTGGTACTACTATCCCTTGTAGCTCATTGAATTCTTCTTCTAGGGGAATATATAAGGTTTCAAAGTCTTCTTGTTTTAGGAATTTTAGTTGATATTGCAATTTAAATATTAAATATTTAATGTCTAAAATGTGTTTCTCCACTTCAATCATGTCATCAAAATCATGATCAAGTGGCTCATATAGAATAGTATCCGTTGTGATGGTGACGGGATCTTGGTTCTTTTGATTTCAGGCAAGACACTGGGGAGAGAGGAAAAATATTCCACTAGGCTTCCAAATTAAAGTAGGAATTGAATTTATATAATCCAATATATGGTAATAGAATTCAATTTTAATCTCAAATAACAATCATATTCTTCTCCTTTCAAAGTGAAAGGAAATAGTGTATAGGTTGCATCCTCAAATCAAACCTTTAACATGTGCATAACCACTCTATAAGCAATAATGTAGTCCTCATCAGCTCCTGTATGGTCACTATGAAACTTTGAGATGAAATCAAATGGATACTTGGGTAGGCCATGCCAAATTCCTAGGATTTTTATGACTAATTCACCAAGCCAAGACATGGTGATAGCCATGGAATTTATTTAATTATGGATAGAATGAAAAAGTATGGAATAATATGTGCAACAACCTTATCCACAGGGTTATATTCCTCCTATTCCTCAACAAGTGAAACAATAAGGGGAAAGAATTTGAATCTAAACCTTTTGATCCTTACAATGGGGTCCAAGTTTCTCTCAAACAATTAGTAGTTAAAAAAAACAACAGGCAATAAGGCCCTCCTTCTTGTGATATTTTCTATTCATGTGCATAAAGTACACAATAATGGAGAAAGAATAAATGAGGGGTATCAAGACTCAATCAATAAAATATTCCTTCAAATATTGTATTCTTACTGATTTGGCCCTCCTAGCACTAGTTTCTATTGGAGTGTGTAAATCAAACAATAGAAGAATCATGAAGGAGGGGTAACTAATCAAACCAATGAAACACATTCATACCCAAATCACTTAGGCCCTCCTTCTAGCGCTAGTTTTTAATTGTCTCAATTTTTGACCCACCCAAGAGTAACTATTAGATTATCTACTTTAGAAGGACAAAAGGAGATAACAATACATGGGATGAATGTCCCCTCATTAATTTTAGGATTGATTCTAGTTCAATCTAAGGACCAAGTAGTTTAACCCATTTTACTCTAAGAGCAATAACTACTACCACTAGAGGTTTAATTTATATAATCATTCACATTATTTTACGTTCTTACTAATTAATATCTAAACCATGTTGCCTATCTGATTTAGCTTTTGAAATAATAAACTTTGCTTCACTACAATTCCTATCACAACCTAAACTAGGGCATGAAATCATCCAAAAAATCAAAAAAGGAGAGAGGGTAGGGTATAAAAGAGAGGGTTTATCTTTTGATATAAACAAGCCTCTTGATGTTAAGGAACTAAAATCATGCATGACCATAGTTATACCACTGTATGCTTGGTCTAGCAATTGCACAAATGTGAACCACTCAATGAGAAAGCTTCTAAGGACAAGTGTGAAATCCATTTATTCATTGAATCTATTCTAAATAAAACTACTTGAAGTCTATATCTATTACACATAATGACTGAGATAAGTCTAAATAAAACATGAAAGAACTTAATAAACTAGTTATCATAGCTACTGCACAATATAACTAAGATAATCATCTAAAAAAATCATATTAACAGACCTACCATAAATTAACTAGCTAAATCAAAAGAATAGAGACATTAAATTAATAAAACATAATAAAATATGTATTTAGCATCATAAAAACATTCTTTTACATTAAATATCCCTTGGTAGATAATATAAGCAAAATACAAAAAAAAATAAAGGTAGGTGAAATCTTGGTGCAATTCTTACAAAGCCTTGATACCAAAAATATCACCCTTAATTACACAGTCAAGGTGAAAACACTAAGGATAGGCATGTTCAATCCTCTCACAATCTCAACAACATTTTAACTCTAAAATTCTCAACCCCTTTGGAAATACAACCCATTTAAATAGGCAATTTGATTAGTTCATGGCCTCATCTTCTAACTCAACCAACTAATGGGGTGGTTACAAACATCAATGATGATTTGGAAATGTAATTGATATTCTGATAGATTTTTCAGTCAATCCCTACCTTACAATTAGAGTCATTGTTCTTAGTTTCATGACTTTTATAATGTCATTGCTATCACATGGTTCTTTCTTGGATTCACTTTCTTTTTCCTTCACTAGGCTATTGACTTTGCTATCCAAGCCCCACTTTTCCACTTGGAAGCTCATCAACATCCTCTATATTTACTCATTGTCTACCTATGTCATCATTGTGTCCACATGGCATCTTCTCAGCTTCATGGGCTCTTCATGCTTTAGGCTAATTTTGTAATTGCTTTGAGCCCCCAAGATTTAGAGGGTGTCATGTGGTACATTCTTAGGGCCTTAGGGCCATGGACCTTTGAGTTAATTATTTAATGCCCTTAAGGTTCTAGGGTTTTAAGTTTTTGAAGTTTTTAGGTTTCAAGGCTTTGTTGATGCCTTCAATCCTCTATGCTCTTGGGCTTTCAGGATTGTGTCATGTGGCACGATCTTGATTCCTAGAGGCTTTTAAAATACTTAATTATCTTTCTAAAAGAATTTGGCCCTAAGGCCATGTGTCAATGAGATTTGGATGCATGCAATAATTTGGGGATCCTTATAATATTTGAAAACCTATAAGAAAACAAGAAAATTGACTAAGTGAGATATTTTAAAGAAACAATTCTTTCATCAAGTGAAATTTTATATGAGTAGAAATCAAATAATATGATAATTGAAACTATTCATTTTCATAAAACATATATAGGTTAAAGTCTAAATCAATAAAATAATTCATTTAAAAGGGTTTGATCATATTTAAATAGAGAAAATGATTAAGGTAATTAAGAATGGACCCATATCATGCATTTTATATAAATAATGCTTAAATGATTAATATAATTGAATATTTAGTTTGACATAAAGATTTAAATTCTTAAATAATTATCCATCAATTAATATATATTCAAACTAGCAATATAAGACTAAATGTTACACATAGAAAGTTAACATTTAGGCTTAGTCTATTCAATGAATGTATTTTTAGGGAATGATCTTGCACATAAAAGAAATAAGAAATCAATAAATATGTAATAGAGTTAAGACCCTAGGCAAAACAAGAAAGAGGATCCCCATTTGTATTTGAAAATGGGACATGTTGTTTGACACAACAATATCCTCCTTGATAGTTTCCCCATTGGTACCCTTGATAGTTTTTCCCTTGATCACTTTGGTATTCGTGGACTCCTTGATAATATTTTCCTTGATATTTCCTTGAGAACCCCTTCAGTATCCTGGAATTTAGTTATTTCCTTAATAACCTCCATGATAACCTATGTGGTATCTTGGGATATATTTATTTCCTTGATATCCTCCATGATATCATTCATGGTAGCCACCTATATTATATTCTCATTGATAGTTATTTAAATTTTTTTATCGAGAGGTTGTCATATTCTTTGGTTCCATAGGTGTTGATAAGGATTTTGTATAGGTGATGTGGTTCATTGGGTTGTCACCATTATTTGAGGGGTGGGTAATGTTGTTTGTTTTGATGTCATGATAACTCTCACTATCATTTCTTTGAGGTCTTCTAATGCATCCACTCTAGAGTAGACTTGCTTGTATTCTCTATATGATCCACACACCATGAAATATCTCAATTGGTTTGTTGGTGGAAAAACTTCCACCAATGGGCACATTTTATGATTATGTTGGTCATGTAATATATAAATTTCACACCATAATATATCTTTTATAATGTCTATTATGTTGGATCTTTCATCCCTATAAGATTAGTTTGATTAAATATTACCCTTCTTATGTTTTTAGTGTACAAACATTATATCTTTCTTTATCCTTCCTCACAACATATTGCACACCAAAAATTGGTTTTATTTATTAAGTTTTTTAGTGAACTATATATCTGATTGCATCTATATCTCTTTTCTTAACCTTAATTGCAACAATTTTTCCATTTATTCAAAAAAAAAATACACAACTATGTCCTTTACTCTCCTCTAGGTTTGGGCTTCTAACCAATATGTCATTTGTATGGCTTCAAAAAATGTCAAATTATTTCCCATCAATGGATACTCTTAAATGTGGTAATAATCCAAATACAAACCATTTGATTTTTTATTTTTATATATTTACATATTTTGTAAAACTCTATCATTGTTTTCTTCACTCTTGAATTAATTCCCTCATTTTGATTATAATTTATGTAGGAGTCTTAGGATAATATAAATCAATTTTGAATGCATATTTTACATCATCCCATGTTTTTATATGAGTATGACTAGTTTTCATATACCATTTAAGTGTATCATCTTTCAATGTGCCCACAAAATTAAACAATTTGACATAGTTATCTATAATTTTATAGATCCTTTAATATGTGTCCATTGCAAAGAAGTGTGCTTCAACATATTTTGTATCTTTTCCAAAAATGGGCAACTTAGTCTTGTGTGCCATTTTAGCTTATGTGGAAAAATAAAATATGCTTATTTTTTTAGTGTTATTACTTTGTTGTTTTGGGGTTTGATGTCTCTTTTCTCTCTTCTCCTTTTCTTTCTGTTGGTATTATTATCATTTTCTTACTATTTTATTTATTACAATATATCATGATAACTCTATTTCAAAGTAACCTTTTCCAAATATGTCTTCAAAATATATAACAGCTCTTTTCTTCTCCAGTTCTCAAGTTGTTTTCAATATTTCTCCCTTAATTCTTCTCCAATATGTATACTTAGGATCATACACCAAATGCTGACATCAAAATCTATGTCAAGTCACGAGTTAATAGTTTAAGTATCTCAATTAATTTTAATATCCCAAGATAAGCATCCTTATTATATTAATCTAATATACATTCTAAGTAAAGCATAATTGAATAGAACACCGACAATGTAAAACTCAAATATTGATGTGTAACTCAACTCTTTTATTAATTCATTGAGTACTAGTACATATATTTGTATAAGCTTGTGTTAGGATATCTTCTATACATTTCAATAATAAGATTAAATATAATATTACGTAAAAATTACCAATAAAAAAATCTCTTATTCATGGATATACATATTTATTATACTTTGTGGGATGTCGTAAAGCTTTGTCAATATTAAAAAGGTAGTACGTGGGTTTTTGATATTGTAGTATGAATGGAAGCTTCTATATTTTTATCTTTGTAGTATATGTTTTCATGAACAATCATATCAAAATTATTCCTAGAATTTAAACTTTGTCTTATCCTTGAGATAATCAAAATAAATAATCCTATCAACATAAATCTATATCAGATAAATAATATTGTATCACATCACATTATCATCTAAATCTAAACTTTATTGATTGATATGAATACAACTAGGCCAGCCATCAAGTCTATGGTTTTATGTTTTACGTAAAAGAATTGAGTAACAAATCTATGATGACTATTATTTTTAATGGAAAGATCTTTATTACTTCTTTCCTAGGCTTGAATCAAGGGTTGATATAAGTATATATTATTGGTTTAATCTAGACCATTATTCTAATTAAAAAACATATGGACTGTTGGAGAGGCCATCAACACATATGTATGAGATGGAAGTAGCATGCCTTCAAATAATTATGATCATTAATATTTGGTAACCAATTCCAACCATCAACCATCAGTGTAGATGATAATCAACATCAATGTATGATGCATCCTCTATAATGATCATTGCTAATTGATTAGGGATAATTTTATCCATCCATCATTAAATCAAAATAAAGGTAATGTGACACATATAATGTATCAATACAATGTGCACTTTTAATAAAGAATAATTGAATCTTATCCATTTATTTTCTTTGTGAAAATCATCATGAATAAATATAAATAATGACAACTTAACAACCACCATTAATTCAAAAATATAAATTTGGCTCATTGATTGGTAAATATAAAAATAGGGTTATAATGGGTTATAATGCATTTAAATAAACTAATGATCCGAGATGAGTTAATCTTGACCATTTATTGCCATAGAAATATAAAAAAAAATACATAAAATAAATATAAAAGAAGCAACAACCATAAATGGTGTCCTAAATGAGATGTAGGACATCGATCACCACAATGGAGAATATAATTAAGAGCTTAAGGTGTATTGTAAATTAATCAGTACTATTGATAATTCATAGATAATATTTACTATCCATTGATGGTAAGGTGTATGGAAATAATAATACCAAATCAATCCCATAACAATGATGACAACTATTTGAAAACAAATTGAATAAGTGAAAAAATGTTTAACTAGTGATTGCAAAGGTTCATACTATCAAATTCAATCAATTTTGAAAGTGAATTATAAGTAATCCTTTAAAATATTTACTACTTATTATATGTAAATAAATTATGTTGTCATGTAATTGAGAAATAATGTCATAAATGATACATAATTTTTAAATAAGAATTTTTTTTAAGAATATTCCTAGTTTCATAAATAGGGTTTCTTTCTTTATCCCCAAATAATTTTTTGGATGATGTTTTTCCTCTTTCCTAAATATGATGATATGTTCATAAAGTTTTTTCCCTGGAAAACTTCACACAATGAAAAAAAATATTTTCAATATTTCAAGGATGACTTAGAGGATATTAGGGTCCCCGATTTGATAAACCAAACTTATAAAAGATTTAATTTATTCAAACATTCATGAAAATGTCATGATGTTATGAAACTTATGTGTCATAAATGAAAATATAATTTATGAAATTCTTTATTACTCAAAAAAATCTAGATACATATATTATCATGTGGATAATATAGACATTGAATTTATAAAATAAATCTATCATGAAAAATAAGGGGGAAGTAATAATAATTATTACATTAGAGTATATTGCTAAGTTCTCAAGCTATAAAAGGAAAGATAAATATTTTAAATAATAAGGTGATAAAACTCATATTTATGATGAAAATCAATTAAAGTATGGATAATTTTATGCCCAATTTCATGAAATGGCAAAAGAGAACCCCTTTATCATGCAAACTCTTACATAATGATTCTTTTATGACTTTCAGTATGCCCATATTTACATAATATTATGTATTTTCAAATGACATATAATGTCAAGCATTCGGGGATGAATAATTGAATGTTAAAATCCCCCTTCATTCAAATATTTTAGTTAATGCATTGACTTGATTTGGATTAGTATGGTATGATTGGATCTAATTTTTATCTAATGAGATGTGCCAATCTCTAATAATATTAAAAATGGAATTGAATACAATTTTAAGAATTGTTTCTATATGTATTTTATATATTTGTACATATTTTTAAAAGTGATATGTAGATTGAAAGTGGAGACCCATTTTTAAAATTTAATGTAAGGTATTGTAAAAAAAATGCTATTATAATTTTAAATTATATGTATTAATAAAAAAGAATACAAGTAATTATTTAATTTGCTTGTCTTAAAACTTTATACAATGTTAATTTTAAAAATAATCAAGAATAAAAATGGTTATTATGGATTTGATGAGATCTCATGATTATATTTTAGATGAAAACTGATGACATAATTGGATAGACTAATATATATAATCTAATCATACTTACATAAAAAATTATCTAAGGTGAAACCTTACATATTTCCAAAGTATGTACCCAATAAAATAATACTTATAGAATTCATGAGGTTGTTGGCCTCAATGGATGATTTTGTTAGGTTATCAAATGGGTCTTTGATTATACTTTGTTTCAAGGTGGGAGTTTTCAACTTCAACTTTAGATTTTCTTTGAAGGAGATACACATGATAATGAGTATGGATTCAACACTATGAATTTTAAACCATTTGACCTTCAAAAGATTATTTATAGTAATAAGGTCACTGAACTACCTTCAACATATTATCATATAAGTAAAATTATAGAGGAAATAACGAGAAATGTAAAAAGTATAGTTTAATTTGGATATATCAAGATCAAATTTAGACTATATGAGCATGAGGAGAAAAAAGGAAAGAATATTTACCCTACCTATGTTCCCTCTTATAATCCTATTGAGAACCCTCTTTTCAAGATCAAATTCATCATGAATTAATTTTAAATGGCATATTTTACCAATAATATTGAGTATAAAAGGTAAATAAAAGACTACATCTATAACCCAACATATAAATATGGAAATCCTAATCCACCAACCTAAAACATAAAATGTTTAACCTATAGAATTATAATAAGAGGTGGAACACACTCCAAGACTTGTATTAAATGAATATACTTAAAATATACTTCGTGATAAATTACCTATAAGGGTTGTATAGGAAACCATTGATAAAGAATAATCCACACAAGAGGTAAAGCCTCCAAGATATGAGGGAGATTAGTATTATGACATTATATAAATAGTAGATGATGAGGAGTTGAGAGATAAATGTGTTTTAAATAAAAAAGGAGTTATTCTCAAACCATGATTTTGATAAATTTTAGAAGTGCCAAACAAATTTGGATGTTGTCAGTAGAATTATTAAATAAATTTAGCCTTTAGTTGATTACAATATTATTGAAACAATTCAAGAAGGATCCGTAAAATAAAACATAATTCAATTTAGTTATGCCTTAGTTGAAAAAATAAGGGGACATCTCAATTGAAAATGTAACTCCATAAAAAATATTAAAATAAAAAAATGATGATATTATTAAGTTAAGATTCTAAAATGGTGTCAATAATGCATTAAATTATGAAAGGAAAAAATTTTACTAAATTTTTTGGTGCAAATACCTCTTTTGAGTACACTGTAAAAAACATCCATGGAAATAAGTTTGATGTTGATAAGGGCATACTTATATAATGGATGGATTCATAAATTTCTACGTATGAAATAAAGGTTGAAGATATCACAAGTAGTTTTTAGTTAATCAAGATTGGAGATATATTAGCTATCCATTCTCAAGAAAGGGTGTTGGAGTAGGTAGAGTTCAATAGTGTCAATTAAAAAATGGTTTGAAAACAAAGTTAAATAGTTGGAGGATGTGTCAAATTCAATAGAAAAACATATTATTACAATAAGCTATACACATAAACCAAACTAATAATTACCAATTGAATAAAGAATTTATAAAATATCAAAAAACATCAGTGTTATATAAGTTCCAATTCAACCACAACTAATAAATCTTCTGATATTGAAGAATTGAAAAATGTGTTAATTAAAAAATAAATGGGAAAAATGGAACTTGATGTCCATTATAATAAAATCATGATGGCATATTCAAACCTTAGACAAAAACCATACATACCTTTTTAAAAAACATATGGGGAATCATTAAAGTAGGGAAGCGTATCCCAAGCCACATTGTTAGAAACTTGAGTAGATTTGGGAGAATTTATGACATGTGGGATAATAGATAAGAACATGTTGAGATGTTGAATTTAGAAATGAAACTAAAAATGATGTAAAAATTATATCATCGGATAGCTACTAAAATTTGTATTCACCGTGAGAAGACTAAGAATCCAATTAGAAAAAAATAAATAAAACCATTTGAAGGCTCAGTTAGATATGAATGATATGACATGTAGAGGCATGTTATTCCTTAAAATATATTAAGGGATAATTTAAAACATGATGACAAATATAAAAATGTTGAGACCTTATTTTATTTTATTTTATTTTAAAGTGCACTGAAAGAAGGAAAAATACCCAAAGAGAAGTACTTGATTAAAGCATAAGCCTTTGTCATAAAATATGGAAAAATCCATTTCTAACACCATTAGATCAATTATGATTACTGGTCACTCATTTATTATCCATATATGCAAAGGACATTAAGTATTTTAATGTTATTCTTATAATGTAAAATGGAATTGATTTTGTAAACATGATGTCATATGTTTTGGAGAATCCTATTTGATTGTCATACACTGGTCTATTTTAACATTAAGTATGCACTTTGGGTTTGTTACACGACCACACACATGTGGAACATTGTATAGGTATTTATTTTGGAAAAATTAAAAGTTATGAGAAGATTTAGTAAAAGTAACTATAATGATAGATGTCATGAGAATCAATAAATCCTTCTACACCATCCTCAAAGCTATAAGAGAAAGGAATCTTCCTATGCAAAATATTTTATTCTCTTTTATATTTTTATTTCATTCCAAATGTATATTATGCCATTTTTATATTGTCTATTTCACATATTAAATATGTAAGTAGTTTTGTTTATGTTTTAGTATATGAAAGAAATGAGTGGAACTATGTAGAGCTTATAGAACTCTTAGAAACTATCATAATAGTTGTAATTTCATGTGTTATAAATTTATATCATTATTATTATAAATAATATATGTATGGTATTTTATAGTATAATTTGTAATTTATTATATATATTATTTTGTGGTTTAAATTTTATTCGTACAATATCAAAACTGTTGTCTCATAAATATTTAGTGATGTTTTTTTTATAATAAATGTATTTGGTAAAATATATTGTAAATAGATGACATAAAATAAATATATAATATTTCTTAATAAAGAAATAGGAAACAAATAGATTAAAATATGAAGATTCATTGAGACTTTATACATGTAATAAATCCTACATAAATATAATCTAAGGTTATTGTTTTTTAGTTGATGTAGTTGGTATAAGAAATTTTAACTAGTCCATTTAAGGTATTCTTATTTATATGTTTATAGTTACCCATACAAAGTTTGTGTATTATATTTAATAAGAGAAATATATTTATCCTTTTTTAATCTCAGTTTAATTTCATATTGCAATGAATGATGAATCATATTTTTTCTTGTTAATCATTTGATTTAGAATAAATTTCTTATGAATATAAAGTTTATGTTTGTATTTTCATATGAAAAATGGATTGAAAACAATAAAATACATAATTATCATATCATTACAAGAATTTATAGGGACATTTCTAATAATGGTTCTAGAATAGAGAACTTTAAGTGAAACAAGGATAAACTATGAAATAAAATATAGAGAGTGAGTGGACATAAAAGATTGATCACTGAGAGAAAACTAATAAAACTTTTAATACTCACCATCAATAAATAAAGTATGTAAAAAAAAAAATTTTGTCATTTGTCACAAGTAAAGAAGGATTTAAGTTTTAGAAAGTGTGGTATAATAGTAGAGTAAATAATAGAATTAATTTGTGTTTTTTATGAGGTTAAGGGAAATGATTAAAATAGAACAAGGAAAAGGATATATTATTTTTTTCATTACCACAAAATATGGGTGAGATGGACTAGATTCATGAAGGGGATATGTGAATGCATATAAATCAATTAATTCTGAGAGTTGTGTGTAAAAGCTAAAATGTTAGTAATATCAGTTTTTTTTTTTTTTAAAATTATATATTGTAAATGGTAATTATACTTTAGATTCACAAAGGACTCACTTTTCAAAAGAAAAAAAATATATTTAGTGGCACACTAGATAAATTAAGTGAATGGCCCAACATATAAATTGTAAAAAGGTAAACATGTCACTTCTCAAATGGCTAATAAATTTAAAGAAAAATAAAAATAGTATTGGAAATAGATGAAAATATCAATCAAAAGAAGAGGAAAAATAAGGATATAATTCGAAGAAGGGTTATGTTCAAATACTTTATGCAAAACATAGATCATAAATAATCCAAGAAGATAATTTCAATCAATCACAAATTAACAATGCCATAAATGAATTTGAAGAATTGAAGTATGTGAAAGAAATGAAAAAATATATGAGTGTAGTGTAATAAAAAGAGGAAAATTTGATAAAATAGGTCATGTCGCTCGAATCATAAAATTCCAAATCCATTCGCAAGGCCAATCTCAACAAATGTAAATTATGATAAAAGAGGAAGGGCTCACATTATTATATTAAAAAATAAATAATAAATAGGTTATGAGTATTTTTATCACACTCAAGTAAATGAAATGGGATGATATAGGTACCTTTAATTTAGTTTATGAGGAATTAAAATAATGGCTTGTCACTTTGACTTTGAAAATAGTTCCTAAACACGAAAAGAGTGTACTCATAGAACCCCAGACACTAAGAAGATTGATGAATATATTATAGTTCAATTAATACTTTTTTGTACCAAATATATATTTTCATTAAACCATAATTAGTATAAAAATGAGAAAATTTATCTCTCTATAGGTCATTATCCAAAAACATATAGAAATGGTTGCAAAGGGGACTAGATTACTAGAAAGTGTAAATTCATTTAATCGCTAAATAATGACAATTCCACTCTTCCATTTGGAAATAAAGGAGAGTTTTAAAGCTACAAGAATAAATCTAGTAATCCAAATCCAATTGGTCATAGATAGATTCATCTAAGTCTTATCAAAAAAAACTCATGGTGAGGTATTAACACACAACCAAAAGGGATAAATAGGTTACCATAGGAGTAATAGATAATGTGCATATAATGATGCAACAAGATGATAAATTCAATTTTATATAATTCATATCTAATGAAATGATTACTAATAACAAATAATCTATTCAAAATAAAGATGTAATTACTTCAATGTCAATTCCTCATGATGTGTATCTACTTCACACAATGGAAATACCCAGAAAAACTTGTAAATGAGGAGGAAATGTATTTCCAGATGATACTTTTATAAACTTGGTATTCAAGAGTAGAAAATTATTCTATGAATAAGAGTATAATTTAATAAATGTAATGGTATTATAAAATAATGTATTTTACCAATGTAAACCCTAGGTTTCTACCAGTGGTAAAATTATACCTTACATTGTTGGCCTTAATTACATAGTTTCACGATGGAGTGATCATATGATCATGTATATTATGCATAAGAAATGAATAAAAGTTACCCATATTTATCACTATGGACATAATTAAATTTTAACTAAGTAAAAAATATAATTATGATGTGGAAAATGTGCAACCCTTTTGGGCATTACCACCATAGTTCATAGGTTAGATCACAACAAACATTAATGAAAAGGAAGGAGAAACCATTACAATAACCTATATCTCCTCCATAAAATAAATATATAAATTCAAATAAGTAGAAACTTAATATTATATGACCAAAAATATTCATATTATTATATTATGAGAAGACAAGGGTTTTTTAAACTGACATCTAGGTCATCACACTCTAATATTTGGGTACACCTATGTTTAAATAGGAATAAAATGAGTGTTTTATGTGAATGTTCATAGGAAATATAAAATTAAAATCTAATTTTTCTTAGGGACACATATTAAATCTTTCACCCATGCCACCATTACTCAATCCAAATACATGGTTAGATGACTTGTATCACATGGTAGTTTTAATAGCTATCTCTAGTACACCCACATGGGCATATGCATAGATGTAGATGAATATTATAAATGTTTTATATGATCTAGAAACAAGTCAAAATCAACCTATTAATAGAAATATAAAAGAGGGTCTTGTGAAACAAATTACACTAGCATTGAGAATGCATGTGTAAATTTCAAGCAAGGAATAATATACAAATGAGATCCCATTAAAAATATTTTACAAGTAATCTAAATGGATGGAAAAGGAATACATGCACACATAGTGTTTAGTATAAATTATTTGGGATTGTTGTAATTATAGGAGTAAAGCAGGAGTAGGAAACATCATAGAGGGAGGTGTATGTGAAAAACAAGGAGCAAAAAAGGAAGAATAAAATAATAAAAACACTTATTTTGGTTAGGAATAAGTCAAAATTTTCTAAGAAAGCCACTATATAAGTAACACAAGAGTGGAAACTACCTTATTCCCCCATGAAAATTAAAATCTTCACACCAACTCCATCTCCATCATAAGAACCTTTATATTTCACAGTGGTGAGAACGACACATATAACAATAGAGTTATGTAGAATATAATTTATATTTAAAAAAACATAAGAGATATTGTGGCCAAGAAACCCAAATATACAATATATTAAAAAATATAATAATACTATTAAGGTAGGTAAATACCATATAATACTCATTAAGAATGCAACAACTCCATAATTCCATTTTTAAGGAGACACCTCTAATATCCTCTAATAAATAAAAGATTTGATACTTACATGATATTCTTTTCTATGATATTCATTTATTTAATTATACCTATATTAATAATAATGAATGGGTGCACACATAATCCCATTGTAGGTGTAATTATTACCCAATGTAACTAATTCCAAAAGTTACTTATGTGACCTAATATATTTGAACCATATAACTAAATAATGGGGATATGTGTCGCATGTTGGCATATACATCAACCCATATACATTATCACATCATATCCCTAGGTATATATATGTCATATCCCCTAGTTTCAGCCCCTGGGAATGTGAAATGAATTGGTTTTCTTAGTAAGTTCCATGAAAAGATTAATTATGTTGTTTGGTTGAGATACTAAAGTCATGTTACTTATTTCCTTGCTCTTGATGTTAGGACTATTATGTTCTTAGTACATTAAATTGGACATTTTGATGTCAAATTCAATAGTGCCATGTGAAGGGATGTTCATGGGTTAGTTCATTTTTATTACTTAAAAAACTAACAAATGGTTACAGGAAGGTTTTTAAACTAGGATATCTCTCTCGAATGAATATGATTTCATTAAAGGGCCATATTTACCATCATCTTTATTATGACTATTATTTATAAGTTTTGAATATGGTATTTTTTCTAACTTTGGCTGTGATTGGTATCTGGCCAATGGTGTCTATTGGATTGTCATTACTATTTCAAAATGATTTTTATACTCAATCAATGAGAAGGTTGATGTGCAACAATCATTTTTGACATCTAGTTTTAAGCTTAGGAAGGAGCTAGCAATCTAGCTAGAGCATATATCTATTAGGTTGTGATTATTATAATTATTAATTCATAAGCATTTTAAATTAAAAATGTTAAAGCTTGAGACATGATAATAATCAAAAGGATTTATGTTGCTCAAATTACTCTATTGTGTTACTTTATCCCAATTTGTCTTTGGCAATAAGCTCAAATCTACCTCTAGAATAGTGTTGCAATATGTTATAAACTTGGAACAAGTCCTATAACAGATTGTTTCATAAGTAATTCAAAGACCTTTCTGGTGTGTTCATGTATACTCTTGTTTCAAATGAGTAACCTTCCTACCACATTATTTTTAAAGGCACCTTGATCTATGGGTTACTACCTTTAGTCCACATGACGGTAAGTTTGGCATAATGTAACTATAGAATCTAACTTGGCCAATATTATGATAAAAATATGATGGTCTTAAGTCATATTTAACTAAGTAGACTTTGAGTATATTTTGGATTTAGTAATAATTATATTTAAATGATTACTTTGAGATCAAGTAGTCATGTTGACATGGGTGAACTCTAAGTTGTTGGAATTTATTCTAGAAGACATTAGAAGCAAACCCTAGGAACTCCAATACGTTTATTTTTTTCTTGCTATGTGCAATTTGGGGCATGGAAGCTACCAAGCAAAGAATGTGTGGCCATTTATGGAGGACAAAGGAGTATTTTCATAGTAGATAATCAACTATAAGTTTCTATCTCCTTGATAGTGGAGAAGCTTCATGGAAAATTGTATAGAGATATAAATGCATGTAAAAATATTCTTTGGGTGAAATGCATGCATAAGTTTTTCAAGGGTACCATTAGAAGCCCTACAAGCATTTTGGGCACAAACCCAAGCAAGTCACTTTTTCCTCTTTGCTAAATATTTTTACATTTCAATTTGAGTAACATCCACCAATATTTATAATTTGTTATAGGCTCATATATGTATATATATTATACATATAAAAGTCTCTAACAAATAGGATTTGAATGTGGTTGTAATATTTTTGCTTGAATCTAGTTCTAGTGGCTAGTTCTTCTACCTAGTAGTGGTAATTAGAATTTGTAATTGTTATTTTTTTCATGTTTATGGTATATTGAGGTTTATCCCTATTGGGTTTTATAGACGTTTAAATGTGTTTATTTAAATGAGAAATCTAACATATGGGATTTATGTAATGTATCTTTATCATCTATAAATCATTATGCTCTAATTTTGTGTTCTAGGTTTATTCGAGAAACTATTTTTGGGGTTTGTATTGACTTTCCCCTTTTTGGGTTGGCATGGAAAAAATAAATTTTAGTTACTTTCCTTTTATTAAGGCTAGATTTGTATATGCATTTTTGTGTTTACAAATCCCTATTTGAGTTGGGTGTTTTGTTTAGGTCTTTCATCATAATTTTGAAACCCTAGAAAGGATGATACTATGCAAATTTTAATATTTTATTTTGAACCTAGAATTTCTTAATTTTGAGGGGGAATTGTTATTTTCTTTTCATCTTAAAAATTATTTTTTATAATAACCTAAAATTGATCTTATTTTTGTGTTATTCACACTTGGACAATGTGATGGCATTTTGGTTACCATGTTATTCTTGCCTTATTTTGACCTTGTTGGTTGTTGTAAAAGTTTGGGATTATTTGGGAGTACGGTGGGCTTGAATCAACTCAACCATGATGTTTTATAAACCTAGCATGTAAGAGTGAATCTATCAACTTATTACTCAGTCGATTCATTCTTTTGATTTGTGTGTTGTAATCTCAATGAGATTTTGGTGTCAGTGTATCATTCTTATTTTAGGTATGCAATTACTTATATGTTTTAAACCATATTCATAACATTTTGAAACTTTACTAATGGTCATGCATGATTCAACATATAATGACTGGAGTATGTTTTTTTGTTGGAAATTTGTGGACTGTAATCTCTAATTCTTATATTGTAAATATTAACTAGATTTATTAATTTGATTGTTCTAAGTTGAATCTCTCATTAGATACAAGTAAGAATGGAATAAAAGTATATTATTTAATTTTTATTAGTTTTTAGTTATGTTTTATTATGAGAAAAAATTATTTGTCAAAGATGGTATTATTTTCTTTAAATTGTCTAGATTATAAATTAGGTGATATCTTATGAATACTGATGTGTGTAGTATACAAGTGATTTTTATTTCCTTAATGTTGGCTATTCCTTATTTTCTCTTAAGATTTCATTATGGAGGCCATCTTATGATCTAAATTTCATCATTCGGTTTGGTGAAATGATCAATATAAGGCCTTTATTAAAGTGTTTCTTTATTACTCTAATTTGTTCAGGAATGTTGCTTTTATGAAGCAATGATATCCTATCTAAAACCGTAGCTTCTACTATAAGGTAATTAATTAGTTACATTTTTTTATTAGAATCCTTAAAATAATATTGTATGGCATATGCCTTATTGTAAAAGTTACGAATAAATGTTGGTTATCCTTGCTTTGATCTAAGGATGTGAATCTTGACAATTGGGTTGAGTTATGTGGTGAGTAGGCAATATGATTGCATTACATTTTGAATCATTATCGAAAATTTTAAATACTTTGGTATCTATACGATGTGGGTACCATAGGTTGTTTATTTGTTAGGTGTAAGTTTAGATCTGTGGAAATATTTTGTTTCATACTTTAGTGTTTGCAAGTTGCCATACTTTTATTTTAATTTTGTGTAAGGATATTTATCAAGGAGGAAACTAAATTTTAAAGCTATAAACTGACCCATCTCTTGACACAATTATTGGTCTAAGAAAAAATCATCATGAATGACTTCATATTTAGAGGTGGTCTCTTTTCAGTTAATGAATCTCTTGATTAGCTTGTGTTAATGTTATCACTTCTGGTTGAAGACTCTTACCTATAATTCCAATTATTGATGTAGAAAATAAATGTACTGAGTGATTTTTTGGAGTTGAATCAATTTTCATTCCTCACCCCATGTTAGAGGAGATACTCATTGATGCATTTTCAAATTTTAACTTTGAACCCTATTAGGTAATTATTAGGGAATATATATTGAATTTAATCTTGTTTTGTGAGGAAATATAATATCCTCTATAGGTTGTGTTTTTAGAAGAAGTCTTAATTTACATCCTAGCCTGATTAGAGTTTTGAATTTATTATCTTTTAAACTTGGAGTAAGACTTAGCAAGCTTCTGGTTGGAAGGAGGCAGGACTTCATAGACACTATAACATTTGGACTATATCTTTTGGAAAACATGATGTTTATATTTTATGAAAAGATACATTATGTGAAACATTTTTTCCTTAATTTGGTATTGGGTTGAGATGTGTCTTGAGTTAATTTCTTAATTCTCAAAAGGATCATATTTATTGTAGTTTTCCTTTAATAAGAAAAGATTTTGTTGGTAAATGATTAGACTCTTTAGAATTATGTGATATAGTGAATTTGTACCATTAGATATTATTCTTTATAGTGTAGACTCATTAATAATTGGTTTACATGTTATTTTACCATGCATATTGAAGAGCGTATTTTCTTTAGTGGAATTTATTTTTAGTTCATAATGTTTACTATGCCTCACCATTCTCAAGTTGAAAACAGTTGTGAGATGCCTTATTTCTTCTAATGAATATTTTACTTTAGAAAGTTGATAATGATTATTATTATTATTATTGTTGTTGTTGTTGTTGTATTCATTAGAGTTGTATAATCTCTTATGCTAAGTATTCTTTATGTGTATTATTAGCCAAATTATAGCTCATATAAATATTTTTTTCCTAGCTATGATTTGGACAGATGAGTCAAGTTCCTATTGAAATAATGATTCATCTTGAGCAAAGTTCTGGATGGAATGAGTGGACCAAAAATATCATGCAACTTACAAAGCCATTTAAACACTTTAAGTCCACTTAAAGTGTAATTCATCATCTTTTAAGGATAGGTCAATATTTGAAGAGCCCCCAAGAGGTGTCAAAAGTGCTTGGAATAGATATGGAAGTGCATGGAATTAATTTGGTTCTTCATTATGTTCATCTTGGGATTTGAGTCTAGTGGCAAAAAGTCTAAGTAGATAATTTATTGATGTTATATCTTGCATGTGTGGATGAGTCAAGAAGAATTGGTCACATGGTCTATTCATTTTTGTGCCTAAGACATATGTGTTAAGTTTCAACCCATCCACCAAAGTGCATCAAAAGATATTGAGGTCTAAATTTTCCATCTCAAATAAAATCTGCTAAAATTCTATACTTAGCCATTTTCATAGGATTTTAAATAAATCCAAGTGGGTATTTTTTTGTCATTAGATATCACACATGTGATAGTTTATGGAGAAAATGATCACATGGGTTTACTCAGTTTGGTCCCAAGTTTCTACGTACCAAGTTCTAAGTCCTCTATCGAAGCGCAAAATAAGATATACATGTGTAAATTTGGGATCCCAAGCATTTTTTCTAAGTTTCCCATACTTGGACAAATAAACTAGACCATTGCCAAGACGTTATGTGAGCATGAATGAACTAGTCAACTTGTATATTTTTTATCTTCACTCAGAAGCCTTGGCTAAAATGGGTTTATTTGTTTTGACATCATGAACATCTTCAACACATTTGGCCCCTCCTTGATTCTTTCATTTCAAGATATAAATTATCAAAGTTGATCAAATAATGAATGATAGTCATACGAGAGTCAAAATAAATACACTACAAAAATCCACATGAGCTTAAATTTGACAGTCTTTGGGACGTCAAATGCATCCACAAGGATGTCAAATGATGTTTTCATGAACATAAAATTTAAGTACTATAAAGTAGCTATTAGGGTTTCAAATAGGTTCAAGATCAATGGTCTGCATTGCATCATACACTTTGATCTAACAAAGTGAGGTGTTCTGACAGTATCAAGGGTCCCCAAAAGATAAATGGAGTGCATTTAATTATACATTGATATTTATGAATCAAGATAATTCAAAAGGAGTTAGAGGATATTGATGATGAATACAAAGAGGATAAGTGTCCAAATTCAGTGGGTCTTGGTAGAAGATCAAAGATTCTTAGGAATTCATACATTTTGATTCAGTGGTCCATAAATAAGGTCAATAAATCAAAAGGATCTATGGAACGAATAATCATAAAGATATTTGGGTACCATAAAAAAGGTCCAAGTTTGAAATTGATAGCCAATAAATAAAGGCAAGCTCAAGACATTTTCGACAAAAGTCAAAGAAGTTAAAATGGACCCAAGAAAATTAAACATCAAGGAGCTAAGATTGAAAGAAAGCTAGGGTTGAACCAGGGTCACATTCTAGAGACCAGGCATTACTAGAGGAGTCCATATTGGTAAATTAGGTTTTTAAGGCCTAGTATAGAGGAAAAAGATGGACCAATGATTGTAAAGTAAAGTCAATAAAGTTTGTAAGTTTTTTATAAATCTTATGATTGTGTGAAAAATAATGATCTGAGATTGGTTTTCTATTTATAAAATGGACATAGGTTTGAGTTAGAACTAGTACAAATGTAAACATGATCAAAGGGAGTTTTTTCTTATATAAACATGGTTAAATTTTTTATGAGAAAATGTAGATGGCCACTCATGGCACATGTGGCACAATTCAAGCATTTCCAAGACATGATATCTGTCAGAAGATCAATTAGATAATATCATGGAGTTCTAAAAAGGCCCTAGGTGGATGGATAAGGACAATGAACATTCAATTATTTTATATAATTTGTTCCTTATTGATAAGACCAAAATTCAACATCTTTTAGAATGTTAATCCATCAAAAGTGATTGGGCATTTTTCAATGCATAGCTCGCTCTCTCTCTCTCTCTCTCTCTCTTCTATAAATATACGCTTCTAAGCCTTAAAATTCATCCCTCTATCCCTCTTTTTACTATGAACAGACTCTATCAAAATTTATACTGTGACACCTGTTTGATGCAATAAAGACTAAATTCATCATATTCTAAGCTAGATTGAAGTGTGTTCCATGAATTGATGTATTATGGTTAAGTGAATGTATGCTCCTTACTTATGTCTAAGTTTTTCTCACCTTCAATAAGTGCTTAGTATTTCTTACAGGTCATTATAAATGTAGTTTACAATTTATTGTCTAGTTTAAAATTGGATATTTGCCCTCTCTTATTGATTTGATAACTGATCAATTCCTTATCATAAAATATTTATGTGAGATTGATGTTATTTGTTCTTGAAAGTGTCTCATAATATGTATTGTTTGAGTTTGAGTGATCAAATCATTGGTGCATCACCCTGTTTTACATGTTTTTATTAATTTTGTCAAATCTCTCTCCCTTTTCCAAGCAAGTGCTAGTTTATGTTTAGTCTAGGTGATATATCCATAAGTAATTCAGCCTTATTCAAATGTCTTATCCATTATTAGGATACCCATATCCTAGAATCAGTTCTATATTAGACTAGTTATGAGTAGGAAGATCTGAATAATCCCCTCCTTAGCTAGGGTACAAATCTAGAACCCCAATAGTTTTGGCATGCCTGGTGGGACCAGTTTTGTTGTTATAATTGAAGTTTGAAGATTGAGAAAAATGAATTAAAATATTAGGAGAGATATACCATCATCAAAAACTAAAGATCCTTTAAGTTACAAAATTTATAACATCTTTCAGACAGTTCTTTCATGCCAAAGGTTACAACAAAATCATCAAGTAAAGGTACTCCTTTTAAACATATTGAATTGCCTTCTACTTCTTATAAAAGATCAATATTCAATAGTACAAGGCCTTATCCTCCAAATTAGCATTCATCTACTGGTCATTCTATTATTTTAGTCCAATCTATTGTCCCCATAAGCCAAATCCCTTTTGTCCAAATGGTTATTAGGAATCAAGTGTTTTTTCTCTTCAATAGGGGTAGTCCCCTAAGTTTAGCCCAATATGAAGACATTCCTATGTCTACCTTAAGAAGTATCCCTTTATTCTCTAGAGAATGGGATAAAACTACTTCTATTGAGCATATCCAAGATGTTGTCAACCTATGTTTTGTTCATAATGTTACTCAAGATAATGTTGCTATTAGATTGCTTGTTGCTTCCTTCAAAGGAAAAGCATTGTAATGGTATAGAATCTTCCTTTGACCTCCATTTCTATTTGGGATGAGTTAAGTGTAGCCTTAATGAGTAAATTTGAAGACAAGTTTGATCATCTATCTTTGGTTGAATAATTGACCACTATAAAGAGATGCCCCCCTGAATTCATGTCTAATTTTAACCTTAGATTTTAAAATAAATGGACTAGGATCCTTGAATTGGCTAGACCACCCCTAGATTATGCATTTTTGTACTATCTCAAGGCCCTTGATTTTTATATAAGTGTCATGATACAGTCTATGGGTTGTAACACTTTTCCAAATGCCTATGAAATTGTAATCAAGGCATAAAATAGCTTAATACAAGCTAGTAAACTTGTTCCAAAGCCTTTAATTCCCATATTCCCATAATTGTAACCTATTCCTCCTCTACAACTTCCTCATATTCCATCTATATCTCCTATCCCATCTCCAAAATTCCAAGTTGTAACCCCTCCTAATCAATCTAGTTAGATTGCTGATCTAAAAATCATGTTACAAGCTTTTGGAAATGAGATTGTTTAACTCAAGAGATAGCAGTACTAAGGTAGACCTTATGAATATAAAAACTAGAATACTTATGAGTCTTTCAATAACCAAAGACCTCCTTATCAAGGTTTTAAGTATAATAGGCAACCTTATCAAAATCAAGGAGCCATGACCCAAACTAAGCCATAGGTAGCCCTTGATCCCAATGTACCCTCCAGTTCAAAATATATTGTTCCTCAAGATAAATTGATGCAAGATCTAGGTTGGCAGCCTTTCAATCCAAATGACACTCAAAATCAAGCCTTGGTATCACAAGATATTACCATACCACAAATGATATAGGAATAATTATCTCTTTAAGGTGGTTAATATCAAGGCATAAATATGGTATTCTAAGGAGAAGTTAAACAAGTTATAGGGTATCCTGATGCTATGAATGTTAATTGGCAATTAGATGATCACATCACATTCAAACAAGTTGGTGAAACTTGCACACAAATGGTCAAGTGACAACTCTAACTAGAGATAAAAGAAGAGCAATTGAGGAAGCTCAAGATGTAAACAATACTTTTAACATTCCTAATTTTGTGTCAAATAATTTCAAAGATTAAGTTGTTATTCCTATAGTACAGAAGAGTCAAAATACAAAGATAGTAAAGTTCCCCAAATGCCCCTAACTAAAGAATAACTAGTGGCTCAAAATCTATAGCCAAAGGTTAGTGGAACATCTTTTGGCACATTTGATCAAATGAATAAATAAAATGTTAGTATTAACATGTGGGATTCTCTTTCCATTACAGGGCCAAAGGATGTGCTTATTCAATAACTTTTAGATCTTAAGCTATCTAAAGCACCAATTGAGAAACAAGGAACTATCTTGACCAATTCAGACCAACAAATCAAGTAACCTGATGAATAAGTACATAACATGACAAAGGTAGAAAAACCCAATGTCAAATTAAAAAAAACCCTCCCATTTACCTCTCTTTGATAGTAGGTGACTATTTAGTCCATAATTATATGGTAGATAGTGGAGCTAGTAGCACTATTATGCCCAAACAAATTACATATAAGATTGGTCTTATCTATGTGCCAAATACCAAAGTAGTATTGCAATTAGATGGATCACTAAAAAAGATAGTAGGTTTAATCAAAGGCCTAAAATTAGCATTGCATGCTTACCCCAATGTTATTATTCAGCAAGATGTATTTGTAGTGGACTTGCCCCCCTATTTTGCCATGTACTTGTCAAGAAACATTACTTCAAATATTAGAAGATATTTGTCAATTGATTAGACCTATTTAATGTTTAGAACTAGGTATGGTACTAAGGTGAAAATACATTCTAAACCTATTTCAATATTTCATTTAGAGGCATATATGCCAAGTATTGTGAACACTAATTGTGTTATCTCAGATAAGGTACTGAAAAATAGTGAGGTGGAAACAAAATCACCTCTAGATGGAGTCCCAAATATCTTTCTTGATGAATGGGCCTTTGATTTTCATTAGCATGATCCCTATAAGTTAATTGAATAAGGAATTGATGTCTATTATATTCATGAACATGATGCATAAATTCTAACATTGATGAAAGATGATCAGCTTAGTGAAGGACTGTGGCAGCTATATTTTGATGGATCTAGGGAAAAACATGGCACTAGAGTTGAATCAAAGGTATATCTCATCTCTCAAGTTTTAGTTTGGTTTTTACAATAATGTTACTAAATATGAATCACTATTGCATGGTTTATAATGGGCAAGAAAGATGAAGGTCAATTCCTTACAAGTCTTTGGAGATAGTGAACTAGTAGTTCACCAAGTAAGAGGACTTAATATATGAAATAACCCACTACTTAGGTCCTATAAGCATAGGGTATGTAACTTAGTTAAATACGTTTAAGCTTTCAATATTTAGACCATATCAAGAAATAAGAACAAACATGTAGATATGTTGGTTACTATTGGGTCACAATTCAGTATCCCAAATGACATAGAAGGGGAAAAAGTTCAATCACACATCAAGGTAGTTGTGAGACCTTCTATTCAAACAATAATGAAAATTTTCAAGTATTTGAATATGACAGTCAAATTTTTAGATTCTTACTAGAGGAAGCTAAATTCTCCTCAAGGAATCAAGACAAGCATTTGTAGTAGTATGATGACTAGATTGTGCAATTGAAAACAAACAAGTTGCCTAAAGGGATGGTCACCCTTGAAAACATATTAAATGGAGATGATGAATAAAGAAAAGAAAAGTTTGCCTTATCAACCAAAGAGGAACACTATACAAATGTGGAGATTGTCATTGCAAGATTTTAAAGTTCAACAAAGTTTGCACATCTTTAGAGAAAGAAGATTTTATTGAGTTATGTTAAAGTTTTGCAAATGTCTTTGCATGGTAGTAAAGTGACCTTAAAGGATTTGATCCAAGTCTAAATCAACATATGATTGAGTTAGAGGATGAGACCAAGTAAATTAGATAAAGGCAAAGGCCAATTAACCCAAAGTTTAAACCTCTTATAAAAGTTGAATTGTATAAGCTCATTAAGTCAACCATAATATTTGTAATTAAGCACTCAACTTGGGTGGTAAACCTTGTTCTAGTATGGAATAAAAATGGTGAAATAAGACTATGTGTTGAATTTCATGACTTGAACAAGGCCTCTCTTAAATACCACTATCTATTTCCATCAATGGATTAGATTTTATAGCTAGTTGCATGTTTAGAAAGATGCCTTTTGGTTTATCTAATGTTGGATCCACTTTTCATAAGGCTATGAAAATGGAATTTTAGGGTCTCCTTAACAAAGTTATTCTTGTCTATCTAGATGCATAACAATATTCTCTAATAGTACAGATGAGCATATGATTCATCTTACACAAGTGTTTTAAAGGTGTAAATAATTTGGAGTGTCTTTGAATCCAAAAAAGTGTGTTTTCTCTATTCATGAAGGTAGGCTCCTTAGAAATGTCACTTCAAAAAATGGTACAAGCATAGATCTTGATAGGATAGAATCAATTCTTGAACTTTCATTTCCTAAGCATATGAAAGATTTTCAAAGATATTTAGGTAAGATAAAATTAATAAGGAGATACATCTTAAGTTTATCTTCTTTATCTAAGCCACTCATAGCCATGATAAAGAAGGTTAGAGTTTTAGTTGTTCTAAATAATAAGTAAGAAGTTTTGAAGAAATCAAGAAAGTTATAGCCAACACTCCAACACTCCTGAGTCCTGATTTTACAAAAGATTTATTTTTATACAACTATGCTAACATTGAAAAAAATTTAGGTATTCTCATGCAGCAAAATAAAGAGACTTTAAAGAAACCAATATCCTTCTTCAATCAAGGCTTAGAAGAATATGAGACAAGGTATTATTTTGTTGAGAAGCACGTTCTTTCAGTTATAAGGTCTACTAAAAAGTTGATGTACTTCTTATCCAATAATAAGATACATTTGATGGTGGCACATCCAAGTGCCAAGGATTTTCTTCTAAAAAAGGATATAAATGATAAAAGAGATAGTTTGATAACCAAGGTAATGGAATATGACATTGAAATCAAAGTCACAAAGCTGGTCAAAGGCAAGGGACTTTGTGAACATCTAGCCCAAGATTTTCAAGAGTCTAATGAACTGGTTATGGTGTCAAATGATAAATAAGTTGAAAGTGATCAAACCTCATCTTTCAGTTGGCTCCAAGATATGGTAAGGTATCTATAGGATGGTGTTTATCTTTCACATCTCAGCCCTTACAAGAGGAGATATTTTAGATTACAGTCATTTCCTTTTCTTCTTATTGATAATGTATTATTCAAAAAGGATGTCAATGGCATACTTCTAAGATGAATAGAACTAGGTCAAACTCAGAGGTTTCTTGAGTAGTTCTATGATTGACATGGTGAAGGACATTATTCATCAAGGATTATAGCCCACAAGATCATGAGAGCTGGGTATTAATGGCCAAGTTTATTTGGTGATTACCATATATATACTAGTAAATGTAGATAGTGTGCCATGTTTTTTGGAAAGGCGAAGATTGAATCCTTAACTCTCCAACCAATTTTATAAAATCAACCCTTTATCTAATGGGGATTGGAATTTATTGATCTTATTAATCCCCCTTCAATTTTAGGACATAAGTGGATCCTAACTACCGTAGATTAGTTTACTAGATGGACAGAGGTAGTAGCATTAAAGGAAGCCAATGAAACTAATGTTTTAGACTTCTATAAACGTTCACTTACCATATTTGGGGTCCCTTCAACTATAATTTGTGATAATCCTATGGCTTTTGTAAGATCTAAGATTAACTAGTGGGTAGTTCAACATAATGTTTTCCTCAGTACCTCATTAAAATATTATCCATAAGGCAGTGGCCTTGCTGAATCTACTAATAACAATTTGTTGAAGATCATCAGGAGGAATGTAGAAGATAATCAGAGATCATGGTATCTCAAATTGATGTTAGCTCTGTGGGCTAACATAATCACCTATAAAAGGTCAAATACCAATTCTCCATACAATCTAGTATATGGTAAGGAAGCAAGAATGCCTATTTCTCTTGAATTTCATGCTTTAGAATTGATCCATTAGCTTGATATTTTGGAAAATGATCCAATAGAAATAAGATATCCTAATCTCATGGAGATAGAAGAGACAAGGCATCAATCTATCTTGTCCATGGAGTCCCATCAAGAAATAAAAAAAATATCTTTTGATAAAGGAACTTCTATAAGAGCTTTCCAAGAAGGATATTTGGTCCTCAAGTGGGAAGAGGATAGAGCTAAGCCAATAAATCACACAAACTTTGATTATCTCTGGAGTGGTCTATATATAGTCTCCAGTTACAAATCTCATAATGCTTTCCATCTCATAAGGATGAATGGTGAATAAATTCCTATCCCAATCAATGGGATACATATCAAACACTACTATTAAATAAATCTAAGTTCCATATACATATTTAGTTGTTTTTATTTTTATCTAAGTGTTTTCTAACACATTAGTTAGTTTACTTTTTGTTTTATCCCAAATAAGTGCTTTTGTTTGCATAGTTGTTTAATAGGTTAAGTTGTTTTTTCTTTATTAGGTTATTTTCCCTATAAGTTTTTTCCTTTCCCTATTCATTGGAATTTTTTGTCTTTAATGGAATAGTGGTTGAGTGGTTAGCCTAATAAATCTAACAAAAACTTGGATCAGTTCATGCTATGCATTAGACTTCACTAAGCAGTAAATGGTTGTTGTGAAAATGAATAGACATTTATATAAAATAATAATAAGTTTAAATCTAATTGGCATGATTCATCCTCATGTTAACTACACTTGGGACCTTTTATATTGTTTCAAAAATTGTAGATTTTAGTAAACCCCACTTTATCATGGAATATCCTACCACATGCTAAGTGTTTCATCACTCCATGTTACTTTACATGTACCATTTATTGGGAGATAGAGAGGGGATTGAAAGCCCTACATACATGTGTTCTTTACTTTTTGGATTAACACTTAATTCCTTTCAAGACTAGTATATCGATGGAAACATTGGTCGAAACTATGCACACTTTGTCAGTTTTAAGGTAGGACATTCATTTAGGTGTTTTTTAAATTTTTTATTAGCATGTATTTTTAGGTTTAATTTTACTTGTTATGTCAAAAATGGATCAAAACCATGAAAATATGACATGTGTTACACACCACTTTAAACCAAGAGGTGTTACACTATCGAAATCACTCAAAGCTTTTGCTTTAGCTTGAGATTTAAAAAACCACTTTTGTACTACTTGTTCAAAAGAACGTTGTCATGCTACCAATTTTATTCCAAACACTTGCCTTAATTGAACCAATTTTAAAACCCATTCATAACTTTGGTTTTAAAAATGTGTGGTTATGTTGCCTATTTGAGTCTAGCATGTTGACCTTTAGAAAATTTGACTTTTGTATACTAAATTTGAAATTTAGTCTTTCACTAAACTAATTAGGTCTAAATCAAAGCCTTAACTAATTTGTGATTAGATGGTTTACCTTTTACATTTGGATTGTGTAACTTGGATTGATTCCTCATTTGGTTTAAATACCTTTACCTAGACTTAGGGGTGTTTTGTTATCACATGCCTAGATTAGAGTTCTTTATGTTGATTCCAAGAATGTCTTGGTTTAGTTTTCCAAGAGTCATGTGTGACTAGACCAAGTTTTATGAGCCAATTACCTTAGATTTAAATAGATTTCAATTTCTTACTAGACCATCTTGTTTCCAAGTCTATATTTGTGATTTTTGACCAAATACCTAACATTATTTTTCATTCTTTAGACCTAGTTTAAAAATATAGATTTTTGAAATTGGACCAAAGACCTATAACCTTTATTTTCATTATTATATCTATATCAATATTTTTTTACCTTGATCCAACACTTTACCAAATACTAATTTCACATTTTCATTTTACCTTTACTTCAGACCTAGAATTGATGTTCACCTTTGGACCTCTTTTAAAGAGCTAAATGTTATTTACATTAGACCACATTTTTTTGTGACGTTAGACCTTTTTCAAGATACCTAGTCATAAATTTTATCATGCCTCGTTATACACATAGTGGTATCATGTATAATCTAGATTGTGATAACATTATCACTAGTGACCCCTTTGTTCAAGAACTTTATGGTGATGATGTAGCATATGAGACAGATCCATATCCCTCTTATAATACCCCATTTATGAAATAAATACAAGACCCACTATCTCAATACATGGCTAATTCACCTTCTTATCTAGGATAAAAAACAATAACAAAAGCACAATACCTTACTAATATGATACCTATAATTGAACATAGCCAACATCAACATCCCTACTATGTAACCACACCAACAAGTTATGACCCATACTTGTTTTATCATGTTTTTTTATAAAATAGAGATGAAATTCTAGTTAGGGTGGTAGAATTAGGATAAAAATTCTTGAAAAACTTCCCACATGAAAGATTATCTAGCTTTATTATAACACCTAGCAATGTGCCTCACATCTAATAATTTGAATAGGCTTCAACTATTTATAGGCTTCAAAAAGGGAAGGGTCTAATATATGACCAATTAGAACATTTAGATAAAGCATATCAAACATATCTTAACCTAGCTTAAAACTTCAATGTCATGGCTATTTCAAACATACCACTCATAGAGTTAGCTCCCCTAATAGGGGTAAAAACTAATTATTTGAGATATATAAATCAGAACATAGACCCCTTTGGAAAAATCACATTTTTAGGAGACATGTTCAATGTCCCAATTATGATATAAGAAACTTTGGATCCTATAGAAAACCTCACACAAAACATAGCAGATAACAAGTGTATCCCAATTTGAACCAAAGTGGGTCTAGTAGACCACATAGAAACACACAATAAGTTCCTCTTACTAATAATTCAAGTGGATTAAATAATAGGGGGTAGGTATGCCTAGTTCCCAAACACAACAAAAAACTTTCAGTCTTTAACCAACAACTTCCTCAAATACTCAACAAGGGGAAAGTAGCCAAAAATATACCAACATTCTACCACAACAAGTGTTGAATACTATACCATCTCAATAGATGGAAACTAATTTTTCACCATCATAATCACAAACCAATATACCATAACCATCACAAATGTTTCCTAATCAACAAGGTGTTCCTATTAGTCAACAAAGAGTGTTAATTAGTCAACAATACATACCTAACCTCCAATAAGTGCCTGATTCACAACATGTATTTACCAAACAATAAGGTCCTAGCTTATAACAAGTACTTAGTAGGCAATAGTTTAATTTTACCTAATACGTACCTCATATACAATAGTGATACAAATTATAACACCTTCAATAATAGGGATTTATACAACAACATGTATCATTTATACAATAGGGTTCGACAAGTCAATAATAAGTTCCTATCCAAACCCAATAAGTGCATTACATTCCACCTAACCAAATGCCTTCACCACAATTATATTTTGAAAATCAAGTCCATATTATAAACCCTAGACAAAATATCTATCAACAACAATGTATGTCATACCAATAGTATAATCATAATGCATAGATACATATTCTTGGTTGGTCAACCAATCAAATGAACATCCTCCAATATGTCATTCCTTCATCATACCCTAGTCAAGTAATCCACCTTTAAATACACAACCCCAACCACAATAACATGCACCATCTAACTTCCTAGCCCAAGAGCTCTAAAAAATAAAGGACAATTATAGCCATTCAAACTAAGAAGCAAATGAGGAAGTTCAAATTAGAAGAGATATGTTCATATCTTTTTAATATGTATTACCTCCAAATACCTTTTCCTCCAAGTTGAGTTGCCCAAATTTGATAAATATAAGGGAAGAGGTGACCTAAAATAGCATTTTAAATAAATTTATGTTGTTTGCCAACCAGTGGCCTATAATGATATATATTTTCTTATCCTCTTTCCTATAAGTTTAGCTGGATAAGCCTTGAAATGGATTCTTAAACTGCCAAAGTATTATGTGCCAGATTTTGATGACCTTTTAGATAAATTTTTATGACATTTCTCATACAATGTCAAACATGAGGTTACATTGGTAGATTTGGGTAAGGAAAAATAGAGAAATGGTGAAAGTTTTAATGGTTACTTATACTAGTGGATGTAGTTGTTAGCCAATTCATTCATAATATACTAGACAAATAATTGGCTGAAATATTTAGCTAGAATCTACATAGAGATATAACATATCATCTAAAGCTACAATGTGTTCACACTTTTGAAGAAATTATTAAGAAAGGTATATAAATTTAAAATGCCTTTGTCAACAAATAGATTATCAAATTATCTTCTTCTAATCATAACCAGGGCCAAAACCAAAATCAAGGCCAATAGTCGAACTAAAGTCATAATTAGAACCAAAACTCCATCCAAATAATAGCTTCAATGCTAGCTCAGGCTAATACTTTAGAAATACCAAAATCCTATAATCACAACAATAATGTTTTTAGTAATAGGGTCACTAAATCATGACATGTCCAAATGGTGCAAACACCAACTATCCATTTACCTCCACCCATTCATCAACCATTACCTCCATTCATTCAGCCTAGAGTTCTACAAAACCTTTCATAAAATACTTCATAGTTACAAAAACCTCCTCAAAGTATAATACCACCCATAGCTAGATCATTTGGTGACCTTAGAGAACCCATTGAATTCATATTCTATAATTTAGTTCAATATAACATGATTAGCTAACCTGTGCCAAAGCCTTTTCCTAGAGTAATTCCTTTCTTGACTGGTACAAAGAGAACACATTATACAAGTACCATCATGGTAAGTGACACTCTATATGCCATTGCATACAACTAAGACATTTTATTGAAAACATGATTGATAATGGAGATATATAATGGGACAACCATGCCTCTATATTTAATCATAACTTGGGTTTTTATCAAAACCATTTTCCTCAAAAAAACAACCACTAACAATAATAATAACAATAGTAAAGAACACCACCAAAACATCAACAACATTAGAAACAACAACAACAACAAAACTAGTTATAACCAAGGTCAAATTGATTAATCAAACCAAGGAGGCCATCATGTTTTTTACATATACTTACAAAAATGTTATAGTACATGTCATAGGCAATCATATTTCCACCATTATTATCAAACCTTGACCAAATACCAATCAAACTAGACCAGTGCCTAATAATGCCTATCAACCCTTATGTTGGTAATCCTTCTTTGGACCATGTTAGAAGCCAAGCTCAAAACCACCCAAGAATTACCATTCTAGGCTCAATTAACTCTTTATATAGTTATAAATTCCTAATACTAGATCAAGATTACATAATAATAACTCGATAAGCCTAGGTTACTTTCCAAGGCCTACAACCTTCTTCCATGAATGAACCTATACAAACCTCCATACTAATAAAGAACAAACCGATTATTAATATCAAAGATAAAACCTATGACATTATGGAACATCTAAAAAAGACACTTTATGCAAATATCCATCATGGATTTGATGCTCACATCTAGCATTTATAAGAGTATACTTAATGAATACCTAAGTTAATCCCTTGTACATAATGACATTATGGCTGATAAATTTCCAACTATGTTAGGATATTTGGCCCCTATCCAACAAATTACCTTTGATCAAAGTGATATGTCATCCCTAGCCCATCACATAATAACCCTTCATACATTGATGTTGTTATATCTAGACATACGGTTAAACGTGTCCTTGTAGACAATGGTTCAAGCCTAAACATTATGTCTCTAAAGTTGTTGAATCATCTTGGATACATAATGACTGATCTTCAACCAAATACCATTATAATCAAAATGTATGATAATGAGGAATGAGAATCAAAACAAACCATCAGCTTTCCATTGGTCATTGGGCCTTTGACCCATGAAACCCTTTACCATGTTCTCAACCTAGAGTTATCATACAACTTGCTCTTGGGCCAACCATGGATTCATGAAATCTAGGCCATACATTCCATGTTTCATAAATGAATTAAATTTTCCCATTCATGGATGGAAGTAACTATGCCAATTGATCTCCATCCTTATCAGTTTTATAAACATCTTAAGCAGAGTAAAAGAGTTATGATTACCATTTTGGCCTAAATCCTATGCTTAAAATTGATGGAGAAACGCTGATAAATCAAAATTTATTGAATCAAAACCCAAATCCAATTACATCAACCCTAAAATCCTGTATTCAACTTCATCTACACCTCCACTGAAGATAGATAACCATTTTTACATATATAACAAAAGTTTAGGAGAGTATAGTACTCATGACTCCTTTCATATAACCAAATTGTCTCAAAACCCAAAAACCTATAGGAGATCCAAATCCAAGGCTATTTGTATGGAATGGTACATAAAGGAAAAATCTCATCTCACTCAATACATTATTTTCAAACTAACCTCTAGATAAGAACAAGACCCTTTGGCCAAAGATTATTCATGGCTCTATAATGATAATCTAGTTGATTATTACCAAAGAACCAATTATACTATCCCTAATTGGATTATGGTTAACCAATAATATGAAGGAATAGGCCTAGGGTGAATCATCAAATAACACTTGAGCCAATTTTTATGACCAAGTACAAAGGAACTCATGGTATCGGATTTAAATTGTGTGGGGGTGACCCTTCATACCTTATTTGAGTTCGTACACAAATTATTGAGGATGATGTCAAAAATGATGTAGGGTATAATTATAGCATCTATAATGACCTTGCTAATACCAATTTTATTAACACTTATAATGTATGTGCCATTAATCCTATTATTTGACCTTCATCACCCCCAACTAATATACTGGGACCAATAAGAGTCGACAATAACATTTGATGAGTTCAAGAATTATGAGGCCATTTGCAACTTTATGGGTTTTAGGGATCATATTCCTCTAGGATATCATTAATAGGGTTTCTCTATTAGATTTGATCATGTTGCCTAGTTTAAAGAGCGGGTGAACTTCTTTGGCTAAAAGAGAAAATAAAATCAAATATTGAGGTCTAAAAATGAAAACCTCTTTGAGGCACTTTCAAACTAGGTAAAAAGTAAATAAAAATGTAAGTCTCTTAGTTAAAACCTATTTTAGGCACCATTAGATGGGGATGTTCGCCCCTCTTCACATGATGTACAAGAGACCACTAGTCCAAAGTTTATGTATGGATCCAAAATCAGTTCTAAAAAGTAATAATATTTTGAGTATATCATATAAGAGTGCCTAGAGGTATTTATCACATGACCTTTTCCACCCTTGGAAGATTCAAAATTGTCATGTATAAGTTACATCGATGAACCAATCAAGCTAGAAGACTATAACATTACCAACTAGTTTACCTCCTTGCCAACTCTTTTAGAATATGGTTCTACACTTCTTGTGGAATACACTTTTAAGGTCAACATTATAACTCTAGAGGACCTAAAATGGACTAAATTAGGCACATCCATCACTAAGGAAGAACATGAAGTCTTTACAACCCTTTTGAGGGAATTTGTTGATATATTTGCATGGGCCTATTCAGATACCCACCTTAGTTGTACACCATCCTTTTGTACACCCTAATGCCAAAATAATTAAGTAGAAGCTAATAAAAATGCATCCTCATGTTGTTTTATTATTCAATAAATATTTGAATAAACACTTATATGTGAGATATATTTGACCTATTGATTATTTATTTCTAATATAATATTGGTCAACAAGATGCCATAGTGTGTTAAATTGTATACTGATTTTTGTGACATTAATAAGGCCCATCCAAAGGATGAATTTCCTCTACCAAAAATTGACATGATTGTTGACTCCACTATCAGATATGAAATGTTTTTCCTTTATGGATAGTTTTCAAGATACAACCAAATCAAGATTACACCATATGACCAACACAAGACATCATTCACCACTTTGTGGGGAACATTTTGTTATCAGGTGATTCCTTTTAGACTCAACAATGTAGGATCAATATACTAATGGTCCATGATGGTAATTTTATATGATATGATGCATAACATTATCAAGGACTATGTCAATGACATTATGGGTAAATCTAATACCTGAGTCGAACAGCCAACTGGACTTTAGATAATTTTTGAGAAAATTTGAGAGTACAAATTTAGGCTCAACCCTAAAACATGTGTATCTAGTATAACTTCTATAAATTTTTTACACTTTATTATCTCTCGTTGATGCATCAAAGTTGATCCTACCAATATTTGGGCTATTATTGAGATGTTGCCACCATCTACCTTTAAGTAGCTCCATAGTTTGCAAGGAAAAATAGAGTAAATTAGACACTTCATTTCATAGTTGGCCAACAAATGCCATCCTTTTATGCACTTGCTAAAGAAGGTCACTGTGTTCTCATGGAATGAATATTTCTAAAAATCATTTGACTATCTCAAAAAATGCTTGGGCCAATCTACATGTTTTACTATCACCTATGCCAAGAAGGCCATTTTTTATTTACCTATCTATAACTAAAAATGCCCTAAGAGCACTTTTGGCATAACATAATGAACAAGGTAAAGATCATGTTGTCTACTACCTAAGCTAAACATTGGTCACATATGAACACAATTATACATTGATTAAGAAACCCTATTTAGCTATGGTTTTCATAGCCCAAAAGTTGTATCACTATATGTTGAATAATAAGACTATTATGATTGCCAAAGTAGATTTGCTCAAGTATCTACTATCTAAAATATATTTATAGGGCCGCATGGAAAAGTAGATCATGTTCTTTAGAAAATTTGATATAGAGTATGTCAATTAAAAAGTTATTAAGGGATAGGTACTTTCAGATCAACTTGTAAAAGCTCCTCTTTGTAATACTCAACCTCTTATATTTGGGTTTCTATATGAATCCATCATGATCAAAGCATAATCACCTCCTAAATTAGAACAATGGATAATGTACTTTGATGGTTCCTTCACATCATATGGACTAAGCATCAACATATTGTTTATCATGTTGCAAGGGGATCTTATTCCTAGGTCCTTTTGCATTGGTTTTCCATGTACTAGTAATATGTCTGAGTATGAATCACTCATCATAAGTCTTCACCAAGTAGTACAATGGAATATCCAACATTTGCTTATTCATAGTGATTCATAAATTATAATCAATTAGGTTATAGACCAATACTAGATGAATAACGAGAAGTTAGTACCTTATAAAGGTATGGTTGACACTCTTAAGCAACAAATTTCCAATCTTTAGTTTAAATGTATACCTAGGTCCAATAACAAAATAGTTTATGTCATGGCTACAATTAGATTTATGATTCAACTTATGGATAAAACTAGAGATTCTCAGTTACTTTTGGAACATCTCATAACACTGATGCATGAATAAGCATCTATTGATATGGTTTGTGATATTTTTGATCCCACAACTACTTGGTATTTCAAATTATATAATTACTTCCATGATCAATCATTCCCCCAAAATTTTCCCACAAAAGATAGAAAGCCTTCATTCATAAAGCCTCTTGTTATACCTTACTTGGACCTACCCTATATCATAAAAGCTATGATGGAACCCTACTTCATTATTTATCTTTGGAAAAATATGGATTAGCATTGATAGAAGTTTATGAAGGAGTGTGTGGGTCCCACACTAGTGGGTACATTCTTGCCAATAAATTACTACATTTAGGTTATTATTGGCCAACTATGAAAAGTGACACAATTGCTTATGTGAGTAAGTGTGTTAAGTGTCAAAAATATACTAATTTAATCCATGCTCTATCCAAAATGTTTAAACCATTGATAACACCATGGTCATTCTCAATGTGGGTACTTGGCCTCATATGTAAGATAAATCCTGCATCCTCAAATGGACACAAACATGTCCTTATTGGCTATAGGGTATTTCACTAAGTGGGTGGAAGTCATTCCCTCACTTACATAACTAGTAAGCATACTTCCAAATTCATCTTTAACCATCTCATTTGCCACTATGTTATCTCCTCTTACATTATATTTGATAATGGTAGTTCATTTAAAAACAAAGATGTGAAAACCTTGTGTGCCCAATACCATATCAAAAAACACTTTTCCAACACCTACTACTTGAAACACAATGAACAAGCTGAGGTATATAACAAAACTATTTTGAAGATCCTCAAAAATATTGTTAGTGATGTTGGTCATAATTATCACTTATAATTGTTTAGCCCTTTGGGCCTACCATACCACTTTCTATACTCCAGTAGGAGTTACACCATATTCTCTTGTTTATGGAACTGAGGCCATTCTTCTTATTGAGGTCGAGTTTCCTTCTCTCCACATTTCACTATAGCACATCATTGATGATGAGGACTATAGAGTAGCTCATTTTCAAGAGTTAGATCTACTAGATGGAAAGTGCATGGATACCTTGAATAACCTTCAAGAATATCAGAATAGATTGCATGGCCAATATAATAAACACATAAATCATAGATAATTCAATCCTAGTGATCTTATACTAAAATAAAATTAGAAAAACATCAATGCCAAGACTAAAAAGAAATGAAAGTTTCAACCTAATTGGTTAGGGCCTTATGTGGTTATCACTAGCTATGATTTTATAGCATATAGACTAGCCATGCCAGAAAGAGATGAACTTGATGAATCGATGAACATAATGTACCTCAACCATTTTTATGTTTGAGGTAATTGAACTATTATCTACAAGGATTGTTTAAGTTGTATCATAATATAACCATTCTTTGTACTATACACATATCCCTTTCCCACCATACCTTAGCCTATTGACTTCTAGTTATTTCCACTTATTCCTTATCACTTTTAGCCTTGATTACTATTCATTTTCACTTTAGGAACTTTTAGTGGTTGATATCAGATGCAATTTTAGTAGTTGATTCATATTCAAACTTTTAAAGGCATTCATTCAATGGTAGTATATGAAATAAATATGATAGTGATCTTGGCAATTACATCCTTATTTTTTTCCACATTCTATACCTATTCCATTATTTCCCTAAAGCATAGGGGCAACATTTTACATTCTACATTTGTCATTGTTTCTTATAGCATAAGAACAACCCTTTACCATGCATTCCCATATCGTTGTTCCATACATTTCCATTTGACTATTGATGAACTTGTTACTTAGTTATAAGCTTAACTATAGGGATAACTATAGTGGATTGAGGTCCATTTAGACTATGTAGGCAATAGTCAATGTTTTTTGAGGTTAGTTTAGCCCCCATTATTTGAACGTTCACATCATTTTATGAGTAATTTCAGTTAAAATGATCTCTTTATTTTGTGAGATATTCATGTTGAATGCTTTCACCATTTTATGAGCATCCTAAATTATACTCTCATCATTTAATGATATATCACCTTTCTGAATCTCATAATTCTTAATCGAGTTGAAATGCACACAAAACCCCTAAACATTTAAAAAGACTTAGGAAAATCCTAAAAATCACACAATCATAAAAATTGGCATAGAATTTCCACGCAAGATATAAAGCCTTAACAAATTTCTTGGGATGGATTATCTTACTATTCATATTTATTTCTAGACCACTTTGCCATTTTCCTCCTATTTCTAGGATAACTACATTGGTCTGAGATCCATATTAAATATGTAGGCAACACTAAGACATATAGGGTATCTCAAGCTAGCTCGGATGCCACTTCTTCATTATTTTGTTGCCTTTTGGCACTTAATTTCATCTTTTTTTTCCCTAAGGATTTTGTTTCTTATAGTTATTTCATAATTAATCACTTATCTTTTAGTTTCCTCATCCTTATTGTTCTCTTATGATTCTTATTTGTACACTCTTGCCATTTTTACGAGTCACTTTTGTGAGTATTATGCATTTGAAATTGATGCACTAATGAACACTTGGATTTTCTTACACTCTCTCTATATTACATGCAAACTTATCCAATGCTCTCACCATTTTTTGAGATCATTCTCATTCCAAGCTATAGATGTAGTGAGATCTATGAATTATCAATTTAGTTCATTAATGGATACTTGTCTTTTATCTTTTAGTGTGGTTTTAGCCAAAACCCACACTTTTGTAGCTTCACAAGTTTATTTTACTTGATGCTTTCATGATTTTGAGCATCCCCCCTTATTTATACTATGCATTCATTATTTTATAAGATCATTCCTATATTCCTCTATAATCATCCTCTTTTTGTTATCATCAATTTTCTTCTATCTCATATCCTTGGAGAACTAAATTTGGCTTGAATTTCATACTGGACCTCATTTCCATGGGACTCTGTAGGTAATGCCCACTTGCCTAGTGCATCTAGAATTAACTCAGCCACCCTTTCCTTATTATTTTATTCAACATCCTACTAAAAAGTAGCGAATAAAAATGTAGAAGTTAAAAATGTAGTGTGAAAAATGTAGTGAGGATAAAACATAGCAAGAAAAAAATGTAGTGAGGACAAAACATCATAGGAACAAAACATAGTAAAGGATGCACTCACACAAAAGATGACAAAAATTTCAACTAAAGGTCTGAACTCATGAAATCATGTTTTCCTCTATTATTTTGCTTGTAAATTTGGTGCATTACTTTTCCACCATGAAATGGTAACTACTATCACCAAAACGAACTCGACAATAAATAAACAATGTGATAATCACTAAAATGTCCCAATTATGCTCTTTATGACATTTTTGTGACATCACCCATACTGCTACATTTTTACTCTCTATGTTTTATCCTTGCAACATTTTTATCATACTACATTTTTACCACTACATTTGTGTCTGCTACATTATTACATAGAGACATTTTATTTCCCCTGACTATTCTAAAGTGTTGTTCCCTACAACCTAGGGGCAACCTTTTGTGTTGAGTGTAACACTTCTATTACACATGCATAAACATTTAGATTAGTTGTTTATTCTTTTTTCTTAACTTAGATTGTCTATTTCTCTTGAACTAATTTATTTAGTGTTGCTTTACCTTAGTGATTTGTATCATGCTTCTTAGAGTAATTTATTTATTTCTTTATGGTTTTTCCTTTTGCATGTTGTGTGTCTAAGGACAATTAGTTTACACTTGAGTCTCACTCACAACTTGGCTTGAGTTGTTTACTTTTTGAATTTATATTATTTTGTTTTACCTCCCTTCCCCTCAATTACCATAAGATTCTTACACTTTATTTACACTTGAGTCTTGATTGCCCATATCTTGTACTTAAATTGTGAATTTGTGTTCATTTCTACACTTATTTTATTGCATTGTATTTACTTGGGATTTGATTGTTCATATCTTACACCTAATTGGTTTAGATTTTGCATTTAAATTAAGTTTTCCGTGCTTTAGATACACATTGTTATTGTATTTGTCTATAACTACGATGCCTAATATCACAAGATACAATAAAAATTAATCCAATGGATCTATCAAACAAGGTAGTGGGTATTACTTATCTTAGTTCACAATTGACATATCCCAAACATCACCCAAACATAGTCCAATAAAATCAAAAATGAATAATAATCACTGCTAGTTAGGACATGCATCTTTATACTAGTAGGTAGACCAAATGCATGCCTATCCTATGTGTTAGCTTATTGTTAATCCATGAGTACAGATTCATTATGTATGCTTCCTTTGACAATTTTTCATAATGGGGAAAATTAGAATTGTATCATGCTTGCATCTACTTTACTATGGCATTTTTTATATGTTAACGATTATAACCACCTTTGGGAAAATCATTATTTCCACCCATCCACCCTGTTGGGGCAAACCATTTTGCCATTGATTATAATTATATTTGGGTAAATCAGTGTTTCCACCCCATTACCTATATATCATGTCATTTTCTTCTTTTTGAGGAAATGTTCAATGATTATATTTGTTGCCTGATCCCTCAAGAAGGCTTCCATGTCTCATTCATTTCCCTCTAGGGCATCATGCAAGGAATTAATGACTTTTTCATTCATTAAAAAGACATTATTATGCCTATGTATTTTAATGCCTTCTCAAATGGGGGCAAACTATAAGCACTCATTTTAGATACATTGCATGTTTATAGTGAAATTCAAATTTATTTCTATAAAATCATGTAAATTAATCCTAAAATCACTAAAATGTCCAAATTCATCTATGCAAGGGATATAACTACCTAGAATCATGTTGAGGCTTCCTCATTTTGGGTATTACCCTATACACAATGATAACCTATCTTGGATTCAACCCTAGTCAAATCATGACCTAATAAATTGACAAATTGGCCTTTCAATCTATTAATACAAAACAATCAAATAATTCCTAAATGCTAAAAACCTTAATCAAGATTAATTAAAAATTAACTTCACTTATCTATTTAAGTAAAAAATCCAAGTTAAATTAGGGAATTACATTTTCTAGAAAGGAATTTTTCAAAAAAGATGAGGTCAAAGTCAAAATAACTAATAATATATTTTATAAATGCCTAAAATTCAAATAAAATATGAGTCACAACTCATAAATATCTTATATGGGTTGTCAATCCTTCATAATTACTTTGACCCAACCCATGGTTAATCTAAACTTGACCAAGGCTAATCTAGACACAACCAAGGTTAAAACTAAACATAACTTCACTTGAGTTAGATTTAGTTCTATAAGTTATAAATACAAGTGTCATTACCATTATATAAGCAAGATCTCAATCCAAAGTTATAATGTCATATTGATTAAATAGAAGCCTCTCCAAGCCAAGCCTCAAGTGGTCTTAGAGAAGTGTTGCCCAAATGGAAATTGCATTGATAAAGGTTTCTATTTCCCACAAGCCAAGCATGAACATCCTCTATGCTAATGAATGAGCACTAGTTTGACAATGGAGGTAACATATCATTATGTTTTATCTTCTATTTATAATTTTGTTCATTACGTTAATCTCACCTAAGTACTTAGGCAAGAGTATTTTAGTTTATATTGTATTATTTATTTTGAATTCTCTTTTGATTTCACTTAACAAGAAACTAATAAAATTTAGCTCTTCAAATTTTGAGTGATACAAGTATATTATTGATTCTCTTCTAACTCTCACTTGGAACCAAGGTAATTAGAATGAGTTTGCGCTGTGTCAAATTTTCAATGCTTTTATCATAGATTATAAGTTATGTTTGGTGACTGACTTTTGATAAAGGAATAAATCTAGTATAAATTTTATAATGTGAGTCCTACTTATTATTTATAGAATGAGTCATAGGATGAAAATATCTTAGCCTCCAATAAATGGACATGAGTTAATAAAGAAACACCTAATGACTCAGATTCCTAAATCCATAAAGGTAATATTTATTGGGATGTGGATAAGCATTTATGTTGATCTTTCTACCCAATAAAGTGAGGATCAATTAAGATCCTTGGATAAAAATATAAACTTGGATATTAATCTTGGTAGTGTAAATTTTGATTAGATGTCTTTCATCCATAATAAATTAAATAAGTAATAAGGGTGAGTAATAACCACACTCTCACGTAGGATTTCACTTTGACTATCTTAATAAGACATCATCACTCCAATTGGTGATATGAGAAAGTATTTAAAAAAATTAAAGTGGGTTGTTACTATAGACACCTAAATCTGGCCACTAATGACCTTCAATCAGGTTTTTGGTCAATTTCCACCCAAAATGCATAATTTTGCCTGAAAACACTAAAACATGCTAAATGATATGAAACTAACATATTAAAGTGCCGATTTTGGCTAGGGTATCCCTAAATAGGGAAATACAATTTATGGGCCATCTAACTTTGATTAGATCATTCTGAGTCAAAATGCCAATTTTGCATGTAGGTGCTCTAGATTGCTCTTTCCTATCAAATCTCTTTCACAAGACACATGCATTTGTTGTTTGATATTGGTAACATCCTAAATGGGAATATGGTTCTAACACATCTAACATTGACTTCCAATTCTAATCTAGTGGAATTTTGGATCAATAACAAGGCATTCTGATCAATTTGAGTAATTTGTGCATAAAATACTTAATCATGCTTAAGAACTAATTAAACCAAATTTGAGCCTAATTAAGAATTCCATGGAAACTTGTTGAATAATTGTTTTTAGAAATGAATATTGAATATATGCATCATCAGGTGAGCTCATTTCTTAGGAAGACATCCCTAGGCCATAAATGCCACAAATATCAAGATTCATGCCTCCCATGCCTCATCAAAGCCTTCCATGCCTCTTAATTTATTCTCTATCCCAAATATTGATGAACCTATTTATAAATTTTAATTGCATAATTGGATTAATCCTTATCCACACATCTCAATCTTGAGATGGATGGTTCAGGTTGATTTTAGTCATTTGTAAAAATCTATAAATAAAGAGGCCATGAATATCATTTCTAATCTTAATTTATGCAAAATTAGAATGCAAGATTGGTTCCAAAAGCTTCATGCAACTAGTGTTACCATGCCAAATTGATTCCAAGCCAATCCAAGCCAAAGCCAAAGGTGCCAAGGAGATATGGAGGTAGCCAAACTTCCATTTACAAGGACTTCATGAGCACAAACTGAGCAAGCCACTACTACAAAGGCATTTAGAGCATCTAAGAAATGTGAAGGAATTCTTATTGTTGTTCCTTAATTTTTAGTTGTGTTTGTCATTTGTTTTTTTACTAATCTCACCCTAGTAACTAGACATGAAGATGTTAGCTTAGTGTGTTTTTGATTTGGTTTCATTTACTAACACCATACTAACTCCTCTTCTTAGTCAAATTCTTAGTTCATATAATGGCATGCCTGGTGGGACCAGATGCATCCCACACATGAATAAGATCATTATACAACTTTAAAATCTTTATTTAGATCATTAAAACTCTTGTAATTTGATTTTCTAACTTTGTTTTGCCTTTTTTTATCAGAGGTTTACATAGTAACCGTCATCGATTAGTAAAACCGTCATCGATTGGTATAGCCATCATTGATCACTATTGGTATAATCATTTTTTGTTAGATAACCATCATTGGTTAGTAAGTGTAACCATCATCAGTTATAGAACTAACATTGGTCACTGTGTTTTTCTTAAAAACACAAACCTGAGAGCTCTTTTTTTTTAAGTTTATTATTTCAAACCCAAAATAGCTTCAAGGATAAAGGACATGTTAACATTTTTGTTATAGAACCAAGCTTGAAATTTTCTAAAAGCATATTTAGATCACCTTTTGCATGTTTAAAAATGAATTAGGAACATTATTTTGATGCTTAAAGTAACATTTAAGGTGCTTAAGTAAGTATTTTTAGCATTAGTTTTTAAAGTTACAACTAAGACCAAGGGTTCAAATGAACACCACCTCATTTTCCATTTGGGCTTAAAATTGAACTCATATTTCCAAGATTTTTGTCTTCAATAGTTTCTTTTTCTAATTTTTGTTTGGCAAGAAGAGGGATGTTGCATGTATACTCTTTCATTTGTCCCCTTTAGGGAACCCTTGGAATCAAAAGTGCCATTCTTATTACAAAAAGCCTAGTCCAAGGCTTAGAAATAATTTCATATAAAGTACTCCCCAAAAACTCATAAAAGTTTGGGTGACCTTGAAAATGACCCTAAAGTCTTTCTATTTTATTCTTTTATTTTTATGCAAACTTGGCTTGCAAGGGGGACGTCATTACCTCCCACAAGTTCTTTAGGAAAGCATTGACCCAGGGTTTCACCTCCTGGTATTGACTTCACTTACTCCTTTAGAGTTACATATGGGACATATATGCATTTGGACAACACACTACACTGAATAAATAGTAGGATGTAGTGGTTGTAAAAAGGACTAGACCTTTTTACAACTAGCCAATGCCACAGTCACCTAATTTATGTGCTTATCTTTTACATCGTCTGATATGAAATTCATTATGCAATTGATTCCCCTAGAAATTTTTGAAAGCTTTCTAGTTTAGTCAACCCCACATTACCATACCCTTGTTAAGATTTGGAAGATTATACTTAGTGTATTTTGGTCATTTTTACTTGGTATGTTTTGAAATTAAAACTTGTTTGTTTGTTCATAAGCTATGTCAAAACAATGTATTTGAGTTCAAGAGGGTAGTGTTATGCTACCCAAATCATGTCAAAACCATTTTTTCCTTTGAGTCTTTTGAAACATAGATTTAATCACATCATTTGATCATGCTTATGATGTTAGGTTGACCAAATTGTTTCAAGACTAGATTACCTTGTATCAAAAAATTGTTTGTTTCAAACCATGTCATGTATACCATTTGGACCTTTGTTTATGTCTCATCATGTTATCCAATCCTGTTTATCTTGTTTGGTCAAATCCTAATTTTCACCATTAAGTTTTCAATTAGCCTTGTCAAGTTTGGATTTAAACATTGATTGATTTCTATTTAGGCCTTAATTCATGGGGCTAATATACAGATCTTTCTCTTTTGGGTTACATAACTTCAGTTAATCAATTAACTAAATTTGAAAACTATTGACAATTTATTTGTTTAAATCCTATCCTCATCTCTATTTGTGACTTTATTTAGGATAAACATAGCCTTTCTCATAGAGCCTTTTGTCTTATGCCTTATGCCAACTGATCATGTTTATGTTTGACTTTGTGTGCCAGGTCTGTCAAAATTATTTCCAAACTTTTCTAGATTAAATAAAATCACATTAGACTTTGTTTCAAGTCTATCTTTTGATGTCATTTGGCTAAAAGTCCTAGCATATGCCTGTTTGTTTGAGCCTAGCTTTTGACTCCATGCTTGGATAAAAGACCTAGTAACTCAACTTTTTCCTTTCCTAGTTTAGACCTTGTTTGGAACACTTTGACCTAGACCTTTGACATGTCAATTTTTATTCATATGCTTGACCTTTTATGTGTATAAAATTTGATATTAGACATTTGATGTTAATATATTTTATGCCAAGTCTTATCAAAAATTATTTTGGAGATACAACTCCACTTTCAAACCACATTAGAGATACAGTTCCACCTTTTAACCAAGTTAGACCAAGTTTAGACCATTTTTTCTTTGGATAATTTTTTAGAGTTTGTATAAATCTAAGCCTTTTTATTTTATAGCTTTCATCATTTACATGGATATGTCTAGCTACACATATGGTGGAGTCACGTACAATCTAACTTATATTAGAGTGGATGCATAGAATCCCACTAGGAACCCCTATAGAGAAAGATTTTCTAAGGAGTTTTATTATTCTCCTTAAAATAATCCATATGGGGAACATAGTCAAAATCCACAAAATCTAAATTGAGACCTTGATTGGCATGAAGAGGCTTGTGAGGAGGACTTTGAAGACCCAACTATAGATAATTTTTTTTGGATATAAGTCTATACCCTCTTTACAATAATAATTACATGGAACATAGTCAAGAACTAGCTTATGATCCAACTTATGATTGGGATGATATGGTTTATGAGGAAGACTTGGATGCTTTGGCTTGTGTAAGTAATCAAGCTCTATAATTTATTTTTGTTATCTAATCATCAGCTACCCCTAACCCTCCTTTGGATTATATGAGTTATCAAGCTCTACAATATATAAGGAATACCATTACCATTCCTAAACCTAGTCCTTTAGCTTATGCGAGTAACTAGGCTCCACAACACCCTTTCATCATTTTAGGACCTAGTCATTTGGCTTATACAAGAAATCAAGCCCCACAATTCCTTATCATTACCGTTTTAGGACTTCATCCTTTGGATAATGCAAAAAACCATGCTCCCTAATGCCCTATTATTATCCAATCACAAGTCGTTCCTCATCCAGAACTAGTCCCATCCAAACCTCAACGGATCCAATCCTTCAAAGACCAAGCTATGTTTAAAACTAGTATTTTCCAACTCATTAGAAACCAAAGCCAATAAAACCAACCAATCTAAGATGTTTTTATTGAACAAACCACTTATGATAAGTCAACTTGTGATGAATTACCTATTAATCCTATACTAGTTATCGAGGAGTCTCACATTGATGAGCCAGTCTTCATTGAACAACTTTTTAATGATTATAATCACCTTTGGGAAAATAATTACCTTGACCATATGCCTATTTTTTAAGATCCTCCTATTAACAATCCAATCTCTAAAGAGTTGTCTCTTGACCTTTTTTCCATCCTAGAGGAGTCCCACTATGACAAACCAGTTTTTATGGAGCCCATTATGCCATCATAGGCCATTACTTATCCAAAACCAAATATTTAAAAAGACATCATTATAACAGAGTACCCATGAAATAAAGAATCAGAGTTAGATTTAGGTTCTATTATTAAACTAACATCAGATTTAGCATTAGAATTAGAATCAACATTAGTCTCAACATCAGATTTAGAGTCCCTTGAGTTAGAATTAGATTCAGAAGAAGAATATGTTCATGGCTATTACAACATTCATTACGCATACCTTGTAGATCAATTTGAATACATTTGTGACTCTTATACATTTTTTGAGGATGATTACTTCAACTTTAACACAAGTTATCCTAGTATCTTCTATGAAGATTATGTAGCCTCTTCCCATTCCATTACTATTTCATAGGCCATTACCATAAACTAAAATAGCCATATCATTGACATTCCATCTCCCACAAGTGTTAATTGGGATCAACAAAATCACACTTTGTTGAATTGTATCCATGGTGACATAGTAGTTAAATAAGGGTAAGGAGGCCAAGACCACATTCATGTAGTAGAATAACACTCTCCTAGTGAATTTTTTTTGAAAGCGCTAGGAGATAATCAAATTCAGAACTCAGCATATTTTAGTGAAACCTTCTCAAAGGTGCTACAAGACAATCAAGACAACTTCATTGGTGAAAACCTCTTTCAAGCACCAATATTTGAGCAAAAAAGTTATTCATTTCTTGACAAAGACAAAATCAAAGATCAAATCAAAATAGCTTCCTATATACAGCCTAATCAAATGGTAACTATTCTCAATATCAAACAACAAAAAATCTGGTGGTCCTATTAAGAGAACAAGTCTTCAGCCCTACCACAACCAAAATTATGTTGAATCCAATATCAACAACATTATGTGTGACTAAACATCCTGATCTTCATTTTTTTTCCAACTATTCCACATTTCATTATCATCTACCATTCCATTTCATAATTAAACCTACCATCCATTATTTGTCCTTATTTACCATCCATAACCGCACTTTCCTTTGTATAGGCTACAAAGATACCTTGTCTTGATGTTTGAAGGAATCAAAATCAATGACTAATGAAGAGCATAAAATAATTCTTGATAACCAAAATTTTAGGCCATTTTTGATAGAGCAGTTATTTATATGAGGTGTGGGATAACAATTAACATGATCAAGTATTACCTTTGTATCATTTGTTGATTAGGATGTGCATCTCCATCTCAATAGAAAAAATAGAATCATATGCCATTTACCACACCCATGCCAACAATATGTACCATACCATTTCACATTGCCATGCCATTACCTTTATTACATATGCCTATTTGCCATTATTGTCAACCCAGCCATTCACCCCATCATTTGGGGGAAAGCCTCCTACCATTTTAACCCAATTATTAAACCATCATTATCCTAATCAACACCATACCATCCTATCATTCCATTCATATCTAGACCAAAGCCTATTTTTAGTTATCCTACCCAATCCTATTTTGATCTTGGCTCATTTGGTTCTTTTGCACCTTTTGCGGGAGGATTCCAATCAAGTTTCAAAAATAAATCAAGTCCATGTTTAAATGATAGTCTATGAAAGCAGTGTGATAATTGATTTGGTAAGATATATTTCATTTTCCATCTTGTATCAAGTTTGTTTATGTGAGCTTGATTATAACCACCTATGGGCAAATTAGTGTCTCACCAGTCTTTCTAATAATTATATCCATCTATGGGAAAATTAGTATCATTGACCTATGTCATTGTATCCTAGTTATAACTACCTATGGGAAAACTAGGGGAAACACTTGTTTATCATGCATTGCCACATCACCTGGCCATTACTATTTTCATTTGATTGGTTATTTCTTGGATTTGAGAACTTGTTGGGACCTAGTTAGGTTTTCCTCGCCTTTTGTGTGGATTGAATTACTATGACTTGAGGTCAATTTGAGACTATTTGGGTCATACTCAATTCATGTTGAGATCACCTCAGTCCCCCTTTTCATATGCTCTTACCATTTTGTGAGCAACTTAAGCCAAATGCTCTCGTTATTTTTTGATCAGGTATCTTGTCATTCTCTAATGAGTTAAGACACCTCAAAATGCCAAAAACATTCATAAGATTTCAAAAAATCCAAAAATATTTATCCTATCTAAGCTTAGTCATTTATCCTTGATCTGCCTTACTAGGGCATGGTCATTATTAGGATGCTTTATTTTCCTTTTGTTTTTAGGCTTTCTATTTGTTTGTTTATTTTAGATTATTTGTTTGTTTGTTTTTCTATTTGTTTATTTGCTTACCTATTTATTTATTTTCATCACTATTTCCTTGACTTAATCTATATGTGTTCGTTAGGTTATTCCTTGAGCACATTATTCTTGAGTCTATCCATATTCATACGTAAACATTGTCATTATGGTTTTTATCATTGGTGCATTATTTTCAAGTGTTTATTGGATATTGGGAGTCAGTCCTTATGGATATTTTGTCCAAGTCTTCATGGTGTTCTATCATGCATCCTACCATCACATGGTTTTCAGAAAGGTCTACAATCAATGGAGCTATATAATTTTCTCCTTGGCACCTTGGTAAACCCTTCCATCCCACCCTTGATCAAATTAACCCATTGGCCATTATATTTGTATCATTACTAATAAGGATGAGCATATCCTCAATAGTAGGTACAACTGAATCATTTCTAATGATCAATCTTATTCCTCTATCCATCTCTTTCATCACTTTTCACCCACTCATCTTTAATCTATATTCTAGGTTATATCCTTGAATTATGCCTGCTAATCATCCCTAATTGGGGAACCATTAGTTTTAGCCAACCTAGGTCTACTTAATGATTATAACCACCTATGGGAAAATCATTATTTTGACTTTTATTCCTAATTATAATCACCATTGGTCAAATCATCATCCTTTTTACATCAATTCATGCAAGCATTTTATTATTTGGATTAATCTCAACCACATATTAACTCCACCTTTCTTCTTATTTCTTTTCAAGGGACCAAAATGTGATGGCCACTCCCTTGAGGGAGAATCATCATAGGCTTCCCAAAAACCATTTAGAGCTTCATTCTTCAACCATTATCTTATTTTTGGCATACATTCCATCTTTCATTATTTGAGAAGACATTGTTTTGCCTATGATTTGCAACATCTTCCCAAATAGGGGTAAACTATAGACACCTAAATCTGGCCACCAATGGCCTCCAATTAGGCTTTTGGCCAATTTCTACCCAAAATGCACAATTTAGCCTAAAACATGTTAAATGATGTGAAACTAACATATTCAAGTACCAATTTTAGCCAGGGTATCCCTAAATGGGGAAATGCAATTTATGGGCCATCTAACTTTGATCAAATCATTACGAGTCAAAATGCCAATTTTGCACCTAGGTGATCTAGATTGCTCTTTCCTATCAAATATCTTACACAAGACACGTGTCTTTATTATTTTCTATTGGTAACATCCTAAATAGGAATACGGTTCCAATGCATTTGACATTGACTTCTAATTCCAATCCAGTGGAATTTTGGACCAATAATAAGGCATTCTAATCAATTTGAGTAATTTGTGCACAAAGTGCTTAATCATGCTTAAGAAATAATTAAACCAAATTAGAGCCTAATTAATAATTCCATGGAATCTTTTTGAATACTTGTTTTTAGAAATGAATATTAAATAACTACATCATCAGGTTAGCTCATTTCTTGGGAAGACATCCCTAGGCCATAAATGCCATAGATATCAAGATTCATGCCTCTCATGCCTCATAAAAGCCTTTTATTCCTCTTAATTGCTCCTCTATCCCAAATATTGATGACCCTATTTATCAATTTTAATTGCATAATTAGATTAATCCTTAGCCACACATCTCAATCCTAAGATGGATGGTTCAGGTTGATTTTAGTCATTTATAAAAATCTATAAATAGAGAGGCCATGAACATCATTTCTAAGCTTAATTTATGCAAAGTTATGATGTAGGATTGGTTCCAAGAGCTTCATGCAACTAGTGTTACCATGCCAAACTAATTCCAAGCCAAGCCAAGCCAAGCCAAATCCAAAGGTGTCAAGGAGAGATGGAGGTAGCCAAACTTCCATTGACAAGGACTTCATGAGCACAAACCAAGTAAGCCACTAATACAAAGGCATTTGGAGCATCCAAAGAAGGTGAAATAATTCTTGTTGTTTTTTCTTAATTTTTAGTTGTGTTTGTTATTTATTTATATTACTAAGCTCACCCAAGTAACTAGGCATGAAGGTGTTATCTTAGTGTGTTTTTGATTTGGTTTCATTCATTAACACCATAATAATCTCCTCTTCTTAGTCAAATTCCTATTTCAAGGTTACATTTTGGTATCACAGCTTGTAATCTCAAGGTTTTGGGATAAAGTTATTGACTATTATATTTAAGCTAAGATAAATTATTTTGATCTATAGTTATTTTGTGTTGTGATTGTTAAAAATTGATGCTAAGTTTTAATATAATATGTAGTTTTATGTCTCATAGTTTGGAGATGTGAAATGGTATATGTCATTCTCTCTAATGTGCTCTTTCTTACAAAACATCCATGAGATTGGGCATTCCTTGGAAAAGGGAAGGTGGGGACAAATACATACATTTATCTTCCATTTTAGGACTGATCTAGGATCAACCCAAGGCATGAATATGGGTATTGGACTTCATAAATGGATTATATATGAATAGTCTCGAAGAGATGTACTATCACCAATGAAAGCTCAATCCAATGTATTATACATAGGTCAAAGATTATTATGGATACTTGAGTGTTGGGATTATTATGTTATAAACACAAGGGGAAAGGGTATTTAAATTCCATGAAATAAACATAAAAGAGAGGGAAGAGTAAGGCAAAGAAGGGAAGCCTCTCAGTCTAAAATAAATTCAATGCATTGGTCGTTGAACCAAGTGACTCTACCATAGTTACACCACTATAGACCGAGTTTCACTAGAGTTATACCTCCAAGAGCATACAGTGGGAAAATTCTAATGGAACTGGGAGTATGCCTTCAATGTGAGCTCTCACTAATGATGAGTATGAGGAGTTTATTGTCTAAAACACATAAACATTATATTAGAATTTGTATATTAACACAAATTATCAACACTACCAAAGGGAAGTGAAAGATTTCACACAATGGTTATAATAGCTAAGCACATCATAACCATGACATACATAAAGTATTAAAGAGTTAACCCAATTAACCTATCTTTGATGATCATTTAAACATGAATATGAAAGAAAATTGAAACACACATAAGACCCTCTTGCAAAAAATGGATATTTTATTCATTAAAAGAGTAAAATGCTTTTTATAATAATTAATCATGGCTGATTTTAAAGTCTAGATGATGAAGGAAATATAGGTAAAGTCTTGACTATAATTTTTAAAAACTTTCAAGTAATTTTTGGTCAACCCTATAATATAATACACATATTCCTTAAATAGATAAGGATTGGGGCTCACCTCCAAAAAGCATGAGGATCCCATCTTGGGCCATGATGGCCACTCATTACAGTTATAACTATATTTCAAAATTTAAACAAGACAATCCTTATAAACCTAAAATAGATCTTTGGGCTACTAATAATTAACATGAGGAGGTGGTTGAGAAATATCAACTCCTAATTTCTTTGACAAAGTACTCTTAGCTTCCAACATAGATACCACAAAGTCAAACTCCTTATCTAGGTTGGCTAGATTCATTAAGGGCTCCTTGAAGATTACCTTGCCCTAAGATACTAGTCTTTGGGAGGTTTTTAAGGGTGATTTATTAATGCTTGGACTCAGAGACTTATTTGATGCTCATTATGGTATAAGTTGATAGATATAGCACCACTTGGTCCCCTTCTTGGTTTGCCTTGGCCACTCTCTCCCTCATAACCTGGTCAAATTGACCTAGGTGGATTTTGAATTCCCCTTGGTTGAACAAGGTTAATTTGAGTGGAATAATATAGAGATATTGACCTCTTTGAATTAGGTCAATATGTTTTTCTTTCCCTCTTCCAAGTGTCATGTTACAGTTCAATCCAAGACCAACCAATCCCCCTATGTAGCTCTCATGTTCCTCGATATGTTTGGTATAACCCCAAGTCTAAGGTTAGAATAAGTTTGAGCTCTAAAAACATCCCTTTGTTGACCACCACTTATAGCTTCTATAATTTTCCATCGATCTCTTGAATGTTATCCATGTAGGCCTAAGTCCACTATTTAAGTGCATTAGTCTTAGATATAGTCTCTACCACTTTCCCAAGGATTTAGAAAACTAGTAAGAGGGCATCCTTAACCTGCATAACTAGCATGACTAAAATTTTTATCTTCACTTAGGCTTCTAGAGAGTGAACTTGGCTCTGCATGTCCTCAAGGAGATTCTCAGACATATCATGGGTATCATAGAGGATGGACAGTAGGTCCTCAACCATCCTCTCCTCCTTGGTGGATGTTCTCACCTTAGTGATGGATAACAAATCTTGATGGGTCTATCATATCACTGGGTTCCCCTCCTAGACAAATCTCTATGTGAGTGTTCTCTTCATAATCTCAAAGGCTTAGTCAAAATTACATTGCACATCTAAGTCTCCTTAGAATTCATTTACAATGCCTCTAACCCATGAACCATTCCTCAATTCATGGGAGGTGTAGAAGGGGTGGCTGAAAAGGTAGTGAAGGGTAGAGGATGAAGTGGAGTGGTGATGGAGAAAGTTGGAGTGAAAGAGGAAATAAGTGGAGGTGGAGGGGGAATGGGAGTAAAATGAGGGAAAATGAAAGGTGAGGCCTAGGGGGATATTTACACCCACCACTATTCTTGATTCAGGTTCACCTAAGGCAAAATTTCCTTTGATAACGAGTCACGAAACAACAAGGAATAAATGGGCTAGTTAAAGATGAGTCATGTGGAACCTTTGGTAATGGTGAGAGGATACAAGGAGATAGATGATAAAATTTTGTTTCTAGGGCTAGATGAGTTGTTGAGCTATACAGAGGATGTGGGGTTGGAATAGAAAGCCTTTAGGTTAGCACTGGAGTATGGGTCACCTTTTATTTCTTCTTTGACCTCTTTCCTAGGTTAGCTTAGACATTATAGTAGATAGTTCTATCAGGATGACAAGGATCATAGGGAATGGTGGCAAAGGACTTAAAGATACTACAAGGAGTGTCATAATTTCTAAATTAGGTACCAAGAGGGTCCCTACTATAAGTGGTATGCTCTTGAAGGCTATAATCATGTATGATACTAAAGGCACACCCAAAGAAGGCACTGAGAGGATTCAAAGTTATGATATTAGAGGATCATAACAAAATAAAGATGTAAATATGCTCAAAATAATCAATTCCAAAGTTACTTGGTTGATATATAAAAGGGGTAAATGAGAAATAGAAGAGGCACCACTTAGGAAACCTATGGGGGTAGAGCAGACCTAGTGGGTGCCAGAACTAAGAGTTGAAAAGTGATGGGAGTGAGGGGTAGAAGGGTAATGGGAGGATATGGAGAAGTGAGTAAGGAAAAAAATATGGGTGCCTCACTTTGGTTTCACTCTTGGGATGTTAGCCACATAAAATACCAGGGGCTATGGTGTTAGTGGTTAAGTAGGCTAGACTTTGGTTGTCTGGCCTCATGTAATATGGTGTCAAATCTATTATAGCTTGGTGACTAGAGATATTAAAGGAGGTAGAGGAGGAGAAAAGGCATGATGAGTAGTTAGAAGAGGTAAAGGTAGATCCAGATCATGAAGATTAGGAACAATTTGTGGAAGTGGAGATGGAGTTGGAGCTTAAGGGGAAGAAGGTGGTAGGACACCCTACAAGATCCTCTAGGGGATGGCCATAGATGTTGGATTTGGGTCCTCTATGGACTAGGTAGGATAAGGAAGAGGCACAAAGGGGCCTACTTGAGATTTATTTCCCTTTTTATTCTTCTTGACTTTTATCTAGGATAACACATCTTGGTCATTATTGGTGTTTAAATAGAGCTCATCATCTTTGATATGATGGTCATAGTTAATGTTGAGGTAGGTTGAGTACTACACCAAATGAGCTCAAATTACCACTTTATGGTCCCATTGCCATACCTTGTAATTTTTAAGGTAAAAATAATCTCTCCTAACCACCATATTTTATATTGAGGGGAAGGTTTTGTAGATGTGATGTTGTATGGTAATTAGGAGTTATGGGCAGACCTTATTTTGACTCTATATGCAAAACCTAAAGATGACTTCTACTAGTTTATAGGTGATCCTTATTCTGCTAGGTGATTAGGGACATAATATGGTAGGCAGAGGGGGTCTTTTAGAAAACCCATGATCTAGATCACAATGTCATCTTTTTACAACCAATAGTCCTCGATGATAGTGATAGAATCTCAAATCACCCTTAAGAGTTAGGGCATTAGAGCTTCATTAATGGAATGGTGTACCACTAGGTATAAGTGCTCACAAATGTCCCAAACATGCTAGTGAAACTAGTGTCCATACATCTTATATAATACCATGTGGGCCATTTATCCCTCAAGAACCCACATAGGAAAGGCTAAAGGCTTGAAAGAGAGCATCCTATAGACAACATCTAATAGGTATCTCATATATAAGTTGCACCCATCTTGGGCATATGTGTTGGAATGGACCAACTTGAAGTGGATCAACCCCCCATATTTGATAAATTTGAGCATGTCAGGATCATGTGTAAGAGAGGTACCCATAGCTCATTGATGTGCTAGTAGTCTTGGCCCCAAAATAGTTGGTTTAGTAGGATCATGCCTACTAGACCTCCTTTTGGAATGTTTAGACAAGGTAGGCATTGATATTCTCCTTGTTAACCCATTTGGAGTTTGGGTTCTAAGCCCATTCATAGACTACATAGATTTGGTAGGTTCCCATCCAAATTGTCACCACTATTGCATCATAGGAAAAAGTAAAGTCTAGGAGGGAATATTATGCCTTAAAGGTTTTCCTAGATATATTGATAACCTGGTGATTAGATTTGGGTGAGCACACCCATTCATTGACCCTATCTTGCATGTAAATGGATTTGTTAAGTATGTTACTTAATAGTTCTGTGTAGGGGAATGCCTTTGGTTTGGCCATAAATATGTGGAATATGCACTTATTATATGACCTAAAGACATCCTCATGTTTTGCCTACTGGTAATCATCTTTGACATAATCCTTAGGGACATGTTTAATAACTTTGAATATATCATTATGGTGTTTGTACTTAGTCAAGCTAGCTGAGATGGTGGTGTCACAGTACTCAATTTCATCTTTTGGGTTTGAGTATGAAGCAACCATTGGAGTGGAATGCAAGGGAAATTAGGAAGCTTTGTGTGTAAAAGGCATACGATATAGGGGCTCTATGTAATTTTAAAACTAAGGAGTTGGATATTTATTCAATGGAAATAATGGTAACCATTATTGAGATTCTCCTTAGGCTTTATAGGCACATGCATATATCCCCCTATATTAATGGTGTTTGGCATCTCACTTGCTATGAATTTGACTTTGAGTTGGTGGTTGGATTTCTCTCTTTATTTATAAATTTAGAATTTAATTTTGAGTCCATGATCCTCCATTGCTTGTTATATATATTAATGGTGATGGGATATTTTAAAACTATCTAATCAAGTCTAGATTCCCATTATATTAATGCCCAATGCATAAAAGGCACGTGATCACATCTCTTAAAGGATTCTCATATAACTCTTACTTGTTGACACATGTCATCTATTCATTGGTCTTCTTAATAACAATTGACACCTAGGTATGGCTCCCTATTCTACATCATCCCTTTAAGCCAAGTAATGTGTCACCCAAGGGCATGTGGCACATCCAAAATTGTTCTCAGTTTTCATCTATAATTTATTCTTACCACCCTTAGGATTTAGGTGTTTATTGTTCCATTCACATACAAGGTAACATGGTGCTTTCCCATTCAGTTAAGCTCTCTTAGTCCCTGACATCTCTAACAAATCTAGGGGACTAGCCACTCTGACACCTAGTGGCATGTTACCTTCTCATTCATTTAGGCTCTGACATATTTAATAGGTCTAGAGACTATATGGTTTGATACCTAGTGATGTGGCATCTTCTAATTCTTCTAGGCTTTGACATCTTTGATAGGCCTAGGGATTATCCATTCTGACTCATGGTGATATGGCACATTCTCATTCAATCAAAATTTCTTAGGATATGACATCTTTGATAGGTCTAAGGACTAATCGCTTTGACTCATGGGGACGTGATTTTTTCTCATTTATTTGGTCTCTCCCATGCTCTAACATCTTTGATAGGTTTACGGACTGGCCCTTTGATACCTAGCAATGTGTTGCCTTATCATTTGGCTAGCCTCTCCTAAGATCTGCTAGGTTTAGGGACTAGCTTCTATAACACTTGGTGATGTGGTGATTTTTGATTTAGTTGGGATCTCTTAAGATCTAACATACTTGACAAGTCTTGGGGACTAGCCAATCAGAATCATGGTAATGTGTCACCTTCTCATTCAGTTAGGCTCTCCCTAAATTTGACATCTTTGACAGGTCTAGGGATTGGTTACTCTTATACCTAGTGACATAGTGCCATCTCAATTAGTGAAGCTCTCCTAAATACTAACAAATCTGATAGGTTTGAGGGACTGACCACTCTAACTTTTAGTGATGTGGTGTATTCTCATTCAACCAGGGTTTCTCAAGCTCTTTGAAATTCATAAAATGACAAAGTAAGAAAAAAGAAAGGGATACAATACATTAAAACTTACTTGTTAGTTATGGAGATCTTAATTTTCCATAGAGGACAATGGGTCAATTGATTCAAGAATGGAACTAGACACTAAGAGATTCAAGCAAAAATTAATCTACAACATTATTTCCATGATTTATAAAAAGCATAAACACTCCTTAGTCCTAAAGAGAAATAAAAAAAGGTCAGTTGCTATTTGGGGAAATCAGAGCAATGTATATTCCAAGGATTTAAGCATGTGATACCAAAAAGAAAAAAATAAATGACCTTGAAGCTCTAGTTCATGATATTTTTATAGGGATCCCCCATTTCAAAGAAAAGGGGGTGTGTTGGCCACAACAAATAGTGACTTCTATGGGGAAAGTGATGAGAAGTACTTACAACCCAATCAGTTTATTTTCTTTCTTTGATCAACATAGAGATTGCATAGGGGGATTTATTGACCATATAAAGTATGAGGCACTAAGTCTCATAATATCAAGTGGCATACTAATATTACACCCCATAGATGGCAAATAGTGTATGTGAAAAGTGAATTTTGTTTTCCATTTTAAATCAAATTTTATTTGAATAATCGAGGTTGGACTGGTTATCAGACTTCATAATGGGATTTTTTAGCTTCATGGATTGGGATGGGAAGTGGATAGGGAATTTTTATACTACTATACAGGCATTCATATCCCTATTAAAGATGTTTTTGATCTTGTTCATGGACTTACTCCACTGCCAGCCAAGCTAGAAAGCATGTGGTGGGGATTATCTCTATAGCCCTTTCGAGATAGACTCAAAATTTGGATTTTGCATGATTTATTTATTATTTTCTAATATTCCCATGAAAATATCATAACTTATTATTCTTATCTATTGAGGGTTTGGAACCAAGCCATGGGTGAATAGATAAGGAGAATGTTCTTAATAGTCAGCCAGTCTTTGATCAACTTGAATAATCTAATATCTTCCTAAGTCATTATTTTAAATGCATCTTGGTATCTATTTAGGTTTAGGATATTCTAAAATCCACATGTTTCTCTTATTATCATTGGCCTCTCATACCTAGAATGTCAAAATTTTCATTTACTATCCCAGAATCATTTATATTGAAAGATTTAACTTGGGTCTCCTTGCTCCTCAACAATCCTCCTAGGTTTTGGACACCACTTGAAGTAATTACTTACAAGGGACATGTTTTAGAGGAACATTATGTAATAAAAGGGTTCTCTAGGGACAAAACATAAAATAAAATAAAAGCACACAACATAAACAACACATGATAAAATTAAACACACAACTAAAGAAAATCTATTGAATATATACATTACCAACTTAACTCAAGCTACTCAGAAACTAATTAGAAGGGAAAATCAAGATATATCACTTCAAGAACTACCCATTCAATGAAAGTGGTAGCTTGTTTCCCTTCAGATCCTTGATATAAAAGGCATTATGGCCCAGTACTTTGGCTATCTAGTATGGGTCAATCTAAAGGCGATCAAATTTTAAATGTTGGCCTTTATTTTCATGGGCCTTATCCCACATTAGGACTAGGTCAGAGATTTTAAAGGTATTGATCTTTTACCTCTTGTCAAACAACATCATTGCTATAAAGTGATGTTTGATAAATCTCAACAAAGCTTCATCTTAGGCTTCCTCTAATTGAATAAGGTCTATAAGTCTAGAATTCACCTTGTCATTCGGTTCCATGAACTACTGTATGAACTTATAAGTTATACATTTGAGGGTGATTGGCATGATTGGCTCTAATATATAGAATAAAAGGAAAGGAAATCTTTTTAGGGCTTTTTTATACTTGGTGTGATCTGGCCATAAGGCAATTTTTAGCAATGAGTGTCATTCTTGGGGCTTCTTTCTAATTGATTTATTGATGGTGTTGATCAAGGTTTTTGTTAGTGGACTATGCCAATCCATTCCTTTTTAGATAGTTATTGGATGAGAAATTCAGTGTTATCCCATTATCATAGGCTCATTTTATAAATTCTATAGATTCAAAGGTGGGGCCATTATCACACACTAAGGAAATGGGGATTCTAAAATGAGTGATTATGGTATTCTCTAGGAACTTAATGACTTTGGCATCGACATTCCTCTTTGTTTCAAATTTCTTAGACCATCAAGTGTAGTAATTTATGCCTATAAAGATGAATTTATGATAGGATGATGGATAGGGGTTAATCACTATTGTGCAGACTAAATACCCAGTGATTACCAAATTCACTAGTCTAATTAAATATTAATTATAAACCTAAGGTGCATAAGATTTTCAAGAGTGTCAACACTATATATGCAATACTAATTAAAAAATCAACTTGTTTTTCTAGTTAAAGTATAATGAATTTATGTTCAGTTTACTAGATAGATATATTATGAACTTACTGTGAAAGAATTATAGAACTATTCCACACTTATGTACCATTCATGCATCACACTTATTTAATCAAACTTAATAGTAAAATCAACTTACACAACACACTAATAATTAAAGAGGGTCAATATCTTCATAGTAGCTCATTATAAGGGGGCCCTTTCTTGTTCATAACTGAGCTCCAATCCCTTTCCAAGAGAATTCACAAAATTCTTACAAATTCAAATTTATCATTACTCAATTTTGAATATAAATTTTATAGTTCAAAAACTATTTCTATTACCTTCTCAAAATTTATCTAACTCTTAGTTTGATCTAGGTTATGCCTTTAAATACAGAAGGTAGTTTATTGACTCATAACCAAAAACACCAAACTAAGAAAAAATATAAATACTTAGAAACTACCTCAGTCAACCTTCAAGTGGTTAGTAACTGAAGCTACTTATTTTAAGTTTGACTAGGTTAGAGATAAGGCATATTGTTTTGTTGTTTTATTTCCTTTTGTCTTTTCACATTATCCTTGTCTTTCCCATCTTTGACAACACATCTAATGTCTCCTTACATGTAGGAAATTTATACAACTATGAATCTTCCCTATTGTCCATTTGGTTCCCCAAGACAGTTGGATGTGTCTACGATATCTCCTCAATAATGACTCTATCTTGCATAGTGGTTTTAGGTACTCTGCAGTAGCTGCAGGCAACCTCTAGGTGAAACTTTTAGTTACTACGGGCAGTTTGTAGTGGTTTTAGGTAATCTATAGGTGAAGCCTATAGTTGATGTAGGTATTTTTTAGTGGCTACAAGTAACTTATAGGTGAAGCATACCGTTGTTGTGGGTATTCTATAGTGGTTATAGGAAACCTGTAGGTGAATCTTACAATTGTTAAGGGAACTCTACAGTGGCTATGAGAAACCTATAGGTGAGGCCTATAATTGCTATGGGCATCCTACAATAGCTATGGCTTAGCAAGATCCTATATCCATTCATGACCCTCCAAATTTTTGTTAGATAAAGTCACACCAATATAATTCAATCAAGAAAAAGAATCAATATTTCATAACATAACACACAAACAGATATATATATATATATATATATATGAACATACAAAATTCATTTACATAAATGATAGATAGTTATGATATTTATAATGAAAAAGACCTAGACTAAGCATGGATGAGGCTATAAAAATAATAAATTGGTGGCCTCATCACTCCCCCCTACTTAGCCTCTTGCTCGACCTCGAGTAAGCCTTGATTGCATTCTAAAAATATAAAATTTTCTTAAGTCCAGGGGTTAAGGATAACCTAACCCTTCCAAGATGGAAAAACCTTTAAAATTCTCAATGTGTTCCCATCTTTTCTTCTCTACCTCTCTGTCAGCTGAAACATTCCCTTCCTAGTCAGGAATTGGGAACCAAAATAGAGGGGGTTGAAACATCAATCCTAACCATTTATTCTCCACTTCTTTACAATTTCAATATACAAATATACTCTGTGGATGGCATCCCTAAGGTTTTGAGGGGAGTACAATTCATTATTTTTCAAGGCATCTGAGAGTTCTACCCATCTATGAGAGTAAGCAACAAAAATTTGCCTTCCATCTCCTTCCATGAGACTTGTTGTCCCTAAAAAAGGTCACTCATTTTTGGGACAACCTATGGACTATTTTGACCCTACACAGACCAAAATTGTCTCTTCCCTTTTTAAAATTTGTCTTGATCATTTGAATTCCTCATTTTTCAAGCCTCTCAGTTTCTACGGACTTCGCAGGAAGAAATCTACAGACTTAGCATGATTAAAACTAACAGGGTGAAAGGGTTCAGTGGCTTTAATAGATAAATTCCTTTAAAAGATAAAGTTTCTGGCACTTATACATTTCCAGGGTTGGTTCAATCAAACAATTCAAAGGAGTGCACGAAAGAAAAATACCAAAGAGCAGAATGTGCCACGTGTCCTTTATAGAGTTCCATGGAAGGTGGCAAGTGGCAACTGAGGAAGGTTTCAATATCTTTTTCTCAAAGTAGCAGAACGTGCCACATGTCATTTGTAAAGCTTGGTAGAGGTTGCCAAGTGTCAATGGTTGATGTATCTTCCTTTGGTTCATTACAAGAAAAGATTGTGGTGGGCCCCGGGTGAATTACTGAAACAAGCGAAAGCTTCCAAGTGTCAACTGCTGAGACACATTATGATTTGCTTCTCAAAATAGTGAAACTTGCCATGCATCCCTCATAAACAAGTAGAATATGCCAAGTGTCATCGTTTTGCATAGATCCAAATAGTCCTGAATGTTTCTATAGTGTTTTTGAAAGTTTAGTGGAAGCCACCATGTGTCATTTTCCATAGGAATCTCAAAGGTATCAAAAGCTTCTATGAGTTAAGTGGAACATGCCACGTGTCCCATATTAACTCAGTGGAGTGGGACAAGTGTCTGCATCCATGATCCCCTTTTAAAGCTACTCAGGCAAGGAATATTGTGGGTCCCATTTTCCATAAGTCTCTAAGAAGTGGAATGTGCCATGTGTCAAAGACACAGAGCCAAGAAAAAATTTCCTTTGGATAAATTATCTGAAGGAAATAAAGAAACAATAGTCCTCCAAAATAATTAAAGCTCGAAGGCCACCTGAAAGATCTCGAAGGGTAGGTTCCCTCATGAAGGACAATCAATACTCAATGAACTGTCTTTCAAGACCCTGAAGGGAAAGTTCCCTTTGGAAAGATCAAGCCTCAAAGTGTAGTGGAAGCTGCCACGTGTCCCTTAGAAAGACAAGCAAAAGCTGCCAAGTGTCATCTACTGAGACATTATTTCTAGTATATTTCAAAGCATGAAACTTGCCACGTGTCCCATTCTAACTCAGCAGAGCACGACAAGTGTCTGCATCCATGCTTCAAGTTTCTAGCAAGTTTCAAAGCTTATTCTAATAAACTTATTTCAAATTTGCAGATGCTGCCACATGTCCTCACCTGTGTCACAATAGAGAGCAGCCATAGCAAGCAAGAAAGACACGAAGGAAGGTGACAGGCCCACATATGTCAAATTTAAGACAACCAACTAGTTGTTAGCTTTCAAATGATGATGGGCCTGTAGACGTCAAATTTGTGGAAATAAAGCATCTATTGATCTTTGTAGGCTTATACACAGACCAAAATGCATTCAAAGGCCTTAAGGCCAAGGCTGAAAGAAACAACTACCGTGAAAATGAACCATGAAAACCAAAAAAGGGAAAAGGTAGCCTGAGGGCTCAAATCATAGCAAGAAGAGATAAAGAGGGAAATATCTATAGGAGTTATTTCTAGTAGGTGGAATAGTTCATCAGTAGATATTTGGGCCTATAAACATTGAAGACACAGCCTGTTTGTCTCCTTTGGAGTAAAAGCCAAGTGGATAGCTACGTGGATAGCAGGTGATAGAGGCTCGGGAGAAGACATTCGAGATGAATCAACATGCCACATTTAAGGTAGCCACCCTGTTCCAGTATGGCCTTCACTAACATAACCAAAAATGCATCCAAGGCATTAATGCATAGTATGGATGCTCCATGGGACAAAGTGCCAAGCCTTCCTTGGCCTCTATATAATGTAATCTCTTGTATAATTTTAAGGGAGATCTTCCCATTACCAGAAGCAAAACTCTGCCCAAATTGAAAGGCATCACTGAGACTTTGAGTTCATATTGTTTATCATATTTCTTTATTTATATCAGAAAGTAAGTTACTTTCAGACTTTGTGTTGTTATAGCTTTTATCATTCTGGGAGATTGTTCTTATGTCTATTTCCTAAATGTATTCTTATTTATGCAATTTAACAAGTAGAGCTAGTGGAAGTGATAAGGAAGGTGTCCTAAAGCCAACTATGGAGAGACTTTGTGCCCCCATAATTGCCTTTAGTGTGTTTTCTTTTTGTTTCTATGTAAAAGACCTTGGGATGACTTTGTGCCCTCATTGTCTTTCATATCTCACTCTTGGGTAGTCAAGGTGGAGACTTTGTGCTACATCTTAGATTGTTGGTTATACTCTACTTTGTTAATAGTTACTTATCCTATCTGAAAGAAATCCTATTGTTCCCTACAAGAACACTTCTGAAAGAAGAGAAGTGCCTTCAATATTTTCACCAGGATTTTCTCCTTTGTTTGTAAATATCATCTCTGAAATAAGAGAGATGGATGGTGTATCCTACCCTTGAGTGTTACTTTCTACTTATATATAGTATATAACTCCTGCATATTCATAGGGAACCTCTCCTTGATGAGAGGAGAGATTTGTCCCTTATTGATGTAGTAAACCTACACATCTGGCTAACCAATCTCCCTATGCTATGGTTGAAGAGACCTATTTTTCTCACCAATTAGCTAGTTGACAAAATATTCACCCAATAGTTTTTGGTGACTCCACTAGGGAAGGACAAGTAGTTTGAGGCCTCAAGCTTCAAGTTAAAGTAATACCAGTCCTTTTCCATTTTTGTTTCACAATCTAGTAACTCCATGCTATACCATAAGCTAGATAGTTTAAGGTGTTGTTGACCCTATCTTTGAGTTGGTGTAGCAAGGAAATTTTTATTTACTTTCTCTCTAACTTCAAGTTTAATGATCCAAGAGTGTTCCTCCTACCTGTACTAGGACACCAACACAAGGTAGAGCTACTTTTTATACTATTAGTAGAGCTTTGCCTATCCATACTCCACCCAAATTTGTTATCCCTACTTTCAATAATCCAATCATGGTAGTTCAAGGCCCCTAGGGTAACTCTTTGGGTCCACTAAATTTGACTCCACCTCTGCATGAACTTACACGCAGCTCAAGAAAGAATTTTCTCAAATTGTTTAGGGATGGGAGAGTTCACCCTGATGAACACATTGTAGCCTTCAGCATAGCCTATGGCATAATAGGAGTGGAATTTGAGGATGTGGTAATTAATCTTTTCATGGAAATGCTACAAGGTGCTACTGTAGACTGATTCTACCATTTACAAGCTAGATCAGTAACTAATTAAGACACACTCAAAGCCAAATTCAAAGCCAGGTTCAAACTTATAGAAGATGCACATGCCTTGCTAGCCCAACTCACATAGATGAATAAGGAACCTCATGAACCTATGAGGGATTTCATAGCAAAGTTTGATAAGCTGAGGAATCAAATTCCTTCTATTGCTTAGCTGACACTTAAAAACTTCAAATGCTTCTTCATCAGCTCACAGTTGCATGAAGTGAGTTTTATACTAAGATGTGCTAGCCACATAGACCTTGAGGCTGCTCAATATTTGGCTACCGAAGTTGAAGATGACCTTATCTTGGTAGGAAAGATAAGGAGAGATCTAAACATAGGTAAATCTTCTTCTTCCTCTGAATACTCACCTTCAACCACCACTAATCTAATGGTGCAGAAGCTAGAAAATGAATTGTTGGCCCTCAAAAAACAAATGGCATAAGGGATGTCATCTACTCCTTCATACAAAGATGTACCAAGGAGGGCATTCCCTAATCAATCTTACCAAGGCCATGCTGCCAAGAACCAAGGGTAAACCAATCATCTTCCTCCCCCTCAGAGGAATAACCTTGCCATTGAAACACCTCTAACTAACTCAGCGATTGGATATCTTGAAGCTGAATCAAATTTCTCATTCTAGCTTGAGTTGAGTCCTAAAGATGATGTTAAGATCTTCACTAAAGAAGAAGAAGAATTAGTTGGTGACTCTAATATTGGTTTCCTGATTTATCAGGATGAACCCTAAAGTGAAGGTAATGCAGTTGAGGGATCATATGTTGTATTCACCCAGTCCAAGATTCAATCAGCTCAACAAGCTAATAAAGGAAAGATAGAGGAGTGGCCTCAACCAACAATCTCAATTGCCAAGAATGGAACCACTCTACCCTTCCAGCCAAAGGACCCAGTGACTACTAGAAAGGTAAGTACACCAAACGTCCCTACACCTTCTACTTCTAATTCGTAGTCCAGTTCTCCCCCTCCCAAAACTCAAAAGGATGAACTCCCATCCTTTGTGCCTAGTTCATTTCCAACATTTGATATCATTAACCATATAAAGAAAATCAAAATTCAAATGTCTAAATTTGAATTTCTACAATCCAACCCTGAGTAATTAGACAAACTGGTTCAATGTGTTAAAAACTAGGCCATCCCTATAGGACAAGCAATTTCCAAGGTGACTCATGATTCTCCCAAGAATGAACTCACTAGGAATAACCTTGTCATCACTCCTCTTGATACTCCTGGTAAGACTGAACCTTTCTATGTGTCATTGCTAATAAATGGACATTAGTTGAACAATTGCATCATTAATTCTGGAGCTTTAGACAATGTCATGCCTACCAAAGTGGTTGAATCCCTTGACCTCACACTGAAAAAGACATTTGGTGGATACTTATCCATGGAGAACAAGCAAGTACCTCTATTGGGACAAATTAAGGATGCCTAATTTTCATTTACAGCATTCCCAGACAAAAGAATCAAGATGATTGTCTTGGTAGCTAACGTCCCAACATCATATGGCATCCTTCTTGGGTGGATTTTTTGTAGGGATGTTGGTAAAATTTTGAGCATGGACTTATCCGAGGTGAAGATTCTAGTCAAATGTGTTATGAAGAGGCTATTCCTTGAGAAATAAGTGAAATATGTGGTTACCTAGACCTCGACACCTGAAGCTCAAATTTTGTTTGAGTCTTCAAGCATGGGTAACTACTTTCTATCCATAGATGAAGTTCATGAGGCATCTAATGAAGCTCCTATAGGTGACAACCTAGAAATGCATTCAGCTGGAATAGCAAGAGAATTGGTGGAGTGTAATACCAATGTGGGAGGATCTCCACCTCTGAATGAAGAAGAATCCAAAGAAAAATTAGTATCAAATGAGGTATGGATTCTTGAATTTGATGGCAGCTACTCCTCCACTAGTTTGGGAGCTGGGGTTGTGTTGATATCTCCTCAAGGAGATATTTTTCCTTCATCCTACAAGTTGTTTAGCAACACTAATAACACAACTGAAGATGAATCTCAGTTGCTTGGATTGAGGGCTGCTCGAGACAAAAGGCATCAAACTCCATGCTAAAAGAGACGTTGAATTAGTAGTTTGTCAAGTAAATAACCTGTATCAAACCAAAAATGAGAGATTACACCACTACCATAATCTAGTCTAGGACTAAATTGAAAACTTTGATGCTTTCAACATCTCTGCCATTCCTAGAAAATTCAATGACTGGGCTAATGCACTTGTTGTTTCAGCTACTCTCTTGATCCCTCACTCAGACTTCAAAGGAGACAAGTATACTATTGAGCTAGTATTTAGACCAAGTGTACTTGATAATGCCAGTCATTGACAGCTGTTTAATAATGATAGCCAAATCATTACCTTCCTAGAGCAAAAAGATAGCTTTGAATGTTTGCATTTTGAAGGTAGTGAACCTCAAAAGTGTGAACTAGATCCTGAATCAAATTTAGATGTAGGTGAAGAGATCCTACAACTTAAAGGGAATAAGATTCCCAAAGGCCTGGTTTCCCTTGAGAAGCTATTTGACAAACATGACTGATTCATCAAATAGTAGCAAATGGATTCAAGCTCCTCTCAGGAGTTTGATTAAGTAAATCTAGGAACCAAGGGAGATCCCAAGATAGTTAACATTGGTAAATGCTATACTCCTAAAGAGAGGTTCAAGTTCACCACTTTACTCAACCAATACATGGATGTCTTAGCTTACTCCTATGATGACCTAAAGTCACTCTGGCTTGATGAAATTGGACATGACATTCCTCTCAAGGCTGATTCAGCACCTTACAAACAAAAGTCTAGGTAGTATAATCCAAAGATATCAGGTACCATTTTGTCTGAGATAAAAAAAATGATAAATGCCAGGATAATCTTTCCAATCCATCATTCTACATGGATTGCCAATATAGTGCCTGTACAGAAGAAGAATGGCAAAATTTGCCTTTGTGTGGATTTTAGGAATTTAAATCAGTCATCCTTGAAGGATAACTACCATTTGCCAATCATGGATCAAGTGCTTCAAATAGTGATGGGTTTGGAGATGTTATCAATTCTAGATGGCTTCTCAAGATATAATCAAGTTGAAGTTGGTGAGGCAGACCAACACAAGACTACCTTCACCACACCTTGGGGCATGTTTGCATATAGAAGGATGCCTTTTAGCTTGATAAATGTTGGTGCCATCTTCCAAAGAGCAATGGACCTTGCCTTCAAAGATGAGATGGGTAAGTTTATCATATTTTATCTTAATGACTTGACCATCTTTTCTAAGCATCACCCAGATCATGTGCGCCATTTGTAACAAGTGTTGTAATGCTGCCACCAAAATGGCATTTCTTTGAACCCCAAGAAGTCAATTTTTGGAGTAACAGAGGGGAAACTTCTCGAACACATTGTGTCCAAAAGAGGCATATATATTGACTCAGACAGAGTCAACTCTATCCAAGAGCTTACCTTGCCCACAAGTAAGACTGCTATTCATTCTTTTTTTGGAAAGGTGAATTTCTTACGAAGGTTCATCCCCAAATTTGCTGAGAAGACTAGACATATTGTAAACATGATGAAGCGAAAGGCCACTTTCAGCTAGACTGAAGAAGGCAAGTCAACATTTGAGGATATCAAGACTACCATTGCCCATGCCCCAATTCTGGTTTGTCCAAACTATAACAAAGAGTTTACCATATGCAGTTATGCTTCAGAACACATGCTTTCAACAATTTTGGTTCAATAGAATAAAGAAAGTATGGAATCTCCCATTTCCTTCATGAGCTGTCCTCTCAAAGCTCATGAGCTAAAGTACTCAAACATGGAGAAGCATGCTTATGCAGTGGTGAAGGCAGTGAAGCATTTCCACTTTTACATCTTGAATTCACACACTACTGCCTTGGTTCCTGAAACCACGATCAAATCCATACTAACTCAGCAGGAGTTTGGGACAAAAAGAGGTAATTGGGTTGCAAAGATCTAGGAGTTTGATCTAGTCATCAAGCCAACAAAGCTAGTACATGGAAAAGGTCTATGCCAATCAATTGTTGATAACAAGCCAGGAGGAACAGAGCATGAAGAATCAGTAGAAGAAGATGTGCCAACAATCCTTTTTATCTCCACCATGAATGAGTGGTACTTAGGTATTACCCATTTCTTTACTTATGGTGAGTGTCCTACTCACCTATCTTATAAAGAAAGGAGAACCATCAAGCTGAAAGTTGCAAAATTTTTCCTCTGGGACAACGGCCTATACAAGAGGAGCCTTGATGGAGTGTTCCTTCACTGTGTGGACAAGGAACAACAAAGCCAACTTTTGAAATCCTTCCACAATTTAGCCTATGGAGGACATTTTTTTGTGCCTGTGATTGCCCATAAAATTTTGTGAGCCAGGTATTATTGGTCAACTCTCTTTCAAGATGCATATAAGTGGGTTAGGGAATGTGAACTATGCCAGTAGTTTGTCGGAAGGCCCAAGTTAGCTACCTTGCCTCTCAAGCCAGTGGTCGTAGAGGAGCCATTCTGGCAATGAAGAATTGATTTTATTAGATTTGTAAACCCATCTTCAAGTGTTAGACATTATGTCCTCACAACAATAGATTACTTCACCAAGTGGATGGAAGCTATTCCAACCAAACATGCTACTTCAAAAATAGTGTGTAATTTCCTCAAAGAGAACATCATTTCTAGGTTTGGGATCCCAATGAAGATTGTCACTGATAATGCAGCTTGTTTCACTTCCTAAGAAATTACTCAATTCTATTTTTACTATGGGATTACACTCTCCCACTCTTCTGATTACTTTCCATAAGGGAATGGACAAGCTGAATCAAGCAATAAGAACTTGGTGACTATCATCAAAAAGCTGGTGGATGACAACCAAAAGACATGGCATAAAGTATTGGTTGATGCTTTATGGGCAGACATAATTACACCAAAGAGAGCAATTGGTATGTCTCCTTTCCAACTTCTTTATGGTATCAATGCTAAGATACCAATCACCTTGGAATTGCTAGCATTGAATTTGGCTAAGGCAATTGAAGATCAAACATATGAAAGCTCCCTTGATAAGAGGATCATGTGCCTGTCTAAGATGGATGAGTAGAGAACTATAGTGGTGGACTGAATTACTGCCCATCAAAGTCTGATGAAGAAGCTCTTCGACCAAAAAGCAAAGAACCATGATTTCTAGATTGGAGATCAAGTCCTGCTGTGGGACAAGATAAGAGAACCAAAGGGGATGCATGGGAAGTTTGATTCTCTTTGGAGAGGCCCATTTATTATTCATCAACTCAATAGTGAAAATAGTTTCTTGTTGAAGTATCAAGATGGCACTCTCTTTTCTCTACCTTATATTGGGTAGCATCTGAAGCACTTTAACTCTTGAAGTATCAGATGAGTTCATCCTTATATATGTATATTTGTATAGTCTTTTGTTTCTGTATCATGCTTTTCAATTTCATTTTTTAGAGCCTTTCTTTTTGGGTAGCATGACTCCATAACCCAATGGCATACTTCAAGACACTGGAGATTCTATTTTCTACTCCCCTCAACTATGTTTCAAGTTTTCAACTGAAGGAAGTTCTCCAACTGGAGCCAGTTGTCCCTTAAAAAGGTCACTCATTTTTGGGACAACCTATGGACTATTTTGACCCTGCACAAACCAAAATTGTCTCTTCCCTTTTTGAAATTTTTTTTGAGCATTTGAATTCCTCATTTTTCAAGTCTCTCAATTTCTATGGACTTTGCAGGAAGAAATCTATAGACTCAACATGATTGAAACTAACAGGTTCAAAGGGTTTGGTGACTTTAACAGATAAATTCCTTCAAAAGAGCAAGTTTTTGGCACTTATACATTTCCAGGGTTGGTTCCATCAAATGGTTCAAAGGAGCATGTGAAATAAAAATACTAAAGAGTGTAACGTGCCATGTGTCCCTTGTAGAGTTCCATGGAAGGTAGCAAGTGGTAGCTACGAAAGGTTTCAATATCTTTTTCTCAAAGTAGCAGAACATGCCACATGTCATCTACAAAGCTCGGCAGAGGTTTCCAAGTGTCAATGATTGTTGTATCTTCCTTTGGTTTCATTATATAAAAAAGACTATGGTGGGCCTCAGTTGAATTACTAAAACAAGCGAAAGTCATCAAGTGTTGACTATTGAGACACATTATGATTTGCTTCTCAAAGTAGCAGAACTTGCCATACTTCCCTTGTAAACAAGCAGAATGCGCTAAGTGTCATCGTCCACATAGATCTAATAGTCTTGAATGTTTTTTTAGTGTTTTTGAAAGTTTAGTAGAAGCCACCATGTGTCATTTTCTGTAGGACTCTCAAAGGTATCAAAAGCTTCTATGAGTTAAGCGAAACATGCCACGTGTCCCATATTAACTCAGTAGAGTGGGATAAGTGTCTACATCCACGTTACCCTTTTAAAGCTACTTAGGCAAGGAATGTTGTGGGTCCCATTTTACATAAGTTTCTAAGAAGCAGAATGTGCCACGTGTCAAGGATGCAGAGCCAAGGAAAGATTTTCTTTGGACAAATTGTCTGAAGGAATTCCTTCGGACAAATTGTCCAAAGGAAATAAAGAAACAATAGTCCTCTAAAATAATAAAATCCCAAAGGCCACCCGAAAGATCCCAAAGGGTAGGTTCCCTCACGAAGGACAATCGACACTCAATGAACCATCTTTCAAGACCTTGAAGGGCAAGTTCCCTCCAGGAAAGATCAAGCCTCAAAGTGTAGTGAAAGTCATCGTGTGTCCCTTAGAAAGACAAGCAAAAGCTGCCAAGTGTCATCTATCAAGACATAATTTTTAGTATATTTCAAAGCACGAAACTTGCCATGTGTCCTATTCTAACTTAACAGAGCGTGACAGGTGTCTACATCCATGCTTCAAGTTTCTAGCAAGTTTCAAATCTTATTCTGATAAGATTATTTCAAAGTTGCAAATGCTGCCACATGTCCTCACCTGTGTCACAGTGGAGAGTGGCCATAGCAAGCGAGAAAGACACAAAGGAAGGTGACAGGCCCGTAGACATCAAATTTAAGATGACCAATTAGCTGTTAGCTTTCAAATGATGATGGGCATGCAGATGTCAAATTTGTGGAAATAAAGCATCTATCGATCTTTGCAGGCTTATACGCGGACCATAATGCATTAAAAGGCCTTAAGGCCAAGGCCGAAAGAAAGAACCACCATGAAAATGAACCATGAAAACCAAAAAAGGGAAAAGGTATCCCGAGGGCTCAAATCACAATAGGAAGAGACAAAGAGGGAAATATCTACAGGAGTTATTTCTAGTAAGTGGAACAGTTCATTAGGTAGATATTTGGGCCTACAAACATTGAAGGCACAACTTGTTTGTATTCTTTAGAGTAAAGGCCAAGTGGATAGCTGCATAGGTAGCAGGTGATAGAGGCTTAGGAGAAGACATTTGAGATTAATCAATATGCCATAGTTAAGGTAGCTGCCCTATTCCAGCATGACCCTCACTGACAGAACCAAAAATGCATCCAAGGCATTAGTGCACAGTATGGGATGCTCCATAAGACAAAGTGCCAAGCCTTCCTTGGCCTCTATATAATGTAATCTATTGTATCATTTTAGGGGAGATCTTCCCATTACCAGAAGCAAAACTCTACCCAAATTAAAAGGCATCACTGAGACTTTGAGCTCAGATTGTTTATCATATTTCTTTTTTTGAATCAAAAAGCAAGTTACTTTCAAACTTTGTGCTGTTATAGCTTGTATCATTCTAGGAGATTGTTCTTATGTATATTTCCTAAATGTATTCTTGTTTATGAAATTTAACAAGTAGAGCTAGTGGAAGTGATAATGAAGGTGTCTTGAAGCCAACTGTGGAGAGACTTTGTGCCCCCATAATTGCCTTTAGTGTGTTTTCTTTCTATTTCTATGTAAAAGACCTTGGGATGACTTTGTGCCCTCATTGTCTTTCGTATCTCACTCTTGGGAAGTCAAGATGGATAATTTATGCTACATCTTAGATTTCTAGTTAATCTATACTCTGTTAATAGTTACTTATCCTATCTGAAAGAAATCTTATTGTTCCCTGCAAGAACACTTCTGAAAGAAGAGAAGTGCCTTCAGCATTTTCACTAGGATTTTCTCCTTTGTTTGTAAACATCATCTCTGAAAGAATAGAGATGGATGGTGTATCATACCCTTGAGTGTTACTTTCTACTTATATATATATATAGTATATAACTCCTACATATTCATAGGGAACCTCCCCTTGATGAGAGGAGAGATTTATCCCCTGTTGATGGACTAAACCTACACATCTGGCTAACCAATCTCCCTATGTTGTGGTTGAAGAGACCTATTTTGCTCACCAGTTATCTAGTTGACAAAATATTCACCCAACAAGACTCAAATAGTGGTTTTGGACTTCCACCTACTTTCTAATAACCCATTCTTGTGGAGTATTTATGTTCATAAATGAGATCCATTCTTTCACTACAACATCTGAATCTTTGGATTTACCTCTAATCATTAGGGTGGCTTCTTTTTCCTTTTCTTGATATTCTTCCATTTGTTTTCTTCTTTTAATTTCATTCAAAACATATGAAGAAAATGCATTTAATAAGACATCCCCCAAATAGATGTTGAGATTCCATTTTGTATCACTCAAAACAACATATTGGTGTATGTCAAATTCACTTAGCTGGGCTTGAAGATTAGGATCAGCACATCTATACTCATTAAAGAAAGATCTTGGGTCACAGACCATATAAGATTGATCATTATAAATCCTATCATACCTAAATTTCAACCATTTTTCTTCCAAACATACAACATATGCCCTAGAAGGGGGTGTATACATCATTAATAGTTTATTATTTTCTTGTAATTTGCCAATCTTTTTATACAGATATTTGATCCTAATTTTAGTAAATTATAATTTTTCTAGTAATTCATCATCTTATTCTTTTGATTCAATATATCCCTTGAATCTCTCCACTAATTATTTGTGGTAGGCTTCATTATTATTGATTTTTTCCTTCAAAAAAACCAAAATATTATCAGTCTCTACTAGATTGGTGGCTGAGAAATCCACATCAATAACTTCTTCTAAAGTAGGTGTTGGTGTAGTGGGCAATAGAGGAGGAAATTATTCATATAAGTTACCAAAGATAAAACATACTTTGTTACAGGGGATTTTATAGCCAAGGTGGATGAGGATGATGTAGGTTCTTCCACTATCTTCTCTTTGTCCCTAGAGGGTTATACAAACTCTATTGCTCCCAGAAGTGTTTCAATGCCTCATTTTCCTTTTAGTTCTATTATCTCATTTTTGAGTCTATATATTTCCTCCATAGCTTATTCCAATGTTTGAAACTCTTGATCATGAGAAATTTTTTCTTGTTCTCTTCCTTTTTCCATAACCTCTTCTTTAACCAATTTTTTTTCCTACATGTTGTTCTGCCTCTCTCAATTCCTCCTCTGTGTATCAAATGTTTCTAAGGAGATATATGTCCTCAGTGAATCTAGATGGGAGAGGTGACCATTCTTCTTCTTCTGCCTTAGTAGATCCTTCATCAGTAGACCATTCTTCTATTTTAAATCCATCAAGGTTTTTCTTAAGCCTATGCTCTTTCCTTGGTTCTTCATCATCATTGATAGCTATGGTTAAGGAGGTTGTAGTGGTCTTTTGTTTCTTCATCCTTTGAGATCTTCTAAGAGGATGTTTCCTTATTTTTGACACCATAGGTTTCTTCCCCTTAGTTTTCATTTTCCTTGTAGGAGGGGTGACTGATGGATTTTATTTTTCTTATGCATCAATTAACAGGGGAACTTCTTCTTGTCCAATAGGAGATAGTGTGGAGGAATCAATGTAAGGTGAGGATATAATGAGAGAAGGGATATGTTTTTGTGGGATTTTCTCCTCTATGTTAGAAGGGAATAAGACTAGTCTTCTCCTCTTCTTCTTTCCCATAGCAGTCTCAGATAGACCTTCAGTGGCTATAGGCTGACCAGTAGCACTAGTGCCCTCAACATCTTCCTAAATATTTTGTTGGAGATGCTCCTCATGGGATTCCCTCTCATGAATTCACTCTTCTTGCTGGGGTGAAATATTTTCTAGGGCCAAAAATTTCTCCCAAGTGAGGTCAGATATAATAGAAGCTACTCCTTATTTAATTATGAGCCATATTAGGCAGTGGTGAGATAAGGCTATTTTAGTGCCCTTTTGATATTCTTTATACATTCTTTTCAAAATATTCCATAAAATTTTAGGAACATTAATGACTCTATTATGTCTTAAACGATTTAAAATTTTAAATTGGAGAGTGTAAATGAGGAAATACCTTCCCTCACAAGTTATATACCTAATAATATATGATGTTATCTCTCTTCATTATGTAGGTAGACTAAGTCTTTCCACACCTCCCTTCTTTAATACCAATCTTTCATTTGCCTAGCAAAATTGCTACCTGGCTTCTTGGCCATTAAGTCTATCCTGCTAATTTTTCCCCATGATTGGTAGCCTAGTTGCTTGGTTCACTAAGGTCTCAGTAACTATAAATGTGATGCCACATACAATGGCTTGGTTTCCATCAAAATAACCTACAAATACCCTGGCAAGAGGCTCTAAAAAAATGTTGCAACCATTCAAAATAGGTGGTCCAACCAAATCTGTGGAAGACATTCCAACTAGCTTGGTCTCCCCATAAGTGCATGTGATATGAGGGCTCTCTCCACATGACTAACCCTCCCATTTTAACTTCTCTATCAGTCTTTTCAACTAATAGTCAACTGCACACTCTTTGGACCTATGAAAATATACATGTAGTAGGTTTGTTCTATAATGGCAAATGTGGTGTTTGCAAGTTGTAGAGTTTGGTTCTCGAATGGTGAATGTGAAGTTGCTAGTTGTAGAGTTTGGCTCAATAATGATGGATGTGAGGTTATAAGTTATAAATTATGGCATCTCAAGGGTTCTCATGGTGCATGAGGTTCTAACCCATAACATTCTCCTCCCACTTGAGCTTTCATGTGTCCTCAAGTGATGTGGAATGAGTAGGTTGTATGAGATAAGATGGGTCATCATGAGGAATAGAAGTGCAGGTTTAGAGGTGATGTGATAGAATTTTTGAATGAATGACTAAAGTCATAATTAAATGTGCTTTATTAATACCATGCATGCTATATTAGAATAATGAAAATAGTTTCAATGATGAAAGATATGACATACCTTTTAATAATAGTGTTCTTGATGTGATACCTAAGGAGTTGCACATGTGTTAGCATGCAAATATTTGCATGTGAATAATTAACAGACATAATGATTGGGTTGGTAGTTAGAATTGGAGTGAAGTGGACCCTTTATGAAGTGATTGGGAGATCACTAGTGGTTAGGTGTTGATGATACCTATAGTTCACATGCATATGATGTAGGATAGTCTACATGGAAGAAAGTTCTAAGACTTGGAGGATAAATGATTGCTGTCATACCATAAGGTGGTAATTGAAAAGCTAAGTGATCTAAAGGATGAGATGGAAGATCCTAAGTAAGAAGTTGCAAACATTACTACCTAGTGACCTTCATCTACATGAATCAACTGATAAGTGTTTGGATGTTGATTATGCCTTAGAGATTTTGTGCTTGGTGGGCTTGGTTGTAGTAATTATTATGATCTTCAAACATGGAACTTGTGTGCCAAAGAAATTTTATATCTCATTGGTCAACATAGTAAAATGATCTTCATTAAATGACCAGAACTGAAAACGAATCATAAGTGTCCCTATAGGCATAAATTCTAGTCTACAACACTTCCACATAGAAAGGGAAGTTGTATGCTTTATTGTGTCTCTATAGCTTGGAATTCAGGGGTAGTTTTAGCAATAGATGTGACATTTTATGCCCCAATCCTCCTTCATTCTTTCATGAGGTTTTCTGATGACTTTCATGCAATGCCTAAAAGCCAATAGCCAAGCCATAGGTGAGAGTTTTAGGAGGATTTATCTTGCATGCTCTATAGAAAGGTGAGAATAGGAATGAGAGGGTACCTTTAGCAGCTACACAAGTTCTCGTAGAAAGATACAAAGTGATGGCCAACTGTGTAGAAGGTGCCCATAATAGTTACATAAATGCTCATAGCAACTGGAAAAAATTTGTGTTGACGTGAACAATTGGGATTTGAGGGATTACCATCTCTCTATGTCCTTTCTCATTTTCTCTTTTTCATTTATTTTGTTTTTACCCCTAAATAGATCATAAGCTAGTTTTCTAATTAGGCCCTTTTTATAGATTTGGGTAGCTAGCAGGCTGGTTTTCTACCTAGAAGCTGCCAATAACACCCAAAAATGGGTTTTCATTATTGGATGTTTTTTTTACTCTAATTGTTGTTTGTAATAGAATGTTTATTGAGGGTCTTAGCCAAGTCACCTAGAAATGTGAATTTTTAAGGACCAGGTAAAGGTCTCATTCATCATACTAGAGGAGGGCAAAGATGTCATCCTCTCTTTCTTCATTTGAGTGTGGATTGGTGCTCTCATTGTCTAGTGAGGCAACATGCCTATCTAGGACATCATTATATCCATATTGTAACTACTGATGTATGTGATTGGTAAATTATTCTTAAGTAAGTGGCTTTTTGTAAAACTTAAGTCTTTGGCTATTGACCAGTAGATAAAATCTCATTGAATCAATGGTTTAGAGTTGGACTACTCCATTGTCAAAAACATGCTCAATCTTAAAAGAACCAAGCCATCTGGTCTATATTTTACCCTTGTGGTCCTTGTATTTGGAGTCAAAAATAAAGGCCCAATCTCTTATATGGAATTGCCTAGTTAAATCTTACCTATCATGCCATCCAATCCATTGCTACTATAAAATCTCTATGTTTTGTAATGCATGTTGTCTATATTCATCTAAGGCATTCAACTACAAAAGCCTTTCTTTCTGGGCTTCAGATATATCCATCTTATGTTTTAATATTGTCCATAAGGTCTTGTGATCAAATTCAATTGGAAAGATAGATTTATTTTCATAGACCAACTCATATGGAGTGAAGCCTATAGTGGTCTTCCATGTGATTTGATAAGCCCACATAGCTTTAGGAAGCCTAGCCTCCCAATCCTTACGAGATAGACTAATAGTCTTTATCAGAATATTTTCTAACTCCCTGTTTGTGACTTCCACCTATCCATTAGACTATGGATGATATGGATTTGATTTATTATGCCTAATCTCACATTGCTGAACTAAGGTAGGAATTAAATTAGCAATGAATTGGGTCCCTGATTAATGACTATTTCACGTGGCACACTATATCTAGTAAATATTTTTTCATAGAGGAAAGTAGCCACCTTCTCATCCCTAGCATGTGTAAGAGCCTTTACTTCCACCCATTTAGTGAAATAGTCAATACAGACAAGGATGTACTCTTTATTGTTGGATTTTAGATCAAAAGGTCCTACAATGTATAGGCCCCACTTTTCAAATAGTTCAAGCACCATCTGGGAATACAAAGGCATTTCATCTGAATGTGTGGGTCTCCCCATATGTTGACATATGTCATAATGAGAAATATATTTTATTGCATCTTTATGAAGTGAGGACCAATAGTATCATCTATTCAAAATTTTGACTGTTATATGCTTGTCTATAAAGTGTCCTCCACAAGGTTCATCATGGCAAGCTTTGAGGGTATCTAAAACATCATCTTCTTTGAGACATCTTATGATGATATATTAAGGCCCAGTATAGAAAAGGAATCCAGACAACCATGAATATATGGTACTTTTGTGAATCAATGCTCATCTTTGTTTGGGGAGAAAGTGTTATATAATTAACCTTGTTACAAGGTAGTTAGCAATATTAGTGTACTAGGGTATGGTAAGGGTGAGAGAGAATAGGTGTTCATATAGAAATGAGTCATCAACTATAGTATCCACTTTAAGGGTTTGCAGGCATGATGGAAATTTAGCCACTACATTGTCCCTACCAGGATTATCTATAATGGTGATATCAAATTTCTATAATAAAAGCAGCCATATTATCACTCTGGTTGGACCATCTAGTTTATTTATAAGGTATTGAATGGTTTCATGGTCTGTATGAACAAAGACCTGATATCAAGTGATGTAGTGACAAAACTTGTTGATAGCATAAACTACCACTAAGAACTCTTTTTTGGTAACTACGTAATAAAAAAATTTGCTTATAAACTTTTGCTTACAAAATAGATGGCATAATTGAGTGCTTCTTGTTTTTGGCTGAGCACAGCTTTAACAGTAGTATCTAAAGCATCTATGTGAATGTGGGAGGGAAGATTCCAATTATAACCACATAGAATAGGGGTGGTGGTCAATATTTCTTTCAATTATTTGAAGGTTGTATCACAAGTAGGAGTCTATAGAAATTCAACATCTTTAGTCAGAAGGGTAAATAATGGTGCTACTACTTTACTAAAATTGTTGATGAATCTCCTGTGGTAACCATCATGTCCTAAAAAAATCCTAACATCTTTCTATTTTTGAAGAATAGACAATTTTTTGATGATGATAATTTTTACATGGTCAACATTAATTCCTTCAGCAGATACATGGTGGCCTAAGATAATTCTTTCTATCATAAGCATGTAGCATTTCTTGTGGTTGAGAGATAGATGGTACTCTTGATAACATTACAACACATTTTATAGGTTTTTGAGGCATTCATAAAATGTCTCTCCATAGATAATGAAGTCATCTATATAATTTTTTACACATTCATTGGCCATATCTACAAAGATACTCAAGACAGCCCTATGGAATATTTCCAGAGTGTTACATAGCTCAAAGGCTAATACAACATAAACATAAGTACCCAATGGATAACTAAAAGTGGTCTTTTCTTGGGCCTCAAGAGCAATTCTATTTTTTTTGTAACCACCTAAGCCATCCAAAAAGGCAAAATATTTCTTCCCTACTAGTATGTGGTTAGAGGAAAGTGATCCTTCCTAGTTTCTATGTTGAGTTCCCTATAATCGATGCATACACACAATTCTCCATTTTTCTTTGGTATAATTACCAAAGATGACACTTATTCACTATTTGAGATGGGATATATAAATCTAGCAGTCAAATTTTTTTGTAATTCTCTTTTGACTATTTCTTGAAGAGTTGGATTCATCCTATGTTGTTTCTATCTGATTGGTTGGTACTCTTCTTTGATGTAGATATGATGTGTGTATATTTTTGGTTTGATTCCTTGCATATCCTCATAATTCCATGTAAAATAACATTGGTTTTCATGCAACACGCTGACTAGGAACTTTTCCTCATTTAACTCCAACTTGTTATTAATAAGCAATGTTTTACCTAAAGAGATTTCAATTTGATGTGAGAGTGATTTCATTATTTCCATATTGCTAATGGATCTAGTTTAGCTATAGTTATGAGACATCATTTGGTGGAATATTTTTTTTATAGATGCATCAGAATTATCCAATTCCTAGAAGCTAGAAAATGGGCACTCAACACATTGTAAGTGGTTGAGATCTATAGAAGGATTTTGGTAATTATACTGAAGAATATTGGAGGGAATGGTATCTTCCTCCTGATTAGCCAATGTACATGCATGGTCTATGGTAACTATAGGAATAAAATAAGGTTGATCTACCTCATCTTCTTCAACCCATAATTTAGGATCTAGAGTAAAAACCAATTATGTTGGGGGATAAAGAACTAATTTCTTAGTGTGGTTGCCATTGGAGATCATCATATTATTCTATCTACAACTAATGAAGGCATCAACTGTGGCAAGCCAAGGTCATCCTAAGATAAGGGGGCATCCACCCAAATTATACTTAGGCTATAGCATAATGAAATATATAAGATACTCCCAAGAATCTATAGTGATGACAAGATCTTCAATGATTCCCTCTGGTCTGACTATAGACCTGTCAGCCATTTGTGGTAGTGTAGATGGATAAATATTATTTAGCTATAGTTTGTGCATAGTTTTAGTTATCATTACATTTATTACAACCCCCAAGTCTATCAATATGTTGGACAGATACTAGTCATGGATCTAGATTGTTACTATTGGCATTTTAGATTTGACTATTACCTTGGTAGGGTGTTCCTAGCATGATGTCTGCTAGTTGGCCATTCACATACATAGTATTGGGATCTTTTTTCTTCCTTCCTAGTTTTTGTAGATAGAGGTCTCTAACATCTTTGGAATATATGGGTACATCCTTGATGGCTTAAAATAGAGAGATTTTGACACCAAATTTATTAAGTTGTCCCATGAGATTAAACTTAGGTTCAATTGTATGGTGTTGAACACTGAGATATTTTGGAAATAGGGGGTTGTTGCATCAATAACTTTTATTTGTTGGTTTAGAGAGTAATTGAGGTGACGGAGGTGAGTTATCATGTTTTTTTAGGGTTTCATCATATAACTCCCTTATTATGGGTGGTTCTGAGGGTGGTAGAACTTTCCCTAAATGGAGGTGAACTTCATTGATGTTCACCATGTATATCAGGTACTGAACAGACTTAGTACTAAATATGGATTGCACTAGCTTATTTTAAAGATTATATATAGGTTGGGTAGGTAGCTAGTTAGGCTTGGGTGTAGCTTATGTATTGAGCATAAGAATAGGAGGTTATTATTGTTGTCATGGAGGAAATCCTCTAGGAGAGCTTCTCCATGGTTTGTTAGGTGTCCATGGCTATTACCATTGGTTTGTGAATGTTGGGCCTTGGGGTGGTTACCAAGCTTGCATCCAAGATGGGGATACATTTTGTAGAGGCTACCAAGAGGTGGTGGGGTAGCTTGATTGAGGTGGTTTCTAGCTAGAAATAGGATGTGGAATGTTTATCCAAGGATTAGTCTAATTAGGAGTAGCATTTGTAAATTTTGAATTAAAAGAGGTAGAATTTACAAAAGGTGGATTTTATCCTATACCTTGATAAGGTGGTCATTAAACCCATGGCCTTATTTGTGCAACATATAAAACTTGGTCACTATTTCTTCCTATAGCTTATATCTCTACTATTTATGGTTCTTTAACTCTGATGTGAGCTACTTTAGACCAAACCTCATGACATATACAATCAACCTTTTTCTTCTTACAGTTTGGATAGTAAATGGTCAAGGCTTGATCCAAAGATACTTGTTTTTTTGTCTTGAGTATAGGCTATCCAGTTGAGTTTCCAAATGGATAATGATATCTTATTTCATGTCCTATAATAGGTTACTAACCTTAATTTTTGATAGGTCATTTGTAGTTTCCAATGTAAACTTGTTGCCCATAACTTTATTTATGGTAGATCTAGAATAATTCTTGCTCAACTCTTTGATATCTAAGAATGGTAGGTGATAAATATCCCCTCCACTCATTAAGTCCAAGGCTTCCAGATAATCTTCTCTGACTCCTTTTAGGAATATAAGTTTCAAAGGTTATTCTCCAAGTTCACTTTACTTGAATTTTTGTTCCCTAAACATGAACCATTCAACATAGTCCTCTAAGGATATATCCCCCTCTTGAGTCATCCTAAAGATGTCATTTTTTCTATAAATTCTTCCTCTTCCAAATTCTTGATACTTGGCCAAAATTTTCTTTTTCATGTCCTCCCAAGTTCAGACCAAATTACTACCCAGTCCCATAAACCAGCGAAGTGTTGAGTCTTTGAGAGTAACTGGAAAAAGTTTCATTTTTTATGCATCCTACCTATAGTCATAGCTTCTATAGAGGATATTAAATTTGAAAAATAATGTGTCCAAATATTTTGATAATATACCTCTAAAATTGGGTAAGGCTGAGGTTAGAATGGATTTCATTTATGTTATGTCTATTGCATCTAGAATAGGAAATTCAAAAGTAACTGTGTCTATAGTCTCCTTATCACCCACAAAGTCTCCTTCTCTACTCACGATGGATCTTCTTGTGATATGGATACCAAAGGTACTCAGGATCTCATTTTCAAAATCTATGTCAATCCCTTGGTCAACATGATAATAAATGTTTGTCTATTGATCCTCAATCTTTTTAATAGATGAAGGGTCTAAAGATTCTCCTAAGATTCTTTTGATTTGATCAAGAAAGCTTTGCTAAAATATTGTAAATATGTTACTCTCTGGAGTGTCTAATTTGTGTAGTTACTCTCTTTTGTTTCTTCTTACCAGCTCAGCTAATGTTTCTTCTATTTTTGTTTCCTCTCTCAGAGCCAATAATGTTTCTTTTGCAAGCTGCCTCCTTCAGTTTGTAGTGTTCTCTTTTCCTAGAGCCTTCTAGCTTATGGTATATTCTTCAATAAGATTCTTATTTATTGCAAGTATTTATGGTTATTTTCTAGTAGTAACTTGTGGCTTGTTTGGTAGGAATATCCTTTGAGAGTATCTTTCTCTTTACATAAACATCATGCCACTCCTTCAATTGCCCTATCCCTTCATACACAGATTTAGTTTTTTTTTGTTTTTGTGTGTTCAACCGAGTTATTTTAGACCAATTTTTAAAAAATAATGCAAAAATAAAGGAATGTTGAAATCAAAACAACAGGAATTGAAATTCTACTTTTAGAAATAAGTAAGATTATCTACTAAAATCATGGAAAATTATTCTAAAAAGTAGGAAATGAAAGAAAGAAAGAAAATTTATTCTAGATAGCAAGAAATGAAAGTAAAAAAATTAAAAGCACACTTTGCTGAAAATAAATCACTTTTGTAGGAAATAAATTTTAGAAACATGAATTAAGTAACTTATGCACTATTTAATTCTAAAAACTTATACATCTGGTATAAGACACCATAGTTCCCTCACTCAACTTGCCTATCTATAATTATATGCCCAAGAACTTAGATAAATGGTATAATACACCGTATTATCCTCACTCGACTTGCCTACCTAGTAAAATAGTGCATTAACCAAAAAAATTTAATGATTGATTTCAAAAAAAATAATTGACACCCTCCCCAGTAATAAAAACAAAATATTGTGCAAACTAATTACCCAGTGATGACTATATTTATTAGTTTGATTAAACATTAATTATCAACCCAAGGTGCGTAAGCTTTTCAAGAGTGTCAACAATATGTATGCATTACTAATTCATAAATCAACTTTATTTTCCAATTTTAGTAAAATGAATTTATGCTAAATTTATTAGATAGATGTATTATGAACTTGTTGTGATAGAATTATAGAACTATTCCACACTTATGTACTATTCATGCATCACACTTATTTAATCAAACTCAATAGTAAAATCAACTTACACAATTCACTAATAATTAAAGAGGGTCAATATCTTCACAGTAGCTCATTCTGAGGGGGACCTTCCTCCATCATAACTAAGCTCCAATCCCTCTTGAAGAGAATTCACAAACTTCTTACAAATTCAACTTTCTCATTATTCAATTCTAAATACATTTCTATAGTTCAAAAACTTTTGCTATTACCTTCTCAAAATTATCTAACTCCTAGTCTGATCTAGGTTTTCCCTTTAAATACATAAGATAGTTTATTTAATCATAACCAAAAATACCAAACTAAAAAAAAAATACAAATACTTGAAAACTACCCCAATCAACCTTCAAGTGGTTAGTAACTGAAGTTACTTGTTTTAGGTTTGATTGGGTTAGAGACAAGGCATACTATTTTGTTGTTTTATTTCTTTTTTTCTTTTCTCATTATCCTTGTCTTTCCCATCTTTGGCAGCACATCTAATGTCTCCTTACATGTAGGGAATCCATAAAACAACTATGATTCTTCCCAATCATCTATTTGGTTCCCCAAGATAGATGTGTCTATAAGATCTCCTTAATAATGACTCTATTTTTCATATAGCTATAGGCACTCTGCAATAGCCATAGGCAACCTATAGGTAAAATTTTCAAGTGTTGTGGGTACTCTATAGTAGTTGTAAGAAACCTATAGGTGAAGCCTAAAATTGATATGAGTATTCTTCAATAGTTGTAGGCAACCTATAGGTGAAGCCTACAGTTACTACAAGTATTCTGTAGTGGTTGTAGACAACCTATAGGTGAAGCCTATAGTTTCTATAGGCACTCTGTAGTGGCTACAAGCAACTTGTAGGTGAGGCCTACAATTTTTATGGGTATCCTTTAGTAGCTATGGCTTAGCAAGATTTTGTAGCCTTTCATGATCCTTCAAATATTTGTTAGATAAAGTCACACCAATATAATTCAATCAAGGAAAAGCATCAATAATTCATAACATAACACATTTATATAAATGAACATATAAAATCATAACTTGATTCATTCATTTTCATAAGTGATAGATAGTTATGGGATTTACATGGAAAAAGACCTAGACTAAGCATGGATGAGGCTATAAAAGTAGGCAATTGGTGGCCTCATCAATCACCCCTATGAAATCCATCCCCCATTGTGTAAATGGTATAGACTCTAAAATAGGTTACATTGGTATTACTGCATGTGTTTCTCTCTTAGTAAAGATCTAGCATTGATGGTAGAAATGAACATGAGCATGAACATCTAGGAATACTATGGGCTAATAGTTACCTACCTAGAAAACTTTATAAGCCATAGCATTTGTTATGGGATGGTTGGCTCCTAGTTTTTCATGGAAACTTTCCATTATCTCCTTGGCCTCTTATTTTGATACACATTAGAGGTAGATTCATTCATGGTTTCTTCTAAAAAGAACTCCCTTATTCAAGATATAGTGTAGGACCTTCAACCAAAGATCTCTACTCTATGTGTGGTTGATTCCTAGGGTGCATTTCCATAGAGTATAAATTGCATGACTAGGGTGTACTAATATGTTTATAGTACCATTTGTTGGTTCACCTGGTATACCATGATTCTTGGGTTTATCTCTATGATTAGATGAGTAAGGCCTTGTCCTCTAACCAATTTAGATGACTTGATTTCTAAGTCATATTATTGAAATTTCATCATCCATCAACCTCTCCTTTTGCCTAACTCATTCTACCCTAGCAGTTGCTTTATAGCTAGGTCCAGTATAATGACAAGTAATATCTTTTAGAGGATGTAATGCTTAAATTTATTCACTACATTGACTAGGGCATACACATGCTTATCTAGGGTATAATATTTGAGTTTGATAGACTTAAGATTAGTGCTCATAGAATGAATGGGGTATTCTACTCATTCTAACCTTTGGGTGAGGCAAGTGGCAACAATGTGCTCTAAAGCAAAAGGATAGACATAGAATTATTGCATATATTCTGAGTTGATGAGGACCGAGGCTTACATGATTACGTATTTGATATTCTAGAAAAAAAATTGATTTTGTGTGCCACTCCACTTTAGCATCATGTTTCAACATTGCATTCAAGGTATTCACTATTTCAATAAATCTAGAAATAAACTTACACACGAAATTAATTTTCCCAAAGAAATATTTCAATTCCTTCTTGCTATTAGGTAAAGGTAGTTTAGACATTCCATCCTCCCTTTTGGAGTTGATAGCAATACCTTCATTTGTGATAATGTGACTTAGAAGCTTACCTTTGGTGACACTAAACATGGTCTTCTTTGGGTTTAAATAAATGCCATACCTTTTACATATTTCAAATATCCTTTCCAAGTGGTACACATGATCTGACCTATATTTTGAAAATATAGTTAGGTTATCCATATATATTATTATACACTTACCTATCAAGCCCTCAAAAGTAAAGTCCATTTATTTTTGTAAAGTGCCACCAGTATTGATTAGCTTAAAAGGCATCCATTTATAAGTGAACGTGCCCCACTTGGTGGTGAAAGTAGTTTTAGTTATATCTTTAGGATTGACCAAGACTTGGTTATATCTTGAGAAGCCATCCAAGAAGGACATCATCTGAGACCCACTTACCATTTGGATCACCTTATATAGAGAGGGAAATGGGTAGTTATCTTTATCCAAAGCCTAATTCAAGTTTTGAAAGTCCATGCATATAAAAAATTTCTTGTTATTATTTTGCAATGGGACTAGGTTAGCCACCCAAGTGGAGTGGTAGATCTAGAAAAATTATCCTTGATGATAGTAGCTTATGGACTTCCTTATGTATCAAGGGTTTAAGGATTGGGTTCATTAGCCTCTGCCTTTACTTGAAGGGGTTTTAGTTAGGTTTTAAGGGGATAGTATGAGTAATTACTCTTAGGTCAAAGACCTCAATATCTCTATAAGCCTAGGTAATCACATCCTTGTATCTTAGGATTAACCTCTGTAACTAGCCTAATTCACAATCCATCCAATCTAAACCCACATTAACTATTTTTGGATTATTCATAGGGTCAAGATTATGAGTTGTCACTTTTGATCTTTTAACTTATGTTTTTAGCATAGAAGGTTAGGTTTAATTCATTTAATGCTCTTTCTAATAAAATCATTCCCTTTGAGATCTAGTTTCCATGAATATTTAGGATCCCATCCATATCCAACTCATTCTTGAGCTTATCTCTATCATTCTCATCTATGATTTGGTCCTCGAATATCCCCCAATTTTTGAGGAACTAGATGATTTGTTGGTCATATTAAAAGACGTAAAAGTTAGTCATGTTGTCCAAGATAAAGGGACATGGGGTGAGTTCCACAGATAATTCTTGTAACTTTGTGTCATCTAGAGGGGTTAGGTTTGTTGTCATGGATGCTAGTTATTTTGCTACTTGATTTTCCTCCTAAGGAATAGGGATAATATTGAATGTATTGAAAATTTTGATTAGGTCCCAAGCTATATGTTTATACCTTTTGAGGTATGATAGTTTGCACTAAAACTTAGTCTTGATCTGGTTAACCACCAATTTAGAGTCATTGGATACTCTTAGTTCATTTACCTCATGTCTTTATACAAATTATAATCCTAAGACTATATCTTCATACTCTACCAGGTTATTTATGTAAAGGAAACTAAAACCTATATGTTGTTATATGTTTCCTTCCTAGGGATTATATGAGTAAAACACCATCTCCACTACCTTTTTTAGAGTGATCTTTGTCTATATAAATATACCACAAGCCAAACAACCCTAGACTGTGATTGGTTTGGTTTTTTAAAGGCTTGGTGCTTAACATGTAGATGCCTAGGTTTAAGGAAACTAATTTTATCTTATCATTAATGGTGTTGTATTTAGTAATCATATGCTTCATGTGTGGTTATATATCTACTTTTATTTGATTGGATAATCCTCTCCATAGAAACCAAATATGGGATAAATTTGTGGCCATATACCCATTCAAGGATTTGGACTAATCTCTATTGAGGAGCATGTCATAGGATTTTGGGATATCCACCACTTGAATTTATATAAAGTGTTCAATCCTAGGATTGTATTCTAACTATATGTGGATGTTTATCAACTTACCTATCACTTTCACCTCTAACTTGTCTAATTGGAATATTACATTGTCTAAATTTATGGGGGCTAGGTCAAGTTTCTCACATATGCATGTTGACATCACATTGGCCGAGGCTCCTAAATCTACTAAGAAATTATATGGATTCTTTCAAAATAACCAAATGGTAAAAAGGAAATGAGGTACTTCCATATTATTCTTATGAATGATCACATTGGTGTGTGTTGCTCTCCTGGGCCTGTGGGGTCATATTTTTAGTTGAATCCTTCATCAAGAGATCCCATTGTTTTATCATTTGAGTAAGTTAATGAAGTTTAATATTATACATGATCTTATTCACATCCTTGACTATGTTGGAAACTCCTTTGCCTTGGACTAGTTGGGTTTCCACGTGTGCCTTAGGATCTTGAGGTCTTAGAGGTGGAGGATCTATCATGGTGTTTATGGTCTAGTGGGGTTGTACCATTATTGGGGAGTGTTGAGGTAGTAAGGGGTTACCATTGTTGCCTATTCCTAAGTGTTTAATTAATCCTTTGGAATTTTTGAAAGGATTGCTCCTCACTAATACCCTCGTCTGGCTCATTTTCTTCTTGGCTAGGGAAATCCATAGTTTTTAACACCATGGTAATTTTAGGGGCCTTACTTAAGTTAGAGGATTATAGATGATTGGGGACCACCTCATATTCTTCCATTTCCTATTGGAATATCTTGAAATTAAAACTAAACTCTATGCAGTCTAGTTCCCCATGTGATGTCATGTTTTGTACTCAACACCAATTAGGTAAGTCTATATCGAAGATATTGATCTTGGGGAACCTATTGGGTGAATATTATAATGGATTGTGATGATGGTTATAGCTTTTAAATGGTCTTTGATATGTGAAGTTTTTGTTGGAGTTTTTTGCATTAGATTAACTCACCTATCTTTGTATACCTAGGAAGTCATTGCTTAGTTTTTGTACCATCTAGTGAATGACATCTAGCTCTACTTTAGTGGACTCTTGAGGCATGGTTTGGGTGGTGTTAGCCATAGCTAATGTTACTTAATGTAGATTCTAGGTAATCATCTTTTATCCCCCTAGGTTTAGGAAACATAGTTTTTGGTTTGAAGTGGGATGACCTAGTAGGAGTTGATGTGCTAGGGGGAGTAGTTGAGGCATAGGTGCATTCAAATTAATGTTGGGAAAGAAGTTAAACATAGGTATCTATGGTAGAATATTGGGAGTGGGGGTTATTGTGTGACCTTGGGGGTTTAGTTTCCTATCCATTTTGATAGCCCTTGTATAATATAAGGATAGGTCAGTTATAGCTATGTCTCTCCTTAGGAACATGTCTATTTAAGGGTCTAATGTATTATTTTACATTTAAAGTTTTAGTTGAGGGTTGGGTTGGTAAAGCATGGTTACTCAACTATACATATTATGAAACCTAAAATTAAATTTATTAATGGGCTCATTGGGCTCCATCTTGATGCAAGCAAAATGCTAGTATAGGATACTAGGGTCTATCACTTGGCCAAATTGAGTGAGGAATGCAAAACTAAAATGGTCCCAACTTAGGATAGAGTCTTTAGGAAGGTTTAAGAACTAATCATATGCAAATTACATTAAGGTGAAAGGGAACAACTTGCATGCCACATCCTCATGTTATACATTTAGGATTCTTAGGGTGGTCTTGTAGGATGTTATGTGTTCCTCCATGGTTCATCCCATGCCATAGGTGAAACAAAGGAGATACCTCTCAAGGTTCTTGGGTAGATCAAGGATGAATCTTGGGATGTTAATGACTGATCCAGTTAACTTGTCCATTTTGGGCTATAAATTTATTTTAGGTTGTGGGGATGAAATGATAGGAATCATGGTAGGTCTATGTTGGTTGGACCTAGGTTTTCTATGGAAAATTAGGGGGAAATTAATAATCTACCTCGATGAGACCTAGCCCTAGTAATAGGTGAACTAGTCTCCAAGATGCTTCATAATCAAATGGTAGTTATTACATGGTTATTATCAAACCAAACTTAGCATATTTATAAGACCAAAATCAATAACAAACATGAAATATTTTATTTCTCTCCATCTATCACCAACTATTGTTTGCTCTAATCTACTCATTCTCACGAGATGCCCATGAGATTGTGCATTCTTTGAAAAGGGGAAAGTGGGGAAAACTATGGACTTTTATCTTCTATTTTAGGACTGATCTAGGATCAATCCAGGGCATGATTATGGGTATTAACTTTACAAATAGAATCTGCATGAATATTATCCAAGACATGTACTATCATCATTGAAAACTCAATCCAATGTCTTACATATAGGTCAAAGACTATTTTGAATACTTGAGTGTTGGGATTATTATTTATAAACACAAGGGGAAAGGGTATTTTAATTCCATGAAATAAACACAAAATAGAGGAAAAGGTAAGGCATATAAGAGATGCTACTAGGTCTAAAATAAACTCAAAGCACTAGTCATTGAACCAAGTGACTTTGCCATAGTTATACCATTGTAGATCAAGTTTCACTAGAGTTATACCTCCAAGAACATATGTGGGAAGTGTTTGAGATAAATGGGAGTATGCCTTCAATGTGAGTTCTCACTAATGATGAGTACTAGGGGTTTATTGTTGAAAACATATAAACACCATACGATAACTTGTATATTAACACATAAATTATGAAATAAATCACACAGTGATTATAATATCTAAGTACATCATAACCATGACATACATAAAGTAGCAAAGTGTTGACCCAATTAACTTAGCATTGATGATCATTTAAACATGAAGATGAAATAAAATTGAAACATGGTATAGACCCTCTTACAAAAAACATAAATTTTATTCATTGAAAGAGTAAAATACTTGTTATAATAATTTATCAGGGTCAATTTTATAGTGTAGAGTGATTAAGGAAATGTAGGTGAAATCTTGGATGTAAATTGACAACACTTTTGAGTAATTTTTGGTCTACCCTATAATATAATATGGCTCATCATTAAATAGATAAGGATTGGAGCTCACCTCCAAAAATAATTAGGATCCTATATTGGGACATTATAGACAATCATTATAGTTATAAAAATATTTCAAAATTTAAACAAAATAATCCTTATAAACCTAAAGAAGATCCACAAGATACCACTAATTAACATGAGGAGGTAGCAAAGAAGGACCAACTCCTCATTTCTTTCATTGGAAACTCTTAATTTACATCATGATTTTCATGAGGTCAAACTCCTTATCTATATTGACTAGTTTTAGTGGGGCTTCCTTGAAGATTACCTCATCCTAAACTGTCAGTATCTAGGAGGTTTACAAGGGTGCTTCCATTGATGCTTAGACTCTAGAGACTTGGCTAATGCTCACCATGGACTAAGTTGAAAGGTCTAACACCACCTAAACCCCTAACTAGTTTTCCTTAGCCACTCTCTCCCTCATAACTTGGTCGAATTGACCCAGGTGGACTCTAAATTCCCCTTGGCTAATCAAGGTGACATCTACATGGAATAATATGGAGATATTAAGATATTTGAATCAAGTCAATATATTTCTATTTCCTTCTTTCAAGGGTCCTATTTTAGTGCTTGCCAAGGCCAACTAGTCCTCCATTACATCTATCATGTTCCCTATGTATGTTTGGTATAACCCTAAGTCTGAGGTTGGCATAAGTTTGAGCTTCAATAATATCCCTTTGTTAACCACCACCTATAGCTTCCAACATTTCCCATCAATCTCTATAATCCTCTTCATAAAGACCTAAGTTCACTATATAAGTTCATTAGTCTCATCCAAAGTCTCCACCACTTTCCCAAGGATTGAGAAAATTAATATAAGGGTGTCTTTGAACTACACAATTATCTTGATTATAAATGGGCTCTTCACTTGGGCTTCTCGAGTGCAAACTTGGATTTGCATATCCTCAAGGAGATTTTCAAACATATCATGGGTAGATCAGAGGATGAATAGCAGGTCTTCAACCATAATCCTCTCCTCCCTAATGGATGTTCTCACCTTAGTAAGGGAAAATAAACCCTATCGGTTCTACTATATAACTGGTTTACCCTCTTAGATAAAAATCTATGTGAGTATTCTACTCATACTCTTAGAGGTTTGGTTAAAAGTCCATTGCACATTTAGGTATCCCTAGATAGTCATCTATGGATCATGTCTCCCAAGGACCATTCTTCAAGTTTCAAGAGGGGTAGGAGGGGTAGAAAAAATGGTAGTGAAGGGTGGAGGATGAAATAGAGGGAAGATGGAGGAAGTGAAAGGAGTGAAATAGGAAAGGAGTGGAGATGGAGGGGCCATGGGAGTAAAAGGAAGGAGAATAAAATAGGAGGCCCAAGGGAACATTTACACTCAACATTATTCCTAAGTCAAGTTCACCTAAGGTATAATTATCCCCAAGAGTGGTTCATGGAATAATAAGTAAGAGATGGGATAGTTTATGGTGGGTCCTACAAAGCCTTGGGTAATGGAGAGAGGGAGTCGAAGAGCTAGACATTGAGATTTTTCTACTACAGATAAAAGAGCTATTGAGGCCAAAAAAAGAATTGGAGTTAGAGTATAAATCCTTTGGGCTAGATTCAGAGTATGGGTAAACTTATTTTTCTTCTTTGGCCTCTTTCCTAAGTCAGCTATGGATGCTATAGTGGATGATCTGATCGAGATGATAGGAGTTATAGGGTGTTATTGCATAGGATATAGAGCTACTATGGGAAGAAAAGGACTAGAATAAGTAAGAACCAAGAGGGTTCCTATTCCAAGTGGTATGCAATCAAAGGCTATAGCCATGCTTACTACTAAAGGTATATACAAAGGAGGCATCAAGAGTATTCTAGGTTGTAAAATGGGAGGAGTAGAAGGGAATGAGGAAGTAAGGATGCTTAAAAAAAATGAGGCCAAAGTTATTTAGGAAAAATATAAAGGGGGAATAATAAGAAATAAAGTAGGCACCATTTGTAAAACTTGTGGGGGAAAATTAGACCTAGTGGACATCAAAACTGGGATTTGGAAAGCAATAGGAGTGAGGGGTGGAAGGGTAAAAAGAGGAGATGGAAGAATGAGTGGTGAACTTGGATGGGTGATTATTGGGTTCCTCACTCTAGGCTCACTCTCAAGATACTAGCCACATCAAATATCAGGGGTTGTGGTATCAATGGTTGAGTGAGTTATGCTTGGGTTACATGCCATCATGTAATCTAAGGCCAACTCTATTATTCCCTAGTTACTCAAACTTCTAGAGGAGGTAGAGGAGGAGTCGAGGAACTAGGATTAAATGGACAAGGTAGAGTTGAATATAGATCATGAGGAGTAGGAAATACTAGAAAAATTATAGGAGTTATAAATCAAGGAGGGAAAGGTGGCAGGATGCCCTGCAAGATCTTCTAAGATATGGATGGAGCTATTGGATTTAGGTCCTCTATATACTAGGCAAGAGCAAGAGAAGGTGTGAAGGGGTCTTCTTGAACCTTATTTCCCTTCTTATTCTTGGTTTCTATCTAGGATATCACTTCTTAGTCATCTATGACATTATAATAGATCTCATCATCATCTTCAACCTGATGGTCATAGTTAATGTTGAGATAGGTTGAGTACTATGCCAAATGATCTTATATTACCCCTTTAGGGTCCCATTATTGGACCTTGCACTTTGAAATGGTGAATTAATCTCACCTAACTATCATCTTCTATATTGAGTTGAAGGTCTTGTTGTCACCAAATATTTCACCCTAAAAGAAGGTGTTCAAGCCTCTTCCATAATTTGGCAACATGGGAATACTTTTAGGTATGTGGGTTTACCTATAGGTAGAATTAGACCTCTAGGTTTAAGGACTAGCTCCCTAAATGTATCTTGAAATTATTATCACCTAATAACTAATTGATTATGGGGAAAGGAGTTATAAATTTGCATGAAATTAAAATAACCTAAGGGGGTAATACACTAATATGATTTACACATGACCATTATACTTCTTTCACTAAAAATAAGGCATACAAACTAGCCTTTAAGTCCTAAAAGGTTCTAACATCAATGTTTCAATATAGAGGTGATATGCATGAATCAACACAAGGTAAATGGACCATAAGGTATATTACATGCCCCAATAAATATTTTACACTTGAAATGATCTTCACATACTTGACTACACTCTATATGAGGAGAACTCTTGCATAAACATAGAAGGATAAGGAAAGCAAGGATAGAAGATTATCACTAACTTCACCATACATCACTTGCACACTTAGAAAAAAAATCATGAACTCAAAAAAATACTTATATTTATTTTTCAAAGGTAAAATACAATGTCATTCCAGTATGACTTCACCATACATGGTGTGGTATTAGTTTACAAGAGCCAAAATAGCTTCTACTTATATAATTGGAGAAAGAGGGGAGAAGAGAAAATTCCAAGAATAATAATAACAATTTTCAAACTAAAAGGAGTTAGAAATGTAGTAAAATAAAGTATGAAATAGACCATGTAATGTCTCATAGGACAAATTTCCCTCAAAGTCATGAAACTCTTGAAATGTGGCATAAAACTCCTTTTTCTTGATCAGAAAACTACCTTCATCATTTATCCCTTTTGTAACATCCCTCAACTAAATAGGGACATATGAAATGATTTAATTGAGTGGGATTTGTTTTATACATGATCCAAAATTTATTGGTTTCATCCCTATTCATAAGGATTCTTTTGGACATGAGTTATCATTGCATGTAGTCCAAATAACTCTTTTTTCACTCACCCCTCACACTTTATACCAAATTTGTCTTCAATTTTCAATTAAAATACATAAAAAGGAGTTAATTACACTTTTAAATCCCCATTATGTCCTTATATTCCTTATTTATTCCTTAAAATACCTCCCACTTAGAGTTTTTACCTTCTCACTTGCTTGTGCACTATGCCAGATTTGACTAGTTGGGATGAAGGCACTTGCACAAACACTTATGAGATATTATGATAAAATAAATGGACATGAGGGGTTATATAAAGTCCCAATATTTATTCTAATATGTTTTTCACCTTTGGAAAGCCTCATGTACTTGCACAACACCAAAAATAGTCAAGAAAATCCTTTTTTTACCCTGTTTGTACAAGTAGGGGACACCTCAAATGAGTGGGAAGGATCTATGGATAAGTTTATAGATGGTAAAATAAAATTCATGCTCATTTTATCTCATATTTATATCCATCCATATTCATTTTATCAATCACATCCCTATCCAAGGTTTTGGAGGGTTTTAGGCCATTTCCACCCTTAAAGATTATTTATAGAACTATGCCATTGAAATCATGAACTAAACCCACAAAATTATTGATAAATTACCTATTCAAATTATCCTATCTCCTTGATCTCCCATGCAATGTGTCCATGTAGGTACAAGCATTCAAAGTTACCTATTCGAGCTCTTCTTTTCATTCCCTACAGGTCTAATGAGGTTTGAGCCAATAAATGGATTACCAATGTTTTTATATACATATTTAAAACTTAGAAACACCTTATTCCTCACTTAAAACATACTCAAACTCATTATAATTTTCATCTAACACTGGAGATGGAATTGACCCCCTCTTGGGCTTTAGACCTAGCCAAAACTAAGTGGGTCTATCTTTATCTTTGTAAGTTTGAACCACCCTTTTTTGTTTTAGGAATTTGTGGATGTTTTTCCATTTTTTACCCTATAGTAACAACCTTCCAAAACTTATTGTAATATTTATCAATATTCCAACCCATTCTCATAGAATTTAACCTCTAAACCTATAGATTTGTATCTTTGGGGAGTACCCTTTGTCTGCAACAAAATAGAGGGTACTTCCCCTATTATATCAAACAAAAGGATGATATTAGGGGTTATATTAGGTGGTTTATATGCTCTTTATTTAATTTTATCACTTGATCATAATTATATCTCCTCCAAACATTATAAACCCTCAAGGAAGACTGTGAAAGAGTTGACTTTGTAGGGTCCTGGGTATGTTGATTATAAGTTATTTGTGTAAGAACTCTCCTTCCCCTATTTATATGTGGTAAGAGTCTCTTGAGACTAATACAACTATTATGAAGGTGTTTCCATACTTACCATACAAACCTTTTCAACACTTCTTTTTTCATACTTTTCTACCTGAATAGTCTAGACTACAAACTATGTTTCTTATTTGGAAGAGGCACTTGTAGGTGATCTTACAAGGTTTAGGCCCTAATACATTGTTAAAATATATTATTGGAGTGTTATTGGCCATTTGAAATTCATTTAGATTTATCCATGTCAATTCCATCATATATTATCTTTCAAAATATAATATTCTTCCTCACTGTCAATTATAATCAGCTATAATTAATTATTTTGGATTAGGCAGGGAGGGGTCTTATAGGTTCCATATCAACCCTTGGAACCCACACCTCAAACCTTAGGGATATTTTTAAATCTTTGGTAATGTTTTTGAACTTTTAAAGTGTTATTAATAGCATATTTTTACCAAGTTTACCTATAAACCTACAAACAAGCACCTATAATCAGCTGTAGGTGAGCTTTTGGAGGCAAATCACCTGTAGATGGTGGTCAACTCACATTTTTGCATTTCAACTCTTTCTTGATGACCCTTAAACTATTTAAACTCAAAAAAACTACTAAAACATGACTATTTGCCTCCTTAATATAAATTTTAGGTGTAAAGGTTAGTTGAGACTCAAAACCTATATAAATTACTATGAAACTTCAGTGAACAAATCTCAATGTTTTAGGTATTCAAACACTACCTTCTTCTAGTCATATACCCATTCCTTTTTTCATAGCTCTTCCCCTATGCAGAGGATACAAGATATATGTATTTAGGTTGGTCAAAACTCCATGTGACATTGTTATTTGGCATCAACAAAAGGGCATAGGGCTCTATTTTGAGACTTTTAGGGATTTTGTCCCTAAACACAGTCATCCAATTTTGAAAATGATTTCTTACAACTGTCAACTAGTCTAATTCTTAAAACATACCTATTGTGGTCTTTTAAAATTATTTTAACCTAAAAGAGGGTCTCAAAACATATGAAAACACCTTTGAATGACACTTTTAACTCTTAGTGGGACCACTTATAGGTGTGCACTTCTGTATGTAGGTAGTGACTATGAGCAAGTTGGCAGTATGTATGATATATGAGATTTGATGAGGTTTAAACCTTGTCAGATACTCCTAATGTATCCTTCCAACCTTGAATATTTTGATACAAGTCACAACACTCTCAACATAATGCTCTACAGGTACCCATATGTGTGCTTTGATGTTGTAAACAAGGTAGTGAGGAGGATCATGATCAATGTGTAAGGTGAATAGGCATTTAATAAGTTTTAGAATATCTCAACACTTTCAAATGGATCCTTATAACTTTGAATGGCTTTACATGAGCTATGTTCCCTGTCTCAATGTGATAATTCTCTTTCATGCACCTGTAGGGCAAATCCATCAATAGCAGGTAGAAAGACATCATTCTTTCCTCCATGGTGATCAATCAAATTCTTTAATCCATCCTCATCATATATATGAATCAAATAGTTACTCTTAGTATCTTTTAAAAATGAATGTTTGACACTTACCTCAACTCTTTTAAATGACTCTTCATGGATGATATAAGTACCATGGTTAGTTTTCTCAAAGTATGCATAAGGATTATGTTCATAAGAATCTACACCATATTCATCAAGGAAAAAGTCAGATATTCCCTCAAGTTTAGAAGTACCACCATCCACATTAGATTCATCCTTCTCATGGACACTACAATTCAAGTTAGAACTTGTTTTAATATAGGGCTCAATGTGAAACCTTGTAAGAGGCTAATTTATTATGGTCACCTTGGTTCCATACCTTGTATTAAAGGCCAAGAAAGACCAATAATATGAGATATGTTCACCTATATTGGCTATAAAATCTCTTTAAAGGTAGATTACAAAGTGATTTGGGAAGTCAATAATAACTGTCTTGAAGGATGGGGAAACTAGGACAATCATGCAAGAAAATCTTCAAATTTTTTATCAACCCTATTATCTTGTTAGGTGTAAAATCTAATTTGATAAATCCTTTGTTGTGAGGTTCATATTTTAGGCCCAAATCATTAGTTATAACCTTGGGCATGACCGAAGAAGAGGGCCTACTATCAACTATGCAATTATGGACTAATTTGTCACCCATTATGAAAGTGAGGTAGAATGGTGGAGGCTTCTCAGCTTTAGTATATGGTTAAACAATAGTATTAGGTGAATTTACAAGACCAACATGACTATGAATTTGACTTGGAAGTGAAGGACTAGTTGGGAAAGTGGATAGGTGCTTTTTTAATAACTCTTTTTGGCCAAGCATATTGAGGACATCCCATAAAGAGATTGATGCTTTGTCACTTTTCAAAGAATCCACTATGTTTAGGGTAGTATTAATCACCTTATCTTGAGTCTTCAAAGGCAAATATTTTATTTTATCTTGAGGAATTGAGACATATTGATCAGACCTTACCATATTTTGACTTGAAGGACGTATACATGTCTTTGAAACTACCATGCTTTGCTTTCTTGGAGGGAGATTGGATGAAACTGTAGGCATGTTATTTTTACCTCCTAAAGCCTTCACATTGTACCTTTTATTTTATATAATATAGGCTCATTGATTTATTACAAATGTGTCTTCCACTAAGAATTTGGTGAAGCTCTCTCCATGGGGCTACCAATCCTCATTTGCTTTCATCATGACCTCATATTCAACTGATAGGATATGAGTGACTCCCCCTTGAAAAATAAGAGATTGCTCTCCATTCTCATTTTCATCCATAAATTATCCTTATTTCCAATATTTTCCTTTCACCAATTTTTTTTACACTAGTACCATCTTTCTTGAATTAGTAGTGGAATTGGGATTGTACACATTGGCAGGCTTGTTGAACTTAAGTTTCCCTTTACCTCTTCCTCTCCCATATTTTTGGCCATATTACTATTGATAGCGGTAAGTATTTTTATATTAACATATTTTCATTATCTCTTTCCTGATCTCAGCTTCTAAGGATTGAATTTTTGCATATGGATCAAGTTCATCTTCCTTCTTAGGAGAAGCTCTAGGTCGGTATTAGCATTGGGAACTTGGGTCACACTTAGAGTATTAGCTGAAGTATTGTGAATAAAATACATAAAAACCTTAGGATTAAAAATTATAGGTTGAATGATACCATTCTCATCTTTAATAGCAAGTTATTATGCTTCAGGAAGAGTGAAACCTCCCATGGATTAAATTATGATAGCAATATCGGTATCAATGGCTCTCAAGTAGGTAGGGAACACAAAGCTAGTAGTTAGTCTCATGGGAGGAGGAAATATATACCAAGTCTTTTGAAAATTCTCATTAAATTCATGCATTGTCTCTTTGGGGCCTCTTTTGATCACATTGAGCTGATGTATGAGAGAGGTATGGTCACTTTCATCTTCAAATTTAGAAGTTAACAACACTCCAAAATCATCCCATGATGTGATGCATCCACCAAGAAAATTCCTATACCATTCAAGATATTTTATTTTAAGGGACATGACAAGGATTCTAATGGTAATTTTCTCTTGAGTGACATTATAGAAACTACAAACATTTGAGATATCGTTAATGTGTTCAACTAGGTTTTAATATGACTCTCACCATTAAAAGTGGGCACACTCTTTGTGGTATTAGGGGGAATGGCATCATATGATTGAAGATTAATTAGATTTTTAGTATTAAAAGGAAGGAGCACATGAGGAATATCCATTTTTTCTTCAAGATCTTCAATTTATTCCACCTTTTCACTTCCTTGGCTAGCAAAATCTTATTGTTACTCAAAAGGCAGATTAGGATGAGGGTATTGAACTTCAAGAGGAAGTTTAGGTTGAATAGGTAGATTAATAGGATTGAAAACTCTAATAGATGATGAAATAGTAAGGACCATGAAGTATGAGAGTAATTAAATGATAAATAATGGCCTTGAACCATATTTTACCTTGAATGGAGTCACCAAATACTGAGTAGCACACCAATTTACAACTAATGTTGTCAAGACCAACATTCACCTTGACAAGTTGTCTTGAAGACAATGGGTCCCATGGGGTGTGCCAAAACTATTATCACCAAATATTTCACCCTAGAAGAAGGTTTTCAAGCCTCTTCCATATTTTGGAAACATGGGAATACTTATAGATATTTGGGTTTACCTATAGGTAAAAGTAGACCTCTAAGTTTAAGGGCTAAATCTCTTAATATACCTTGAAATTCTTATCACCTATTAACTAATTTGTTTTAGGGAAAAGAGTTAGAAATTTTCATGAAATTAAAATACTCTATTTTCCTGATACACCAATATTATTTCCACATTATCATTATACTTCTTTCACTAGAAAATAAGGCATATAAACTAGCCTTTAAGTCCTAGAAGGTTCTAACATCAATGTTTCAATATAGAGGTGATATGCACAAAGTAACACAAGGTAAATGGACTATAGGTAATATTTCACACTCAAATAACAATTTTATACTTGAAAGGAGCTTCACACACTTGACTACACTCTATATGACCTATTAGAATAGGAACTCTTACATAAACATAAAAGGATAACGAAAGAAAGGATATAATATTTTCACTAACTTCACCATACATCACTTGAAAACTTATAAAAATGTTCATGAACTCAAAAATATACTTATATTTATTTTTAAAAGGAAAAATACAATGTAATTCTAGTAAGGCTTCATCATACATGGTGTGGTATTAGTTTACAAGAGCCAAAATGGCCTTTAGTTATAGAATTGCAGAGAGAGGTGAGAAGAGAGAATTCCAAGAGTCATAAGATTTTTTTTAAAACTAATAGGATGAGTTAAACATGTAGGATAATGAAGTATTAAATACACCATGCAATTTCTCATAGGAAAAATGTTCCTCAAAGTCATGAAACTCCTGAAATGTTGCATAGAACTCCTTTTACTTGCTCAAAAAACTGCCTTCATCATTTGGCCCTTTTGAAACTTCCCACAACTAAGTATGGGAATATTTTATGATTTAAATAAGGTTTATGTGTTTTATACATTATACAACATGCATTTTTTTCATTCCTAATCATCAATATTCTTCTAGAGATGAGTTATCACTACCTAAAATCAAAATAACTCCTCTTTCACTCACCCCTCACACTTGGAACCAATTTTATCTTAGTTTTCCATTCCAATCCATAAGATGGAGTGAATGACACATTTAAATACTTATTATATATTTATATTCCTTAATAAATCCTTAAAAATCCTCCCACATAGAGTTTTCACCTTATCACTTGTTTGTGCACTATGCTAGATTTGACTAGATAGGATGAAGGCACTTTCAGAAGCACTTATGAGATATTATACTTAAATAAATGTACATCAGGGGTTATCTAAATTCCCAATATGTTTTTCACCTATTTAAACCCTCATGTACCCACACAACACTAAAAATAGTCAAGAAAATCCTTTTTTTGCCCCATCTATACAAGTAGGAAAAAACTCAAATGAGTGGGAAGGATCTCTAGAGAATTGTCTCCAATTTCAAATAGATTTCATGATCATTATATCTCATCTATATATCTCCATCTTTAGATTCACAATTGGGTCCTTATCTAGGGTTTTAGAGAGTTTTAGGCCATTTCCACCCTTAAGGATTGTTTATAGAGTTATGATATTGAACTCATGAACAAATACCACAAAATTCTTGCTCAAGACCTTCTTGAAATTATCCTATATCTTTGATCTCCTGTTCAAAGTTTCCATGTAGGTGTAAGCATTCAAAGCTACCTATTTGAGTTTTCTTCATTCCCTACAAGCCTAATGAGGTTTGAGCCAAGAAATGGCTTACCAGTGGTTTTATTTTCATATTTACAACATGGATACACCTTATTACTCAATATAAAAATAATCAAACTCATTATATTTTTCATATAACACTCTAGATGGAATTTACCCCCTCTTGGGCTTTAGACCTATCCAAGACCAAGTAGGTCTACCTGCATCTTTATAAGTTTTAATCACCCTTTTGTGTTTTAGGCATATGTGGATGTTTTTACATGTTGTCCCCTATATGATACATCAAATAAAATCTTATTTTAATGTATATTAATATTCCAATCCATTCTCATAGCATTTGACCTCTAAACTTATAGATTTGTATCTTTGGCGAGTACCCAATATCTAAGACAAATAGAGGGTAATTCCCATATTGTCTTGAAAAAAAGTGTGATATGAGGGATTATATCAAGTTGTGTATACCATTTTTATTTAAGTTTATCCCTTGATCATAAGTATATCTCCTCCAAAAATCATAAACCCTCAAGGCAGATAGTGAAAGAGTTGATTGTAAAGGGTCCTGGTACGTTGAATATATGTTGTTTGTATAATAACTATCTTTCCCCTATTTATATGTGGTAAGAGTCTCTTTATACTATTAAATATATGATGAATGTGTTTCTATACCTACTTACCATACAAACCTTTCCAACACTTCTCATTTCATACCATTCTACCTGACTAGTCTGGACTGCAAACCATGTTTCTTATTTGGAAGAGGCACCTATAGATGATATTACATGTTTTAGGCCCTTAATACATTGTTAAAATACATTTTTGGAGTTTTATTTGCCATTTTACATCCATTTATATCTATCCAATTCATGTCCATGCTAAACTATCTTCCAGAATACCATATTCTTTCTGTCACTTATAGTCAGCTACAGTTGACTATTTTTGAAGGCAGTGCTCTTGTAGGTGACATATCAACCCTTAGGACCCACACATAACACATTAGGGATATTTTTAAATATTTTTGAGCATTTTTGAAATTTTAAAGTGATCTTTCTAGTATATTTCTACCAATTTCACCTATAAATAAGCACCTACAGTCAGTTGTAGGTGAGTGTTTGGAGACAAAGCACCTGTAGGTAGTGGTCAACTCACACTTTTGCATTTAAACTCTTTATTGATGGCCCTTGAAATATTTAAACTCAAAAAAACTACTCAAACATGACTATTTGCCTCCTTACTACAAATTTTAGGTGTAAAGGTCAGTTGAGACTCAAAACCTATAGAAACTACTAAGAAACTATAGTGAACAAATCTCAATGTTGGAGGTCTTCAAGCACTACCTTATTCTAGTCACATACCCATTCCTTTTTACATATATCTTCCCTTATGTGGAGGCTATAATATATATGAATTTGGGTTGGTCAAAACTCTATGTGACATTGTTATTTGGCATCAACAAAAGGGCTTAGGGCTCTATTTTGAGATTTTTAGGGATTTTTTCCCTATACATAGTCATCTAAATTTTAAGATGACTTATTAATACTGTCAACCAGTATAATGATTTAAAAATACCTATTATTGTATTTTAAACATCTTAAAACCTAAAGGAGGGTCTCAAAGCATATGAAAACACCTTTGAATGACATTTTTAACTCTCAGTAGGGATACCTATAGGTGTGTACTTTTGTATGCAGGGAGTGACTATGAGCAAGTTGGTAGTATGTATGATATATGAGATTCAATGAGGTTTGGACCTTCTAAAATAATCCCAATGTATCCTTCCAACCTTAAATACTTTGAGTCAAGACATAACTTTCTCAACATAATGCTCTATAGGTACCTGTAGGTGTGCTTTGATGTTGTAGATAAGGCAGTGAGGAGGATCATGATCAATGTGTAAGGTAAATGGGCATTCAATAGGTTTTAGAATATCTCAACACTTTTAAATGGATCCTTAAAACTCTAAATGGATTCACATGAGCTATGATCCTTATCTCAATGTATTAATTCTCTTTCATGCACCTGTAGGTGCACATTAATAGATTGGTTGTGTAAGTGTGTTGCATATGATTACCACAGTCCATGAGGCTTAAACTACTATCTAATGTCATAATAAGATATAAAACACCTTGAAACCTTCCATAATAATTCCCATGAATGTTTTTAAACCTCAAGACTTCATGACTATAGATATAAGCCTATAAGGAGTTGACTATAATTTTGATATGACTGTGTGTTTGATCACTACATGATCTTGTAATACCAAACATGGAAGGGATTTTATTTTTATGAAATTAAAAAATGGATCACATCATATCACATTCACATGAAACGTTTGTAGAGAACCAAATCATTCTACAAGTAGTGAAACTTGATTGTTACTTCACATGGTGACACCTTCCTATAATTTGAGATGTTTGATCCATGAAATCATTTCCAAACATGAAATAAAGAAATTTAAACATGATAAAAAGAGATTCAAATTCATTTTTAATCAAAATAAATAAATGAGTTGTATGGAATATCTCAAACAAGAGCAAAAACTGTAAGGTGTGGGAAACAACAAGCAAAAAAAACAAAGTCAACTTGTTAAAGATGGTTCATAAAGTATAAGCCACAATTAATTCAAATACAAATATTAAATTGAATATAAATGAGTTTAATATCACCCCCAAAAGGTATTTTACCTAGAACTTCTTCCACTGGCCATACTAAAGAGAAACTTGCTTATTGGTTCTGCATGTTTAGAAGGATAATGGAGGAGAATGGTTTTAGACAATTTTAGCACTTACAAATCAGATAAAGCATGGAAATGAGTTTGAGGAAGTTTAATAACCATTTCAAAACCTTATCCCATGTTCCACTCTCTCTCTTAGGCCATATAACCTTTGAAACTCATTTTCCAATTACTTTCTTAATTGTTTTTAAGGAACCTACAAGTTTCAGTTAGAAATTGACATGTATGATAGGGAATAACATATTAGACATTGAGGAGTTTATAACACTTTCCTTACTTGGAAAACTATACCACTTGCATTTAATGCTCTAAAATGATGCCTAAATGGCATCAAATGACACAAAGACTAAATTAGATCATGACCAAGGCTAGTAAGACATTAAATGACATCAAATGAACTATATCACACCCTATGGCATTATACTAGGCCCTTATATCAATTTTTTACTATAAGGGGTTGACCCATTTTGACTTTTGGTCAAAATGGTCAATAAGTCTTCTAGACATGGTGATATATGGTGATCAAGAGCTATGACTATGCCTTCTATTGATGTTATATGCAGAACTCAAAGATGCCTTCCACTAGTTGATGGGTGATCTCTTGTTCTAATAGGGAGTTAGGGACAAATATGGTAGGTAGAAGGGTTCCTTGAATAAATTTATAATTTGGATCATAGTGTTTCCATTATACATCTCATAGTCCTTGATGGCTATGATAGAATCTTGGATCACTCTTGAGAGTTGGGGCATCAAAGCTTTATTGATGGCCTAGTAAACTACTAGGTAGAAGTGCTCATAAATGTCTTAGATGTGCTAGTGGAACTGGTAGCCATACAAATTATAGAATAACATATGGAACATCAAGCCCTTGAAAACCCACTCATGAAAGGTTAAAGTCTTGAAAGAGAGCATCCCAAAAACTACATCTAGTAGGTAGCTCATCATGTATAAGTTACCCCAACTAGGGAATTTTTGATAGCATGGACCATATTTAATTTTATCAATCCCCCCATATTCAATATGTTTGAGCATGTTAGGATCATGTGTAAGAGAGGCACCCATAGCTCATTGACATGATGGAAATCCAAGCCCCTAGATAGCTAGTTTAATATGATCATGCCTACTTGGACCTCCTCCCATAAGGTATAAATGGGGTATGCATTAATATTCTCCTTATCAACCCATTGGAGTCAAGATTCTCAACTTAGTCATAGATTACATCATAGATTTGGTATGACCCCATCTAGACCATCACTACTATTACATTATAGGAGAAACTAAATTCTTGGAGAGAGTAGTATACTTTGAAGGTGTTCCCAAATATATTGGTAACCTAGTGTCGATAATTGGGTGAGCGTATCCAGTCATTGACATCATCTTGTATGTGGATGGATTTATGAAGGATGTTTCTTAATAGGTATATGTAGGGGAATACCTCTAGTTTAAATGTAACTTTATGGATTTTGTACTTCTTATATGACCTAAAGGCACCCTCATCCTCCACATGTTGGTCATTGTCTTTGGTAGAATCCTTGGGGACCTACTCAATCACTTTGAATATATCATTATAGTGCTTGTACTTAGTCAAAATAACCAAGAATTTGGTGTCATGGAACTCAAGTTTGTCCTTTGGGTTTGAGGATGAAGCAACCATTGGAGTGGGATGAAGGGTCAATTAGGAAGCTTTGAGTATGTAAGGCATGAGATACAGGGGCTTTATAGAATTTTAAAAGAAAGGAATTAGATATTTATTCATGTTGGAAATAAAAATTTGATACTACATGTTATATTAATGACCAATATCCTACTTTTAAAGTAAATTAATGTGGAATAACAAGATATAAAAACATAGACAAAAGGGAACACATTATATAAGAGATTACATGAAAACCCTGCAATATGCAAGGAAAAACCATGGGCAAAATGGTAGCTTCCAAACTTTATTACTTCAGCATATTCCTCTCTTACAACATAGCTTCACCAATAACTCCTTCAATGCTAACAAATAATCACTCAATGTTTCCATTTGAAGCATTTAGGTTATGAACCAAGTATAACAATGCTTCCAAGATCTAACCTCTAAGCATGCAAGTTCAATCTTGCATGGATACTCTAACAATATGAATTAAAATATATAAAGATTATGTTATTAATTGTATTTATAATAAGAGAGAGAATAAAAATAGAGTGACATCATGTGACCCCAAAAAATTCACCACATTTTATGTGGGCACTAGTGATCAATACTAAAATGTTTGTTTTCATGTGCAAGGGTCAACAAAGTGTACCATCTGATTTAGATAATATCCAATCCACTTCCATGTGAATCCAAACATTATCTCCCACTTCACATGTGAGGATAATAAACAACAATAAAATCTTATCTTCTTCTTCCATGTGCACACCAAATTCTAAAAGGTGTTGTAATTAAATTTTGACTTTATCCACACATGTGAACCATTAGATCCATTTGAAATTTGACCCATAGCTAACCCTTTGTCTTTTACACCTTGTGATAACTTACATGTGACTATCAAGGACAAACCCATGTGGCTTGGTGGATTTTTATGCCCCACTCCCATCACATTGACCTAATCACACCAAAGGACCCTTAATGCGCCCCTACCACATCACCAACTAGCCATATCACTAACCATCCACATCACCAAAATGCCACATCACCATGAATAGTGGCCATGAATAGTGACTTCACACCTAATACTTCAAATATATCAATGGTAACCATTAGTGAGATTCTCCTTGGGCTCTATAATCACATGCATACAACTCCCTGTATTATTGGAATTTAGCATCTCACTTGCTATGAATTTGAATTTATGTTAGTGTTTGGATTTTCTCACTTTGTTTCTAAACCCATAATTGAATTTGGATCCCATGATCCTTCACTACCAATAAAATATATTAATGGTGATGAGATGTTTCAAAACTATCCAACTAGGTCTAATTTCCCATTCTATTAATGCCCAGTATATGGTAAGCATGCAATCACATCTCTTAGAGGCTTCTCAGTTAACTCTTACTTTTTGACATGTGTCATCTGGTCATTGGTATTCTTAATAGTTATCATATCCTAAGCATGGATACCTATTTTTCATCAACCCTTTAGGATGGGTGATGTGTCACCCAAGGACATATGACACATCTTAATTAGTTCTCAAGTTTCATTTATACTTTATCTTGACTACCCTAGGGATTTAAGTGGTTATTAGTCTATCCACATATTGGGAAACATGGAACCTTCCCATTCTCCTAGGCTCTAACATATTTAACAAGTCTATAGGATTGGTTGCTTTGACACCTGGTGATGTGGTGCCTTCTCTTTCATCTAGGCTCTCTAGGCTCTAACATCTCTGATAGGTTTAGGGATTGGCCAATTTATCACCTTGTGATGTGGCACCTTTTCATTCATCCAAGGTCTCTCAAGATTTAATATCTCTGATAAGTCTAAGGGACTACCAAATTTGACTCATGATGACATGGCACCTTCTCATTTAGCTGGGCTCTCTCGAGCTCTGACATCTCTAACAAGTCAAGGAATATCCACTCTAACACCTAGTAACATGACACCTTCTCATTAAATTTGTCTCTCCCATGCTCTATAATATTTTATAGGTCTAAGGATTGGCCACTCTAATACATGGTGACATGGATAATTCTCATTTGATCAAGCTCTCCCAAACTCTAACATCTTTGATACGTCCAATGGACTAGCCACTATAACTCATAGTGACATGGCACCTTCTCATTTAGCCAAGTTCTCCTAGGATCTGACATCTTTGATAGGTTAGAGATTGGTTGCTTTGACACATAGAAACATGGAACCTTCTCATTAGGCTAGGCTCTCTCAAGGTCTGACATATATGATAGGTCTAGGGTACTAGCTACTTTGAATTTTGGTTATGTGGCACAGTCTCATTTGGTTGGGGTCTCTTGGGCTCTACAAAATTCATAAAATGATCAAGTAATAAAAATAAACAGGATATGATACATTAAAAATTACTTTTTAGTTATGGATATCCTGATTTGCCATAGAAGGCAATGGGTTCCTTTCCCTAGGAATAGAACTAGACTTTAGGAGATTCAATCAATAATTAATCTATAATGTTAGTGCCATGATTTATAAAAATAACAAACACACCTTAGTCCTAAACAGAAATAAAAGAGGCATGTTGATATTTAGGGAAATCATAGTGATGTGTATTCTAAGCATTTAATCATATGACACTGATGAGAATAAAAGAAAGGACCCTGAAGCTCTGATTCATGATATATTTAGAGGGGTCCCCTATTTCAAATAAAAGGGGGTGTGTTGGTCACAATAGTATCAATCTCCTTTTTTATACTTTGGTATTCTTAAAGTTTCCTCAATATTAATTTGTTATCCTCTATTTATGTTGGCTAAGTTAACCCTTTCCAAAATTAGGTTGCATCATAGTGGACTTTACTTGATTACCAATTGATCTGTATAGGTAGATCAATAGTAATAAATGTGATAAAAATGCTTACTTTTAGAATTAAAGATGAATGTTCAACATCTGTTGATGACTTGCATGATAAATATATAAAAGGATGCTTAGAAAATTAAGTTCCTAGAAAGACTGAGGGCATGAGTTAAGATTAGAGATCTAATTAAGGTGATGGAAACTAACTTACAAAGGTAAATCAAAAAGTCTAAAAAATTTTACTTGAAGGAAGCATTTTAAATTACTTTATTTATATGACACCAATGACTATTGATTTCCATTACCAGTATATTGGATATGCAATAAGGAGATTTACTACGCACACATATATTTTAACTAATCATGAGCCTATCCCCATAAAGGATGAATATAACAATCATCCTCAATAGTTGAATGAGTTATAGAGCTTATTGGATACATTAAAATGATTATGCTTCTAAGTGGTATTATTGATTATCAATGGATTGACAAAAATATCAAGGATTGCTTCTTACCTTATTTTATGAATTTAAATAGATGACTCGTAGTGGTAAAATAGAGAACTATAATAGACTAAAAGGTCTTGATGGTAGAAAATATATATTGGCATAATTATTATATGATAGTTACAAACAATAATAATGAATGATTTTATTCTATAATATGCCCTTGTTATGGGTAAGTTGGGGGTTTTTTACTTCCAATATGCTACAGTAGCCTAACATTCAGTATATCCATAAGATTTAAGCTATACTCAGTTGGAAAAGATAGCAAGAGATAAGTGGAATAATACTATTGGTGGTTGTTATCACCACACTATTTACATGCAAGGAATGAAATTCTTGTTGGTTATCACTTGAGGGTTTATATCCTTTCTAAGTGTTCCATTCAACTATGCTCACTACTAGGTGAAGTAGGTAAGCCTTATCTTGTCTTTAGATGATGATTAGTGAGTTTTGTGTGTTTTACCCCTTATTGAAAAGATAATAATCTTGTACAAATAACTCTCATAAGAATGGGGAGAATCCACAGTTGATAACTAATTAAGTTTCACTGTGGCAAAGGATTATGTATGATATCCTGATTTTTGTAAACTGAATGGTTGAAATTGATTTAAAATTGACTATGATAATAGGTCAAGTGTGACCACCATTGACCTAGTATAACACTCATAATACAATGATTTTATGAGGTAATAAGTGTTGATTGTAGTAGATTCCCTTACTAAACAAGGCTAATTCATGAAGTCTCACTCATGGATTTTCTAATATATCTATATTTTTTTATTCCATGATTAATCTAATTTTTAGTTGTAGCAAAAAACCTAGGATGGCGAATGATGAGCAGATGTAATACTCCCAAATTACTTTGGTCTTATAATGAGAAGATAAAATGATGAAAATTGAGATGCATGCTAATTTTACAAATTTATTATCTAAGCTAGCTTGCCTGGGATGGTAGAAAGGTAAGCTTATATAGTAATGAAACAACTATTTTTTGTTGAATATAGTAGTATTATTTTGTTTGAATGATGTGTATAAGCACCATGTATGCTTGTTATCTGAAACTGATAGGTTTGGTTGATTGATTTTAATCATTAAGTATTTTGAAATTTATTGAGTACTTTTCAAGCACTATTTGGTCCTATGTATTGGATTTTTATGAAAATTTAACAAGTCTTAACTTACTAAACAAACAAGAACATGTTGGCTAAAAGTGCAAGTATGTTGTGAATAAGGTACTACTTGTTTTACCTAAAAAGAATATTCTAGAATTAATATTTTGAATTATTTAAAAAGCATGATTGGAAGGTATGTTTATGCTTGGAAGGAGTAATGTAAATTCCTGATCATCCAATTTGAAAATATTAGGTACCCATTTGACTCTTTAAGAGAGTAGAAAAGTTGGGTAAATGCCCTTAGTTGGAAAATTAAAGATGGTGGGATTGGGATCCCTAGACCATCATGTGAGCTCACAAAATAATGGAGAACGTGTTGAAAAACCTTATGGGTTACATGTCACTTCCTAGAATAGCTTCTCTAATGTTTAGTTTGGTTGATGCAAGACAATGTACTAACACATGAACGATGTAATTTTGTCTATAATAGCAGCATGGTCTATAATATTCTATGTTAGAAGGGAATAAGTTGTGTGAGGCATAACTAAAAGTGGTGGAAATTTAAACATGGAAGCATGATTGTTGTAAGGGCATGCATTCTAGGGTGAATGCTAGTAAGTTATATGCAAAACATCATTGAAAATTGTGAAGAATGCCACACCTAGAATGAGAAGTATATCTCAAAATTAATAATTTTGCACTAAATCATCTATTGATTAAGAATTAGAAGCAAGTAATTAGGCTAAAATATTCAAGTTATTTTATGTTTTGAATTTATTCTCATATAATTACTAATTTATTGAAAATATATCCATAATATGATGGCAAATTTAACATGAAAACTATTTCAAATTCAAAATACTATAATTTTTAGAATCGTTTTGGAAATATGTGAAGGAAAACAAAAATTTAAGCAAGCATTGAAACATAAAAATAGGCATGCCTAAATTTGAATAAGTTATCTAATTATATTAAGTTCATCCCCTAGTTATGTCATACCCTAATTAATAATATGATGCTTTTCTAAGGGAGGGAGGATGTCATACCCCCTAGTTTCATCCCCTAGGAATGTGAAAGGAATTAGTTTCCTTAATAAGTTTCATGAAAAGATTAATTATGTTATTTGGTTTATATATTAAATTCATGTTACTTATTTATTTGCTCTTGATGTTAGGATTGTTATGTTCTTAGTACATTATCTATCAATGGTTCCATGTGAAGGATGTTCCTAGTTTGATTCATCAATCTTACTTAAAGAACTAACAAATGGTTGCAGGAAGGTTTTCTAACCATGACATCTCTCTCAGATGAATATGATTTTAGTAAAGGACTATCTCTACATCATCTTGGTTACAACTATTTTTGCTAAGTTTTGAATATGGTATTTTATTCTAACTTAAGTTGTGATTCGTATCTGACCAAAAATGCCTATTGGATTGTCATTACAATTTTAAAATGAGCTTTTGATTTATCAATGAGAAGGTTGATGTACAACACTCATTTTAGCCTCAGAAGGATCTAACACTCTGGATAGAATGTATCTCTATTATTTTGTATTTATTATAATAATTAAGTCATGAGCATTTTGACTTGAAAATGTTCAAGCTTGAGACATGGTAATAATCAAAAGGCCTTATGTTACTCAGCTTACTTTGTAATGTTATTTTATCCTAGTCTATCTTTGGAAATGAGGTCAAATTTTCCTCTAGACTAGTGTTGCACTATGTTATTGTCTTGGAGCAAGTCCTATAATGGATTGTTTCATTAGGAATTCAAAGACCATTTTGGTGTGGTTATGTATACTCTTATTTCAAATGAGTAACCCACCTACCTTGATCTATGGCTTGGTACCGTTAGTCCACGTGATGGTAATTTTTCAATAATGTCACTATAGACTCTAACTTGGCCAATAATATGATAAAAAACATGATGGGATGAAGTCATATTTAACTAAGTAGAATTTTATTATATTTTAGATTTAGCAATAATGATATTTAAATGATTAATTTGAAATCAAGTAGTCATGTTGACTTGGGCAAACTCTAAGTTTTTGGAATTGCTTCTAGAAGACATTAGAAGCAAACCCTAGGAATTCCAAGATGTTGAATTTTTTCTTGCTATGCATAATTTGGGTCATGAAAATGACCAAGAAAAGAATGCATGGCCATTTTTGGAGGCCAAAGGAGTATTTTTGTAGCAGATGGTTAGCAATAAGTTTATATCTCCTTGATAGTGGAGAAACTTCATGGAAAGTTATACAGAGCTATAGGTGCATGTAAATATATTATTTGGGTGAAATGGATGCATAAGTTTTTCAAGGGTGTAATTTGAATCCCTACAAGCATTTTGGGCACAAACCCAAGCAAGTCACTTTTTCCTCTTTGCTAAATATTTTTACATTTTAGTTTGAATAACATAATGGTAACCACCGATATTTCTACTTTATTATAGGCTCATATAGGTATATACATGTATCATATACAAGTATCTAACATACAAGAGTTGAATGTGGTTGTAATATTTTTGCTTAAATCTAGTTTTGTAGAAACCTAAAACTGGGCACCGATGACCTCCGATCAGGCTTTTGATCAATTTTCACCAAAGTACACAGTTTGGCCTAAAACCACTAAAACACATTAAATGAGTTAAAATTGATATATTCAAGTGCCTATTATTTTCCATAGTATCATTAAATGAGGCAATCCAATTTATGGGCTAGCTAACTTTGATCAGATCATTTCAAGTGAAAATGATATATTTGCACCTAGGTGCCCTAGATTGCTCTTTTCTATCAAATATATTACACAAAACATGTACCTTTGTTATTTTGCATTGGAAACATCCTAAATAGGATAATAGTTATAACTCATCTAACATCACATCCTAATTCTAATCTAGTCAAATTTTAGGCCAATAATGAGACATTTTGACCTATTTGATTAATTTGTGCACCAAGGGACAAAATTTGCACCAAAGTGACTAATCATGCTTAAGAGATAATTAAACCAAATCATGAGCCTAACTAATAATTCCATGGAACTTGTTGAATAATTTATTTTTTGAAATGAATATTGAATATTTGCATCATTAGGTGACATCATTTCTTGGGAAGACATCTCTAGGCCATAAATGCATAAAATATCAAGGTTAACCCCTCCCATGACTGATTAAGACCCTCCATGTCTATTAAATGCCCATATATCCCATATATTAATGGGGATATTTGTATAATTAATTTTATATTTGGATTTATTCCTGGCCACACATCTCAATCTTGATATGGATGGTCATAATTGATCCTCAAACCATTCTAAAAATCTATAAATAGGAGGCCTTGCCTATTGAATTTTAAGATCTCATAAGCCAAAGTTATCATGCCTAAATTCATTTTAAATCTTCATGAAATTAGTGTTATAATACCAAACTATTGAGCCAAAGCCACACAAGATGCCAAGGAGAGATGGAGGTAGCCAAGCTTCCATTGATGTAGACTTCATGAGCACAAACTGAGCAAGACATTACAGCAAGATATTTGGAGCATCCAAAGAAGGTGAAGGATTTATTTGTCTTTGAATTCTAGTTATGTTTCTCATTTGGTTTTTTAAAATATGCTCCTCCCTCGAGATAGGCTTAGGGTGTTAGCTTAGTGTGTTCTTTGTTTGGATTTTATTTCATTCACTAACACCATACTAATCTCCCCCCATTGCAATCCTATGTTCACATAATGGCACACCCAGTGGGATAAGACACATCCCACGTATGAAGGTAAGCATGAGGAAACTTTAAAATTTCAATTTGGATGCTTAAAATTCTTTCTACGTGATTTTCTAATTTGATTTGGCCAGATTTTTATCTTCACAAATTTACACAGGTAATTGTTGATGGTCAGAGGAACCATTGATGATTGAGTAAATTATCGACGGTCATTTTCAACCATTGATGGTCAAGTTAAACCATTGATGGTTAGGTATAACCATTGAAATTCACTATGTTTTTATTAAAAATACAAACCCAATAGCTAATAGGCCATTTTAAAATACTTGGTTTGGGGTCATATAGACTCTATTTTTTATGTTTTTTTAAAACCATGTGTTTTCTTCCAAATTTTTAGAATCTGATATTAGTTTAGCTTCAAGTTACATATATTTTTCACAAAATTTACAAAATCTCTTTAAATTTTTATAATCTAATAGATTTGCTTTTTGGGGTGATGCCTTAAGGGTAGATAGATAACCGATGGACTTCAAATTTGTTAAAACAAGATATTTAAACATCTTTTGCATACTTTAAAATGAATTAAGAACATTTTTTTGGTGCTTAATGAAAATTTTATATGTTTAATTGAATGCTTTTGATAATTAGGCTTTCAAAAGTTATAACTTAAGACTAAGGGGTCAAAAGAGCACCACCCAATTTATCAATTTGGTGTTTAAAATTGAATTCACTTGTCAAAATTTGTCTTCAATAGTTGTTAATTAGAACTTGATTGGCAAGAAGAGGGACATTACATGTATGCTCTTCCATTTTTACCTTTAGGGAACCCATGGAATCAAAAGTGTCATCCTTATTGCACACATGCCTAGTCCAAGGCATATAAAGAATGTCATTTAAAGCACTCCCCAAAAACTCACAATAATATTAGGTGATCTTGAGGTGACCATAAAGTATTTATATTTTAAGTAATTTATTTTATGTAAACTTGGTTTACAAGGGGGAATTAATTACCTCCCACATTCTATAGGGAAGATTTAACCCAGGGTTTCATCTCTCAGAACTAACGTCATCCACCCCCAGTAAGATCAGAGGTTTGAGTGGTTAAACCACATTCTAGTGTTCGAGTTGCACATGGGATGTATCTAAATTTTGTACATTGCACTACACTAAGAAAATAATGGGTGTAGTGGTTGAAAAAAGGACTAGACCTTTTTGCAACAAGCCAAGTGCCACAGACACCCAATTATATGCTTTTCTTTTACATCGTGATGTGAAAGGCATTATGTAATTGATCCCTTTAGAAACATTTGAAAACTAATTAGTTTTAGTCAACCCCATTTTGTCATACTCTTGGTAGGATTTAGATGATTATACTTAGTGTATTTTGGTCATTTTTGCTTGGTATGTTTTGAGATTAGAACTTGTTTCTTTGTTTATAAACCATGTTAAAACCAATTTGTTTATACATCACTCTTTTATCTAAAGAGATGTTATGTTATTCATTTTACACCACACTTGTGCCTTGAATTTTTTTCTAAACATGTTTGTGCATGTGTTACTTGAGTTGAGGTGGGTACCATTGTGCTTATCAATTTTAAACATTTGAGTCTTTGAAACATAACATTGATCATATCATTTGAGCATGCTTACACCGTTAGGCTACTCAATTTATTTTAAGATTTGTTTATCATTGTATCAAAAACCATTTTTTTCAAACCATGTCATGTATACCATTTGGACCTTTATCTTGTGATGTCATGCTGTCCAATCTTGTTTAGTTTATTTGGTCAAATCCTAGTTTTCAACATTGAGTTTTCAATTAACTTTTTCAAATTTGGATTCAAACATTCAAATTTGAAGACTTGATGGTTTTTTTGTTCAATGGCTATCTTCATCATTGTTTATTACTTTATTTGGAAGAATATAGTCTTTCTCCAAAAGCCTTTTTCCTTGTGGCCTATACCAACTGATCATGTTTATGTTTGATTTTGTGTGTTAGGTCTATGTCAAAGTTGTTTCCAAACTTGCTAGATTAAATCAAATCACATCATGCCTTTATTTCAAGTCTATATTTTGATGTCATCTGGCCAAAATCTCTATCATAGCTTGTTTGAGCCTAGATTTTGACTCTATATTTGGAAAAAAGACCTAGCGACTCTTTTCCATTTCCTAGATTAGACCTTATTTGGAACACTTTAACCTAGACTTTTGGCATGCCATTTTTATTCAAAAACTTGACCTTTTATGTGTACAACATTTGACATTAGACATTTGATGTTAGACTATTTTTATGCCAAATCTTAGCACAAACCATTTTGGAGATACAACTCCACTTTTAAACCATTTTTGGAGATACAAGTCCATACTTTTGACCAAGTTTGAACCATTTATCCTTTGGACATAGTTTTTTAGAGTTTAGATAAATCTAAGCCTTTTTGTTTTTAGAAATTTTATCATTTATGCATATATGTCTAGCTACACCTATGGTGGAGTCACATATAATCCAACCTATGATAGAATGGTCACACAAAATGACTTTTATCGCTTTAGTCAAGACAACAATGATGCTAATATGGTTTGTGAGATAGATTTCTATCCACCTCATAATAATCATTCATGGGAACAAAGTCATGAATATACTTATGATCCAACTCGAGAGCTTGATTGGTATGAAGAGGCTTGTGAGGACTTTGAAAACCCAATTATTGATAATGTTATTTGGGATATGGATCAATACCCTCTTTATGATAACCAGTACACAAAACATATTCAATAACCAGCTTATGATCCAACTCAAGATTGGGTTGATATGGTTTATTAGGACTTAGATGTTTTAGCTTATGTGATCAATCAAGTTCCATGACATCCTTTTGTTATTAGATCATCGGTTACCCCTAACCCTCCTTTAGATTATATGAGCTATCAAGCTCCATACTATCCAAAGAATATCATTATGATTCTGAGACCTCATTCTTTAGTTTGTGTAAGCAATCAAGATCCTTAATGCCCTAGCCTTATCTTTTTAGGACCTTATCTATTAGCTTGTACAAGCAATCAAGCTCCATAATACCCCTTCATCATGTCAGAACCTCATCCTTTGGCTTGTACGAGGAATCAAGCTTCATACCACCTTGTTGTTACCATTTTAAGACTTCATCTTTTAGCTCATGCAAAAATCCATGCTCCCTAATGCCCTAATCATTATCTTTTGGTTTTTGATAGAGTAATTATTTAGATGAGGTGTGGGATAGCAATTAACATGATTGATTATTCTATTTATATCATTTACTGATTAAGATATGCATCTCCACATTAGCAAGAATAACATAATCAAAAACCAACAATCACCCATGTAAACCTCAACCAATCTAATCTTGTGCTTATCCAGTACCAATCCTATCCAAACCTCAACTGATTCAAACATTTAAATACCAATCTATGTTCAAAACTAGTATTTTCCAACTCATTCAAAACCAAGGCCAAAAGAAGCAACTAATCCAAGATGATTTTGTTGAAATAACCATTTGTGATAAGTCATCCTATGATGAATCACCTATTGATCATATACTAGTTATCTAGGAGTCTCATGTTGATGATACAATCTTTGTTGAGTCACTTCTTAATGATTATAACCACCTTTGGGAAAATCATCGCCTCGACCATATGTCTATTTTTCAAGAGGCTCCATCTAATAAGCCATTCTCTAAAGATTTGTATCTTGACCTTTTTTCCATCTTAGAGGAGTCCCACTTTGATAAACCCATTTTTATTGAGCCCATTCTGCCATCATAGGAAATTACTTATATAATAACAAACATTCATCAATACATCATTGTAATAGAGTACCCATTAGATGAAGAATCAAAATTAGATTCAAGTTCTATTCCTGAATTGACATTAGATTTAGCATCAAAATCAGAATCAACATAAGTCTCAACATCAAATTTAGAGTCTATTGAGTTAGAATTAGATTCAAAAATAGAATACATTTATTACTATTACAATATTGGTTATGCATGCCTCGAAGATCAATTTGAATACATTTATGATCCTTATATAGTTTTTTAGGATGAGTACTTCAACTTCAACACAAGTTTTCCTAGTATCTTCTATGAGGATTGTGAAACCTCTCCCCATTAAAAAAGTATGATTCTGTCAGTCCTAATTGACACTTATAGGAGATGGAATGTTAATAATATGGCTATGTGCATCTCTACTTTAGCAGGAACAACAGAATCATATGCCATTTATCACACCCAGAACCAAACATGTACCATACCATTTCATTTCCATGCCATTACTTTTGTTACATATCCTTTTGATGTTTCTTCATACCTAGCTATTCACATTATTACTTACGGGAAACCCTCTTACCATTTTATCTAATTTATCAAAAACCCATCATTATTTTAAGCACCTATTTTACCATATCATTCCTATCTAGACCAAAGCCTATTTTCAGTCATCCTACCCAATACTATTTTAATCTTGGTTTATTTGGTTCTTCTTGCACTTTTTGTAAGGGGATTATTATCAAGTTTCAATAATCAATCCAATTTTTGTTTCAACGATAGTCTATGAAAATACTGTGATATTTAATCTGGAAAGATATCTTTCATTTTTCATCCTATATCAAAGTTGGTTTATGTGAGCTTGATTATAACTACTTATGGGCAAATGACTATTTCACTGGTCTTGCTACTAATTATAACCATTTATGGGCAAATTAGTATCATTGATTTATCCCATTATATCCTAGTTATAACTACCTATGGGTAAACTAGGGGCAACACTTGTTTATTATGCATTATTGCATCACTTTGGCATTGTTTTTTCATTTGATTGACCATTTGTCAGATTTGAGAACTTGTCGGGACCTAGTTGGTTTTTCTTCACCTTTTGTGTGGAAGGAATTATTGTAACTTGAGATAATTTTAGGACTATGTGGGCCATGCACAATTCATGTTAAGGTCATCTCAGTCCCCCTTAAGCCATGCTCTCATCATTTTGTGAGCAACCTAATCCATGCTCTCATCATTTTGTGAGCAACCTAATCCAAATGCTCTCACCATTTTGTGAGCTTGAACATAGTAGGTATATTGTCAATATCTAACAAGTTAAGATACCTAAAAATACCAAAAACATTTCAAAAATTTTAAAAATTCAAAAATATTTATCCTATCTAAGCTTAGTTAGTTATCCTTGATCCACCCTACTAGGGCAAAGTCATTATTAGGATGCTTTCATTTGATTTTATTTTCAACTTTCTATTTTTTTGTTTGTTTGTTTTCTTGTTTATTTATTTTCTACACTGTTAACTCAACTCAATCTATATACATTCATTGGGTGATTCCTTGAGCACATTATTCTTTAGTTTATCCATATTCATATGTCAACATTGTCATCATGGTTTTTATCATTAGTGCATTATTTTCAAGTGTTTATTGAATTAGGAGTCAGTCCTTATGCATATTTTATCCAATTCTTCATGGTGTTCTATCATGATTCCTACCGTCATATGCTACACTAATAATCAACTTCAAGGTCTACAATCAATAGAGCTTTAGAAGTTTCTCCTTGGCACCTTGACAAATCCTTCCACCTATCTTGATTAAATTAACCCATTGACCAATCTAGTTGTATCATTATTAATAAGGATGAGCATATCCTCATAGATAGGTATAACTAAATCTTTTCTATTGATCAATCTTATTTTCCTATCCATCTCTTTCATCACTTTGCATCCTCGTATGCTTAGTTGTTTGTGGCTTCTTTAGTCATTAGACCATTACATCTACATTTGCACCTATTCATCTTTAATCTATATTCGAGGTTCTATCCTTGAGTTATGATTGCTAATAAGCCCTAATTGAGGCATAATCATCTTTATAAAACAATATAGGTCTTATTAATGATTATAACCACCTATGGACAAATCATTATTTTTGACTTTTACTTTTTATTATAGCCGCCTTTGGGCAAATCAGTATTTTTTAAATCAATGCATGCAAGCATTTTCTTATTTGGATTAATCTCAACCATGAGTTAATTCCACCTTTCTTCTTACTTCTTTTTGAGGGACCATCCATCAACATATGTGATGGCCACTCCCTAGAGGGGGCATCATCATAAGCTTCCCAAACACCATTTAGAGCTTTTTATTCAATCATCATCTTCATTTTGGCATCCAGGCCATTTCTCATTATTTGAGAAGACATTACTATCCCTATGATTATAAATTCCTTCCCAAATAGGAGAAAATTATAGACACCTAAAATTGGGCACCAATGACCTCCAACTAGGATTTTGATCAAATTCCACCAAAGTGCACAATTTGGCCTTAAAATACTAAAACACATTAAATGAGTTGAAATTAATATATTCAAATGCTTATTTTTTCCCAGAGTATCATTAAATGAGGTAATACAATTTATGGGCTAGATAACTTTGATCAGATTATTTCAAGTCAAAATGGCATTTTTGCACTTGGGTGCCCTAAATTGCTCTATTCTATCAAATATCTTGCATAAAACATGTGCCTTTGTTAATTTTCATTGGAAACATCCTAAATGGGATAATAGTTCTAATGCATCTAACATCACATCATAATTCTAATCCAATCAAATTTTGGGCCAATAACAAGACATTTTGACTGATTTGATTAATTTGTGCACCAAGGGCCAAAATTTGCACCAAAGTGCCTAATCATGCTTAAGAGATAATTAAACCAAATCATGATCTTAATTAATAATTCCATGGAACTTGTTGAATAATTTATTTTTAAAAATGAATATTAAACATCTACATCATTAGGTGACATCATTTCTTGGGAAGACATCCCTAGGCCATAAATGCATAAAATATCAAGGTTAACCCCTCCCATGACTCATTAAGACCCTCCATGCCTATTCAATGCCCCTCTATCCCAAATATTAATGGATATATTTGTAGAATGAATTTCATATTTATAGTTATTCATGGCCACACATCTCAATCTTGATATGGATGGTCATGGTTGATCCTCAAACCATTCCAAAAATCTATACATAGGAGGCATTACCTATTGAATTTTAAGATCTCATATGCCAAAGTTATAATGCTCAAATACATTTAAAATCATTACATCTTAGTGTTATAATGACCAAATATTGAGCCAAGCCAAGCCAAAGCCAAACTAGGTGCCAAGGAGAGATGGAGGTAGCCACACTTCATTAATGTAGACTTCATGAGCATAAACCGAGTAAGCCACTATAACAAGCATTTTAGAGCATCCAAGGAAGGTGAAAGAAGGCTTCTTTCACATTTTAGTTATGTTTTCCATTTTTGTTTTGTTAACTAAGCTCCCTCTAGTAACTAGGCCTAGAGATGTTATGTTAGTTAGTGTGTTTCTTTCATTTTATTTTCATTTTAGAACTAACACGATACTAACCATCTTCTCTTGAGTCAAATTATTAGTCTACAAGTTCTAGTGGCTAGTTCTTCTACCTAGTAGTGGTAGTTATAATTTGTAATTGTTATTTTTTGCATGTTTATGGTATATTGAGGTTTATCCCTATTGGGTTTTATGGATATTGAAATGTATTTATTTAAATGATAAAGCAGGCACATGGTATTTGTGCATTGTATCTTTATCATCTATAAATCATTATGATCTAAGTTTTTTTTCCCTATTTTTTCATAAAACTATTTTTGGGGTTTGTGTTGACTCAACCCTTTTGTGGGTTAGCTTGGAAAAAGGAAATTTTAATTACTTTCCTTTTATTAAGGTAGGATTCACATATGTATTTTTGTGTTTGAAAATACATATTTGAGTTGGGTGTTTTATCCAAGTCTTTACCCATAATTTAGAAACCCTAGAAAGGGCAATGCTAGGAACATTGTAACATTTTATTTCAAGCCTATAATTTATTAATTGCAAGGGGGAATTGTTCTTTAATTTTAGTCTTAAAAATTGATTTTTATAGTAATTTGTAATTGATCTTATTTATGTGTTATTCACACTTGGAAAATGTGTTGTCATTTTGGTTACCATGTTACTCTTTCCTTATTTTGACCTTGATGGCTATTGTAAAATTTTAGGCTTATTAGGAGGACTATGGGCTCAAATTAATTCGGACATGATCATTTATAAACCTAGAATGTAATATTGACTCTGTATGCAATCAAAAATTTATCATGTTTATAAATCAGTCCTGGCTCAGAGAAGATAGAGCATACCTACACTTCCGATTGGGATACACTTGTTAAGTAGGAGCATGACCTATATGGGGATCTACAAGACTAGATTAGGGGATCACTTGTCACAACATATCATGATAGGAAGAGTTCTAAAGACTATAGTATAACACAATCACACAAGAACCCTAATAGAGTCCTAAGGTTTAAAGCATTCACTTTTTATAATAACAAGAAAGTAAATCTAATCTAGTGCACACCAAATCTTGTGGCACAAAGTGGGGGTTAGAAATAATGAAACAACTAAACTAAACATGTATTAGAAGACATATACTCATGTCAATGTATTTAAAATCCTAATACATAGGAGAATAATACAAATACATTATCTATCTACTCTTACAAAGGATAAATAAAGTTAGGAATACTTACCTTTGAAGATAAAACCACCGAGCCTCAATCTCTCACTTGGCCAAGGTGCTTCACAAGAGATTGTAGTGGTATGTAAGGATAATGAATATAAATAAGATCTAATTAGGATACATAACCTATTTAAGCATCTAAATTATTTTTCCACAAGACAAGATCCATATTTCTAAAGAAGGTATGGAACCCTAAGCTTTATTCCTCAAGTAGAATGGTCAATAAACAGATGTTCGCTCACACTTCTTCGCTATTAATTATTATATTATAAAATGGTGTGAAATGAAATTGTATATATAGGTAGATCTTGATCTAAATCCTCCTATAAACATTGGTTGTATAGGGTTGACCTAGTCAACCTAGTGTGTTTTTAAGGATAATTCACTAGGTCTAAGTTAAGTTGATCGAAAGGCTAACAAGCTAAGAAAGTGAAAAATACCCCTAAATTGTACTGGGTTAACCCAGTCAACCTAGTATAGATAACTGACTAAAAGGGAATTAAGGCAAGAAAAGGATGGATAAGGGATGACAATTGAGAGGAATGAGTAAGATTGAGAGGAATAACCTTAGGGTAAATAGTTTTAGGAGATAAGTGTATAGATGGAAAGTGGAGATGGCAAGTAATAAATAAAAGTTTGAAAATATTATGTGTATACATATGCCCCACTCGAATATCATCATGTGTCACATAAGTGTGACATAAGATGGTGCTTCAGGATAAAACATGATAACACACAATGTTGATGCTAAGTAAAGTGTAATAATCAATAAATAAGATAAATGAAAGGACAAAATTGAAAAACACATACCTTTATTTACCTTAGTGTCATAGATAAAGTAGACTATAAGAAATGTGAAGGTTTATAATATAGAGAACACTAGATGAACCTATAGAAGCTAGTACAAAAAATAGCCAAAAATAAAAAAAATGGAAGATAGACATATGATAGTGGAAAAGAATCTCTACATCATCATGAATCTAATGCATTTTATAGTTTATAAAATGAATGAGTAGAAATAAATATATAAGCAAAATAAGGAATCTATAAGATAATAATGGAAAGATTTAAATTTTTAAATAGGGGAAAATATAAGTCATTTTTTATTTTGATTTGTGAGAGGGGAAAAATATCTCTAGATATAAAATAAGCTAGGATTGTGAGGAGATGACATGCTAGCCAAGGAGAAGCTCTAGAGGTGGTAACAAGTGCACTACAGGTATGAAACTATGAATCTCAAACCAATTTTTGAATTTTTTAGTGAATTAAGTGTGGTTTTAGTAAAAATTGATTTGAAGCATTTCTATATGTTAAAATGAAACAAAATTAGATTCTAGGGGTAGCAAATAGGAAGATGAAAAATGGGTTTAGAGGGTTTAGGAAGAAAGTGATAAAATTGCACTTTTTTAGGTAATTACAAGGGGTCGATAGGTAGAAAGCACTGAGTCAACCAATTGACTCAGTGGGCTAGAAATGAGTAGAATCCACAGTGCCAACCCAGTAGGTATGGGTCAACCTTGTACATTCTACAAACTGATGGCCTAGTTTAGAGTTGTCAGGTGGTCTGAAAGGTCTAGAATGGAAACTCAACACTAGGGAGGGGAAGAGAAGGAGACTAACTTAGATTTTTGAGTCAACCAAGTGAAAAGATAGGAAATTTTTTGTCAAACAAGTTTGACCAAAGAGCTAGAATGATATGAAATAGCGTACAAAAGGATAAAAGAGGGCTAGAAAGGCCCAAAATGACCAAGTAAGGTCAAGAAGGACCAAGTAGGTTAAAATTATGCTAAAATGACTAAAATAAAGTAATTTAGGTTTGTGTTTACTTTTAAAATGTAAAAAGAATGTATGGTGACTATACATGACATGGAGGAACTAATACATCCTTTATTGTTTCTTGAGTGTAGGGATGATGGATATTTTGGAGACTTATGGATGCAACATGGTTATCAAACTTGTTAGATAGGTTTTTAGATAAAGATAGGGATAGATTAGGATTTGTAGGTCTAGGTGGGATAGTTGATATGTGTCATATCCCCCTTAGTGCCAATTTGTTAGTCATGTTCCTTAGTTTCTAGGAATGATTGACTAACACCTTCAGATGGGAGGTGGATAGGGATATAATAAAGGTGGTTATCATACTATAGGATGTCTATGCCATCTTGGGGCTACCTATATTATGAGTGCATATGACCATAGGGATACTAGATAGCCTAGAGGAAAGGAGATCCTTAGTTATGTGGGATAAAGGCTTAGAGATGATATTACCATTTAATGTTTATACATCACAAATTATAGACATCCAGAAGGTTGTAATAGGCCTTATGACATAGTGGGTTTTATGTCACAATTCAAATAGTAAGGTACCACTATTTGTGGTAGCCTTGAGTAGGATGATCTTGAAGGAGTGAGTTCTATATGATTTAGGCTCTATCATCTAGCTCTAACACATACATAATATGTATGAGATGTTGGTCAGAGGGTAAAAGACCATGAGACCAATCATATTATTGATATATTAGATATATGAGAGGTTTCTTATGTACCAACTAGTTGGGTTACCCCATGTGGTCGATGATAGGTCACCTCAAATGTGAAGATGGAGAGAGGACCAAGTAGTGCAGGTCATGCCCCATGTGCTAGTGTTATAGTCAATGAGACATATAGACATTGTGTGGTATCCATATGGAGACGTAACAACTACATGGGTGAGTTGGGACATAGTTTCACCAGTGATAACAAGGATAGAGGTTGTTGAATACTATTTTTGGTGGAAAAAGCCACTTTTAGTGGCATAGGTACTAGGGAAAATGGGCATACCTCATCCAACTACGCTGATACTAATGCTCAAGTAGTGGGCTTAACATGTGAGGGAGCCATGGGGGAGGAGAGGAATAGGTCTACTAGTGGTGAGGCTAACATTGAGGCCACATCGATATCAACCATAGAATGGTTAGGCATGATAATGAGCTAAGAAAGAGGATAGGGATGTAGAGGTAGAGATAGCAAATGTACCATTACCACCTCTATAATGAGATAAACATCATCCACTAAGGACACAACATTGATAGAGGCAAGAGGAGAAAGAGAGAGTGGAGACTATTTCCATCCTATATGACCCCATAAGTGAGCTAGAGGAGATGTTAGAGACACCACTTAGACACAGGTTGAGATGGACACAAGCCATGATAACTAGGTTTGAGTTTAGGAGGTGACCTATAGAGGAGGTGCTAGGAGGCTATGTAGATGTGGAGACTATGTTAAGTAGTCATGTAGATGACAAGACCATAGTAGTCGAGACACAGATAAGTAAGAGAAGATGGTTGAATATTATAATTTAAGTTTTTATTTTGAAAATAGAGATAGATAGACATTGTGAGATATAATAGTGATCTAATATCCATATTGTGGGGTTTTTTTATGTGTATTTGAAGATGAGGAGGGGATATGGGGGTTTTTGGTGAGGGGAGTACTTCATGATATCCTAGATGAGACTCTACAGCCATATGACCCCATGACACTAGAGGATCTGAGTGTACCATCTACCCTAGCTTAGGTGAGATGGTTCAAATTAGTTAGAGAGGTATCAAGGTAGATACAAGTTTAGAGAGAGAGGATAAATCCACCAATAGTGATCAGTGTAGGGGATCTATAGGCATAATAGGCCCTAACAGATGAGAGAGTTATGCATCTAAATACAATAGCATAGATGATAGATATTCAAACCAAGCTAATGGAGTCATAGGTATGAGTAGAGAACCTATAGGGATAGGTAGAGGGACTAAGATCCTATACATCCTCCTTATAATGTACTATTTGCAGGAATTAGATCAAGGCCTCAACAGGCAACATGGTTAGGCCATGAGATAGATAGGATAGGGCCTAGCCATAGAGCTAGAGCATTGTATATGGTTTTATATGTTGTATTAAACTCATGATATATATATATATATATATATATATATATATATATATATATATATATATATATATATATATATATATATATATATATATATATATATCATTTTGGCATATTGATTTTGGATGTGTATGTTGTCATTATGATGGTTGTGTTTGTCAATGCTTTGGATAGATATCTTTATAACACATGTGTTGACCAAAATTTATCTTACAGGTCAAGTTGGGACACCTATAGGTAAAAACATGGTATTTAGATGTTTTAGTGGGTTTACCATTTGGTCGTAAGGTGTATTATAGGTCATTTAGTGTGATTTCATGTTATATTAACTTTGGTAAGTTAGTCTTTTAGTCCATTTATCATTTTGAGTCATTTTGAGGTCCTACATAGAGCATTTAATAGGTTGTATGGCCTCCTTGGGAAATATGAAGGTTCCAAAATATGATGTCACATAACATGTGTCCTAATAGTTCTTAATAAATTAATATAACTAAAAAAAAATTAGGTTCTTCAAAAGAAAGGGTAATTTTATTGAAAAAAGGGGGAGTTTGGTACTTGTACGACCCATGGGGAAGTGTACCACATGGGAGAAGGTTGTAATATAAATCTTCATATTCCATAGGTTCATATCCATTCTTTACATTATTTTTAAGTGCCATTTTTGGGCTAAAACCATTTTTCTCCTTTTTCACCCTCTTAGGCATACAAAATTGGTCTTCAAATTTATACTTGGTACGGCTAACAAGGGAGGTTTTAGATAAAACACCTTAGGGAGGTTAAATTAAACTTATAGATATTCATTTACATAAAAAAAAATTGAATAATGGTAACTTGTGCTTTATGAACCATCCTCATGAAGCTAACTGTGTTTCTTTGCTTGTCAATCTATGCACCCTATAGGTTTTACCTTGTTTGAGCAAGTTCATACAGACTAGTTAATTATATTGGTTCTATAGGATGTTTATTATATTATATAATTCTCTCCATTATTTTTTTCATGGTTCATGATGTTTTGATGAGAAAAGTAGCTTAGATTACAAGAGGAAGCACTTTTTTATGCAACAGGGAGTTTTTCACCATGTTCAAGATTTTCATGATTTTAAAATGGATCCAAGGAGTTTTGATAAGTTAATTATCATTTTTCCAATGTTATTTTTATCACATTTCATCTCAATTTCATTCTCCAAATAAATCTCCATGAAATTTACAGTCACAAAGCACCATGCGGTCAGTTGGTTCCAAGATTGTCATGCATAACCAACTTAGTGAGTTGGGTTAGGGCCTTCAACATGTCCATGGGGTCATTAATATGGTATTTAAAATTTCAAAACATTCTAATAGTATTAATAATCAATCAAATCATTTCATTTTTTATAGGAAGGACTGTGATAGCCAATGCAGTGACATAATTCTATAACTAACATGCTCATCTACAGGTGTCTTCATGAGTACCAACATATTGGAAGGAGGTTTTTGAGTTTAAAAATGTTCATGATGATGAATCAAGTGTATTTTAAATATTTAAATAATATCAAAAATATTTTTAACCTTCATAACCATGTCCATTGTTTGGATTCATAGTTGTTGCTTGCACATTAGAATATGCACCTACAAGTGGTGCTTTTAAAGCATGAAATACTTTTGAAGGTGTTGAAGCAAGTGTTTAATCCCTACTTGGAGTCCTTAAATTTTTAATGGACCATGTAAGACATTTTAAGGTGTTAATTTTTCAATTTGAAGTGGAGAAACCTTCAAATCATGAGATGACAGTGTTCAGGCCCTTTGTCCCTAAAACAAGAAAATAGAGGTCTGGGCCATTAGGTTAGTAGCATACAATAGGGATATAAGGATTTTTTTTTTAATTAATCCCTACCATAGTATAATAACTATTCCAAATATTAATTCAATAATATTAGTGTAGGGTGATGGTTTGAGGGCTCAAAGTTGCCTAGAAATATACTAAAAACTTGTATTAACATCTACAAGTTTTGAGTTTTAAATGGCTTTTTGACATCCTAAAAAACAAATGAAACATGCCTTCATGTTTGGAATGGTCAAATTTATGTAATTATATAAAAATTCACATGAATTTTGGTAATATGAAGCTAATATGTAGCTTTTCAATCTCCATAGACACCTACAGGTATCCCACCATGCAAAATGCAACCTACGAGCTGGCTATAAGGTTATATGAGGACTGACTTTGACAACCTTGGTAATAGAATTAATTTCAAGTATGATAAGTTAAATTATATTCATAACATGGTTTTAGGTATTTTTGGGAATAAATTAAGCATAAAATAAGGCTTGGACCATATGAACATCACCTATAGGCCCTACATAGTCAATTATAGTTGATTGTGAGGGGTAGAGAGCAAGATTTGAAGTTTCTTGATGTGGAGAAACTATAAAGGTGAAAAAAATAGGTCCATAAAGATTATAAATTAACATAAAGATAATAAAAAAAAAATTACTCAATGTTCCAATGTCAAAATACCCAAGGTCACCTATAGGTACAGTACCCTGAGGGTAAAGACACAATCAGTAGATAGTGAGAAAAATTTGATACTCTTGAAGTTGGGATTGCAGGTATATGAGGTGAAGATACAAGATAAATGGTAATATGAATAAAAATACCCAAATAAGGTCTTGTATCATTGTTTTCAAGGTCAAGCTATGTAGGACACCTATAGGACAGTGCCTTGAAGAGACATAGTCAGGAAAGACACTTTGTTTTGAGAACTCAAGGTGTGTACAGGGGTATGATGAAAGTATATCAAGATGAATGGATTTTGAATACATCCATAATGATAAGATAATTTTTAATAGACCCTTATCATATGAAAAAAATTCATGAGGGTCTCCAACCATGCATACACAGTCTACATTAAAACATTGTGCACAGTCCCCTCTTGCACTATCTGTCTTGGGTTTTGTAGAAATTGGGGAGTCTACTGCATGGTCAAGGGTTAAAATTTGGTACAAGGAACCTTTATAAGTTGAATAAACCCATAAAACATTATTTTTTTGAGAGAAAAGGGGAAACACCCTCTGTTTTGTCTCAGATAGAAGGTACTTTCCCCTATGCATAGACTATCAATTTTAGGGAATGGATATAAAAGGACTCTTTAGGAGCTATTTTAACCTTTCAAGGAGGTGTATGAAGTTTTATATAATATAGACCAACATGAGAGACCAGTCTTACAATGGTGAAACTCTATAGGTGGTCCCATACCCTTAAGTTTGTAGGTAGGCTTGTCAAACATTGTTTAGGCCTAAAACCAAAAGGAGAACCCCTTTCATTTATAGTATGAAGTTATCATTATAACATATAGATGCATTTTTTTTGGGTCTTAATAATTTTTTTTGACCTATTGGTATGCATAAGAATCATGATAAAATCATTTTGGGTTTCAAGGACAATGCAGGCCTACTATACATAATTAGGCCTAGATTTCAAATGATAGGACATTTTCTTCTCTCCCCTTAATAAAGATTTATAATATATTGGATAATGGTTATGGGGTCATATTATAGGTGATCAAGCTTGTGAAGGGTAGAGAGGTTGTAAATAGTCCATTTTTGAGCTCAAAATTAACTCAGAACTATAAGAAATGAAAGGAAGAGCCTGATAGGCTAGTTTTAAATGCTCATATCTTTTCTAAGGATGTGCATGGAGGCTAGATAAATTTTGAGGTGTTATAGGGTTATTTTAACATAATTTTTGTTAGATTTGTTGGTAGTTCCAACATCAAGTTTTTATGAACAATGCTTAAGAGGTTAAACTGTCTAAAACCCTTGTTAAACCCTTATAAGGACCTAATTGGGAAGATGAGGATGGTAAGATACTCTAATGGAATAGTTTGCTTATAATGATAGTTGGAAGATATATAATACTCTCTCAGGATATTTCCCATCAGAATTAGTTGTATGGAATTATACGAATGGAGTGAAAAATAGGATTTTCTTGATGGTTTCATGCATTATATAGGTTGTAGATGGTTTCAATAGATGCCAATCATATGGTATGGAATATTAGGACCTGAGATAACTCCCCATGTCAATTTAATTCCTTTTAATAACTCTTAGGTGTCTAAACTAGTTGTTTCATCTTAGCTAATCAAAACTGGCATAATGACCAAGCTAGTGAGAAGGGTGGAAAACTTCAATTGAGTTGATTTTAAAGTGTGCCTGATGCCTCTAAGGATATGGAGGGTCTTAAAAAGTGTCATCCACTACCTCACATGTATTTTTATGTAAAATTGATGCCTTTTTGGAGGCCAAGTGTGCAGGGTGTTGTTGACCATTTTTTGCCCAACAGGCCAAAAATTGGTCCCCTTCTTCCCCTGCTGTTCTAGGCCAATTCATTTTTGATTTTGCACAAGTCTAAGAATTTCTATGGACTATACAAGTCTATTTCTATGGACTTTGTAGGTCCATTTCTATGGATTCTATAGAGCTTGGATTTATACGGACTCTACAGAGCTTGGATTTCTACGGACTCAGCAGTGAGGTTTTCTATGGACTTCACAAGTTTTTCTACGGACTCTGCAGGTTAGTCTTTTGGCGCATGAAGAATCGGTTTAGAGAGTGTTGGGTTTTACAAGGCTTCTTTGGGCTCTTGTCTGAAGAAATTTACAAGGAAAGTTGGCATTTTTGAACCATTGAACCAGTTTAAGGCCTTGGTTCAACCATTGGTCCAATGTTTAAGTTCAATCGGCCTTGGTTCATCGCTTGTTTCAACCATTGGTTCAACATTTAAGTTCATTGGCAAAGTTAAAGGCCTTGGTTCAATGGCTCTAGTCAAGTGGCTTCAAGTTCATCAGTAGGTTCAATCAATCAGTTCATCAGCAAAGTTTAAGGCCTTGGTTCAAGCGGCTGCTAGTTCAATCAACCTTAGTTTAATCAGTGGGTTCATTGTTTGGTTCAAACACAAAGTTCAATGTAGGGTTCATCGCTTGGTTCAAACACTCGATTCATCAGACGGTTCAAGCGAATGGTTCAACAAAGGCTCGGTGTATAGTATTGAATTATTGAACTAATTCAATAGATTGGTTCAACAATTGGTTCAAATAAATGGTTCAAAAGGGCTCAGCACGCAGTGTTGAACCATTGAACCGATTGAACTGTTGAACCAATTTTGGTTCAATGGGTCAATTCAATGGCTTGGTTCAAGGGGGCATCCCAAATTTGAAGGGTAGGTGCCCTTACAAAGGGTAGTCCTGAGTCCAAATGCCCTTGCGGAGGGCAAGGAACATTTCAAGGTAGCCAAAAGATGCAAAAAGATGCAAAAAGACTTAAGGATGAATTCTTTCAGACTTTTTATCCGAAGGAATTCCTTTGGACAAAAAGTCTGAAGGAATTTGAGGGAAGGATGCCAGCATAAAAGAAAATCCAAAGAGCCTGAAATGAAAGGACACAAAGACTAGGACAATTCTTGTAGACTTTGTGTCCATAGGAAAAGCTTGAAGCAAAAAACTTGCAAAAAAACCCACAAGAAAAGCCCACAAAAAAGACTCGATGGATTTTGCCAAGGACGGTGATGTCCTGAAAGCTGCCAATTTTAAGGAGATGGACTAGCTATTGGGTATTCATTTTCAAGGTGATGGCTATGTGAACGTCAAATTTAACACAGTGAAATAGCCATTTTCTTTTGGATTGCCTGAGCGCCAATCATGGAAAGAGCCCAAGGAATGCAGTGACCTGCTAGAAGATCGCCCTGAGGGCTGAAAGAGTAGGAGGAAGACAAGGTGCATAAAGAGACAAAATAGTTCAAGTGGCAAAGAGGAGGCGAGTTATTGCCAGATGAGTGATGTGGCCTATTTTCTCTAGTTGGCATTTATGAGGGGATAAACCGCAGTCTGTTTGTAGAAAAGAGGCACGGCCATGTTTTTACATTAATGCTTGAATGCCAAAGTCAATTTCAGTGATTGTATAGCATGGTTCCAGTAGGCCTCTTCTAGAAGAATGACATCAATAACAGTGACTTCCTCTTACCAATGTTTTCAGTGAACATGGGCCAACTCATCAAAGTGGTGCCAAAATGGCCTCTTCCTTCCTCCATATATTATAAAATTTCTCATTTGAGAAGATGGATTCTCTCAGCCTTAAGGCAAAACTCTGCCCAAAAATCTCTCAGGCTTGTAAGGCAGAGCTGCCAGTTTTTACCTTGAATCAAAACTTAGCATTTTTGCCTCTATCTGGGCTTGCACTTTAAAGTATATATCTATTTTTTCCTTTGTGTTAAGTCATTGTCTTTCATGCTTTCACAAATCGATCACAACATGTCTAGTGCATTGTGAAGTCTCCTTTCTACAGGTCTGCCAGAAGTGTGTACAAAAAGAATATAGGTGCCTGTGAATAGGCTATCAAAGTGTGTCCCAGAACACCTTTACTAGTTCCTTCCTCCCTATACTTCCATGGACCCCTAGCTAACTATCACAAAAGAGCTTCCCATTTTAGACGAAGTGTATAGGCGCTTCTTCTTGGTGAAAAGTGTATATTTGGGTTGGATGGGTCATCACTTTTCTGGTGTATCACCTTTTCCCTTTTAGGCTTAGGTTCTATTTTTAGCATCTCTCTCTCCCTTTTCATTGCCCCTTTTTTTATTTTATTTGTTGGCAATAGGAGAAACTAGGGCCTAAATAATACATCAGAGGGAGCTATCCCTCATCTCGAGACTTTCCCTTCCAGCTTCACCGGTCCCATAGGTGAGAGGGGAGTTTCCATTGTTGCGTGTGGAAAGGTAGGAGCTCAGCCTCCTGCCCTAGGTGCAATCCACTACATCAACAATTTTTGGCACACCTGATGGGACCAACTAGGATAGGTTTTGTCTAAAGAGTTAAAGAATATTTGGTGTGTTCTTTAACCAACCAGCCTTTGAAGGCTTTTGCATCAACACCAATGGTGACTCCGAGTTGAATCTACTGGTTAAGCAACCTAGTGCCATCAAGGAAATCTTATTTTTATATGTATAATTCCTTTGCACAAAATCATGGACCTTGTATTCCTTCATATGACTTCGATCAGACTTAGAATTTTCATGCAATCACCTCAAGTAGCCCTCCTAGTTGCCCTTCAATGATAAGGGAGGTGGCACTAGAGTTTGAGAGGTAGGTAATGGAAATCGACAGACTGGATGAGTAGTGTGATTATCAGCAAGAGCTGATGTACAAAGAGGCATGTTTGTTCAAGCAAGCTCATGCCTTGCAATCCATGGAGAAGGAGGTAGTAAAATGGAGAAATCCATTCATTCAAGGTAGTCAGCCTTACACGCCCCCTCTTATCCTAAAGAAAGCCACCTCTTATGCACCAAATCCTTTCTATCAGATGGCACTTGCTCATTCTAGCTCATCTAATGCATCAATCAACCCTGCTCTAGACCCCCTGCCTAGCCTTCAAGCATCAAAGAAAAATAGAACAACCTCCCATGGAGATGAACCTTCTAAACTCCTTAGATCATGAATCTTCTTTTGGGGAGAACTCTACAAACTAGCACATCTCTATCAAAATTGCTCCTACTCAACATGATGATGCTGGTGACCTCCAAGAAAGGCTCTTCCAAGAGGATATGGCTGGAAGAATTATAGAGTTGGAATCCAGAGAGAGTTTCCTCAGCCAATGTGTGATGGATGGTTCAGACCCAACGGCACATTCCATGTTTGAACACACCCCATATACACATCCCCAAGAGAGTTATCAGGCCACACCTGATATTGATGAAGTGTTAGCCAGATGGAAGGAGGAGAATCATTCAATTCTAGCTCAAGGACTGCTTCCTCTTCCACATGCTTTTTCCACTTCATCCTTTCTCAAGGAGGAACATGTTCTATGGGAGGCGAGTGAGGAGAAAAAGATCCAATCTACAATTTCCCAAGAGGCTATCACGAGTGATAATGAAGAAGAAATCATCATAAATGCTCCTTGTGAAGGCCTCATCAGCAATGGAGAAGACTCGGGTCACACATACATATGGATGTTCCAGCAATATGAGGAGGAACAAAAGCATGGTGAGCTCTCTCCCCCCTTGTTCGATGAACTTCCTTGTTGAGGAGGATGACTACGCTGAGGAGCCTGAGTTGGAGGAGGATTAGGAGGATACCTTTGAACATCTAGATATCTTGATCTTTGAGGAGGAAAAGGAGAGGCTAGTCTCCCTTGAGGAAAGCCTTGAAGAAGAATTTTTTGGACAAAGAGGTGACGTCCTGTGGGATGAGCAATCATTTTGTGATTCCATTTTAGACATCACAACAGTCACCCTTCTTCAAGAAGGCCAAGAGGGAGCAGAGGATGAGTTTGGTAGGATCACCAACAAAGTAGAAGAAAATGGGTTAAACCATGATGCATTGCAGAGGGACTGTGCAGATCAAAGGACTTATGGTGATGAGCTAGTAGCCACAAATTTCTTGTTGATATGCACCAACATGAAGGACCATCATTCAATAAGATTCTAAGAATAAACAAAGTACGTATATGTTGGAAGCATGTTTGAATCTGATCCACTCGAAGGTAGGCCAACCAAGGTGACAAGCAAGAGGAGAAAGTCACCAACTCTCCATTTCATTCAGCCACTTGTTTGGCACCATAGGTCTTCTTGCCAGGAAGGGGACTTAAGAAGTTTTCCCTTTGATCCAGGAGGGAGGAAAATACACCTGGTTAGCTGTATATAGTAGTTTGTTTTTATTTCCTTTCCTGGTTTCCCTAAGTGCAGTTTGCACAAGTAGTGTTTTTAGCCTTGTGTGTTTCCCTTTGTGTGTGGGGTAAAATCTTCATGTTTGATTCTTGGATCTTTGGGGCTATTGCTAACCTTTCTTCAAAGCCACATTCTGATTCCGTGCCTAATGGACTACAAGGCAACTAGTCTCTAAGCATAGCAGGCATGCTTCCCCTGGGAGTCACCAATTTGTTGACCATTTTTTGCCCAACAAGCCAAAAATCGGTCCCCTTCTTCCCCTGCTATTTTAGGCCGATTCATTTTTTATTTTGCACAAGTCTAGGAATTTCTATGGAATCTATAGGTCTATTTCTATAAACTCTACAGGGCCATTTCTACAGACTTTACAGAGTTTGGATTTCTATGAACTCTACAGAACTTGGATTTCTATGGACTTAGCAGTGAGGTTTTCTATGGACTTCACAAGTTTTTCTACAGACTCTGTAGGTTAGTCTTTTGGCACATGAAGAATCAGTTTAGAGAGTGCTGGGTTTTACAAGGCTTCTTCGAGCTCTTGTCTGAAGAATTTTACAAGGAAAGTTGGCATCTTTGAACCATTGAACTAGTTCAAGCCCTTGGTTTAACCATTGGTCCAATGTTTAAGTTCAATCAGCCTTGGTTCATCTCTTGTTTCAACCATTGGTTCAATGTTTAAGTTCATCAACAAAGTTCAAGGCCTTGGTTCAGTGGCTCTGGTTCAATCAATCAGTTCATCAGCAAAGTTCAAGGCCTTGGTTCAAGCAGCAGCTAGTTTAATTACTAGTCCAATCGCTGATTCAATCAGCCTTAGTTTAATCAATGGTTTCATCATTTGGTTCAAACACAAAGTTCAATGCAAGGTTCATCGCTTGGTTCAAACACTCAATTCATCAGATAGTTCAAGCAAATGGTTTAACAAAGGCTTGATGCATAGTATTAAATCATTGAATCGATTCAACGGATTGGTTCAATGGTTGGTTCAAGCGAACGGTTCAAAAGGCTCAACATGTAGTGTTGAACTATTGAACCGATTGAAATTTTGAACCAATTTTGGTTCAATGGGTCAGTTCAATGGCTTGGTTCAAGGGGGCATCCCAAAGCCAAAGGGTAGGTGCCCTTGCAGAGGGTAGTCTTGAGTCCAAATGCCCTTGCGGAGGGTAGGGAACATTTCGAGGTAGCCGAAGGATTTAAAAGATGCGAAAAGACTTAAGGATGAATTCTTTCAAACTTTTTGTCTAAAGGAATTCCTTCAGACAAAAAGTTTGAAGGAATTCGAGGGAAGGCTGCCAGCACAAAAGAAAAGCCAAAGAGCCTGAAACGAAAGGACATAAAGACTGGAACAATTCTTGTGGACTTTTTGTCTGTAGGAAAAGCCTAAAGCAAAAAACCCACAAAAAGTCTGAAGGAATTTGAGGGAAGGCCGCCAGCACAAAAGAAAATCCAAAGAGCCTAAAACGAAAGGACATAAAGACTGGAACAATTCTTGTGGACTTTTTGTCTGTAGGAAAATCCTAAAGCAAAAAACCCACGAAAAAACCCATGAGAAAAGCCCATGGAAAAGACTCGATGGATTTTGCCAAGGATGGTGACATCCTGAAAGCCACCAATTTTAAGGAGACGGACTAACCGTTGGGTATTCATTTTCAAGGTGACGGCTATGTGAATGTCAAATTTAACATAGTGAAATAGCCATTTTCTTTTGGATTGCCTGAGTGCCAATCATGGAAAGATCCCAAGGAATGTAGGGACCCACCAGAAGATCACCCTGAGGGATAAAAGAGCAAGAAGAAGACAAGGTGCATAAAGAGATAAAGTAGTTCAAGTGGCAAAGAGGAGGCGAGTTATTGCCAGATGAGCGGTGCGGCTTATTTTCTCTAGTTGGCATTTATGAGGGACAAATCGTAGTCTGTTTGTAGAAAAGAGGTGTGGCCATGTTTTTACATGAATGCTTGAATGCCAAAGTCAATTTTGGTGATTGTATAACATGGTTCTAGTAGGCCTCTTCTAAAATAATGACATCAGTAATAGTGACTTCCTCTTACCAATGTTTTTAGTGAACATGGGCCAACTCATCAAAGCGGTGCCAAAATGGCCTCTTCCTCCTCTATATATTGTAAAATTTCTCATTTGAGAAGATGGATTCTATCAGCCTTAAGGAAAAACTTTGTTCAAAAATCTCTCGGGCATGTAAGGCAGAGCTACCAATTTTTACCTTGAATCAGAACTTAGCATTTTTACCTCTATCTAGGCTTGCACTTTAAAGTATATGTCTGTTTTCTCCTTTGTGTGAAGTCATTGTCTTTCATGCTTTCACAGATTGATCACAACATGTCTAGTGCATTGTGAAGTCTCCTTTCTGCAAGTCTGCCAGAAGTGTCTATAAAAAGAATATAGGTTCCTGTGAATACGCTGTCAAAGTGTGTCCCATAACACCTTTGCTAGTTCCTTTCTCCTTGTACTTCCACGGACCCCTAGTTGACTATCACAGAAGAGCTTCCCACTTTAGACAAAGTGTATAGGTGTTTCTTCCTAGTGAAAAATGTATATTTGGGCTGGATGGGTCATCACTTTTTTGGTGTATCACCTTTTCCCTTTTAGGCTTAGGTTCTATTTTCAGCTTCTCTCTCTCCCTTTTCATCTCCCCCCCTTTTTTTAGTTTTATTTAATAGCAGTAGGAGAAACTAGGGCCTAAAAGATACATTAGAGGGAGCTAGCCCTCATCTAGAAACTCTCCCCTCCAAATTCACCGATCCCACAGGTGAGAGGGGAGTTTCCATTGTTGCATGTGGAAAGGCAGGGGCTCAACCTCCTGCCTCAGGTGTAATCCACTACATCAATAGGTGCATGAAGGAAGAGTTTTTTGGACTACAAATGCTGATGGCTCATTCCTAGATGATCCTAGATGACCAAGCCTACATACAATGCATGGGGAGGCATGTATGAAAGCATTCCCTTTAATTCCAATAATTATACCTATCCCTAATCATTTTTGGTACTTTCAAATAGGTTTACATCATGAAGGTAGTTTTCTGAGCCAGAATGAAAACTTTCATGCCAGTTTGTAAGAGTTTCATCATTTGTATGGACACTTGGATTCATAAAATTGCATGTTTCATACCACATACTCTTCTCATTAATAAATAACTCCTTTTATCAGCTTTAAAATTGTCCTTGTTACCCTTGGACTGCTCTCTTCTCCTCTTTCTCTCTCTCAAGTTCTATAAGAACTAGTAATTTTGGCCATCGTAACTTATATTCCACCTGAGTATGGCAAATCCCTACTAATTTTCATACCATTTTATCAATAATACTTTTGATTTTTACCTATTTATGACTATACATAGTGTGTTTTACTTATATGTTTGATCTTGCATAAGTGATAACTCTTGTTTCCTTAGCATGGTTATCTCATTCTTCCATCTATTTACAGTTGGAAAAATTATTATTGTAGGACATGTGAAGTGTTATAAGAAGTTTCAAGGTTGATTTAATTATTCTATTCACTATTTCCATTCAATGCCTCTTGTCTAGTCCTCTTAGCCTAAGCATTCGTCCATAACCTCATAATGTACTATTAATGTGAGAAGATGTAGATTGGAGAAGTGTATGTTTGGTTAGCTTCTTGATTTCATGTGGAATTGTTGTCACTTTTATTTTTTCCCTTTGAATATATGTAAAATCTCTCCTCATCCAAGTGTCATAATGGAAACACCTCTAAGTTTGTGGGTAGCATAAGGATGAGGTGAATCTCTAGATAGGGATATGTCCCTTGACGTACCACTTTGGATTGAAAATACACTTAACTTGGGGGGTGAAAAGGGAGAAGGATAACTAAATAATAATAATCTAAGGGAGGTGATACACCAAATAACATGATGACATCCAAACATATGCATGTTACACTTGAAATCAAAGGACAAACTGAACATGCATTTCTCCAATCTTCATATTTTCATATCAATGTTAAGTTGTGAGTTTATGGATAAATGTGCAAAGCTAGGAGGAAAAGAAAATAGGAATATGAGGACACTAATTAATATTATAACTCAATAAATCTTATAAATTTTCTAGAACACTTCACATGCCCTTCAACAAGAAGCTTTTCAACTGTAAATAGATGATAGAATGAAATAACATTCTAAGGAATCCATAGTCTTCACTTATGCAAAATCAAAAATTACAAATGAAAACACTAATAAAATTCATGGAGGAGGTAAAAATTATTATTCCTATTGATAAAAGGTATACATTTGATTAGGTATTTTCCATACTCAGGTGGAACATCCATTACAATTCCAAAATGGCTAATTGTTATAAAACTTGATAGATAGAAAAGAAGAGAGAAGTCCAAGGATAAAAAAGACACTTTTAAATCTGATTAAAGGATTTAATTATGCATTATAATAAGATATTTTATGAAACATTCAAGGTTGTGAATCCCAAGTGTCAATTCAAGGCATAAAACTCTTGCAAAGTGGCATAAAATTATTTGTGTTGGCTCAAAATAACTTCCTTCATGATTATCCATATTCAAACACATCATAAATCTTTATGAGTATTCAAAATTATTGGAATGAAGTTTAATGACATAAAACATTCCTCTCCATGCATTGATTATAGGCTTGGTCCTCTAAAATCAATTGAAAAGGAGCAATCATCATCTGCAGTCCAAAAAACTCTTCCTTCATGCACCCTGCACACTTGTATTCAAATTTGGCTTTATTTTCTCATTAAAATCCATGGTATTAATTTAATGACACCTTTAAAAACCCTCCATGTTCTTATAATCATCGTGGACACCTTAAAAATACATTCTCTTGAAGTTTTCACACCTTTCACTAGCTTGTCCATTAGGCTAGTTTTGAGTGGCTGAATTGAAACACCTAGTTTGGACACTTAGAAGTTTCTTCAAAGAATTAAATGACCATAAAGATTTATAAAAAGTATAAATACTCCCTTAAATTTATTTTATCTTTAGATTCTTCCTTTATCCTACACAACACAAAAAATCATCAAAAATAGCCTATTTCTCACCCCATCTATATAAGTCTGTATAGTTAATTTACATTAAAGGGAGCTTGAGTGAGTCCTCTACAAGTTAAAATAGGTTTAATGATCAAAATTTTCCATTATATCATCTTTATATCTCCATTTCCATCATCAAGTCTCTACAAGGGTTTAATAAGGGTTTTAGGCCAATTTGCCCTCTTAAGCTTCATTCATAAAGATGGAACATCTAATAATCTACAAAAAAATACCAAAAAAGCATTGTTAAATACCCCTATCAACTCTCTTAAACTCCTCTAAACCCCATGAAAATCATCATGAAAGATATAATATCTTGAAATCACCCTATCGATCTCTTTTTCTCATTCTAATAGGTGTAAAGTTGCCTTCAAGCCAAAATTGGCTCTCTCATGGTTTCCTTTATATCTCAATGGTTTGTACACATCTTTATCATCACCAAAAACATGTCTCATCATGTTACAATGCTCATCTCATTCTCTAAGTGTGAAATACCCTCAATTTGGACATAGGCCTAATCCTTACCTAGTAGGCCTATTTCAAGATTAAGCCTAAAATGACCTTTTTGATGAATTCCATGCATTAAAATAGCTTGAACACCTCTTATATGACTATGTTAACATGATTAAAATAAATTTTAATCTCAATTAAGGCTATAATTTAAAATGGTCTTGTATTTGTTTCTCATGTATGAAACTGCCATATAGGCCTACCTACAACCTTGAAGGATTTTAGCACTCTGTTTGGTTTCTCCCCTTTTTGAAAGGTTTTTCATGTTTTATTATATGTGTTATAAATTTTTAAGTCCCCCTTTAAGGATATATCATATTTTAGTACATCCTTTGAGCTATATACCTCAAACCCTATCAAAGTTTGCATTAAGGGGAGTACCCCCTATCTGAGACAAAATAGGGGGTTCTTCCCTTATTTTTTTAGGCAAGTTGAATGTTAGATAATATTATTAAATTTTTGATAATTATATATAAAATACTTGACTCCTTGATCAGGTCTCTAGACTCCCAAACCTCCTTAATTTCTAAGGTAGACTTTTCATAGGTAGACTGTACAGGGTTCCTTCAAATTGACTATGTTTGATCTATTTGGATCCCTCTTGTTTATTTAAAATATTCTCAAGAGATTACCATATACCACTTGATTATGATAAAAATGGGGGTCACATGTTTACTACACCATTTCCATCCTTCATACACCTTGCAAGCCTGCACTGAGCTTCCTATTATGACTATGTTTTCCCCTAGAAATACCCCTATAAGCAGAGGTTTGTATGAACTAGACCTTCAATATAATGTTTTGACCTTCATTCAAGTGTCCATGGTCATTTAATCATGGTTAGATCCATTCATTAATCTTTAATTTACACCAACACTTAGAAACCTCACCTCACACTAATTATTGCCAACACAGTCATTTCAATGGTTGTAGGTGTGCATTTAGGCTCATGAAGGGTTTGTATAGGCCTTTAATCATTTCCAAGGGTTTATAGAGATGATAAGGATCCTAATGGGAGTTTTCCAAGTTCACTTCATCACTCTAACCTACCTATACCCTTTATGTTGATTGTCCACTGATTGTATACACTAATTTTGGGTGTGTTTGCCCTTTTAGAAGGTACCTATAGGTGCTTTATATGTTATAAGCTTAGATTTAGATCTCAAAAAAATATTATATCTCTTTGAATTCATAAGGGGCTGGTTTATACTATTTATTTCACCTTGATTCTTTATCAATTCCAAAGAAATCCAACTTATTAGCTCCCTGCCTGCCTACTTGCTATAGGTGGATGTCTTAGAGCCTATGTACGAACTGAGGTGTGAATAGGGATCCAAAAATAGTATATTAACTTATTAGGTGGTCATTAGATCATAAATGTCACCTTTAAACATTTTTAATCACCATCATACATTGGCAAGTTCCAATTAACAACCATATGTATCTTTAGGACTTAAGTCTATAGATAATAGTACATGAATTTAGTGTCTTTTCAAACAACTTTGAGCCTCAAAATTACCCTTTTCCACTATTCATCATCTATTCAAACTCTGGATAAGTCTTTTCGACACTAGAATCAACATGTTTCACCTATTTTTATGATTTGGAACAGCCTATAAGTATGTTTTAAGGCACTTACAAAACCTCTTAGGCCTATGTTCTACCAATTTAGGGATTGGAGCCCTGAACACAGTCTTCTCCTATTAGAACGTGTTTCTCAACTTTCCAAGCCATATAATACTTAAAACATGTGTGTTATGCTTCCTTTAAAATGTTAGGACTTGAAAAGGGGTTTTCATTCATTGTTTCAACATCACACAAGGACTCCTTATCTCTCTATAGTAGGCCACCTATAGGTGGTTATTCCATAATGTAGGCAGTGGATGCAAGTGGACAATGTGTATAGATTAGTCCTCATGAAAAGACTCAAACTCCTTAAAATTAACCATATGGGTGCTTGTCATAATGGAAGCATTGAAAATAGTTCTAAAATCCTTAATTCAATGTGATTCTCCCTTATAACCACCTGTAATGCACATTCTAATGGCAAACTATGTGTTATGTATGGTATATGACTACAAAAGTCTTCTTCTCACACACTTTTAAGGATCTAAATTATTTATTTCTACTCCAAAATCCTTAATTCAATGTGATTCTCCCTTATAACCACCTGTAATGCACATTCTAATGGCAAACTATGTGTCATGTATGGTATATGACTACAATAGTCTTCTTCTCACACAGTTAGAAGGATCTAAATTATTTATTTCTACTCCTAAACACATTTAAACATATTTAAACTTCAAAAACACTTTTATGAACATACTAAATAAGTTATTTATACGTGATTCAACATGGATGTAGATGAAAATGAGTAAGGAGATGATTGAGTATGACTATGTGCTAAAAGTTTGATCAAATCATGGAATTAAGAATCCAAAAATGGAATTTAGGTGGTATATATGATATTTAAACATGGTAAACATAATTTCCCATTCATATTAATATTTTTTAGAGAATACAACCTTTATAAGTAGTGGAAATGGCTACCATTGCACCTAGGACATCAACTTGCAAACTGAACCAAAAAGCTCAAGAGATATTTTCAAAATATTAAAATAAGAATGTAAATCATGATAATATGGATTCAAAATCATCTATAACTAATATCAAAAAGTTCATTATACAAATCTACTCAAACCAAGGTGAAACCCATAGGGTGCACAAATTAACAAGCAAATTTAGAAGGTCAACTTGTTAATAATGGTTCAAAAATCAATATTGATAAATATTCAAAATTATTATATTAAAATTAATTTATACAAGTTTAATAATACCTCCCCAAGTATTTTGATCTGAAGCCTTATGATTTGTTCGTACTGATCAAAAACCTGAAGGTCACTTCAGTGTGTCTAGAAAACCAAAAAAAGAGTAGAATAGTTTTAGCCTTGCAATGGAACTTACATAGAAAATAAAATATATAGATGAGTTTTATGAAGGTTAATATTCTTTTTAATATCCTTTTCCATGTGTCACACTTCCCAAGAAGGCCATATAAGTGTCATTTACTCTCTTTTAGAATCATTTCTTGAATTTTAGTTAAGGAACCTACCATATTTTGGTGTAATTAACATTCCTGATAAGTAATATTACCATATTGATGTTTTCAAGGAAAAAAACACATGGGTACCTTTGGAACCATGCCACTTGCATTTATGATCCCTAAAAGCTCATAAAATGACTTAAAATGATAAATAAGCTAATATGACTAAGATCAAAGCTAATATAGCATTAAAAAAATCAAATGAACTACCATACACCTCATGAAAATATTTATACCTCTTAAAATGTCTAAAAATCCAAGTTTTTACCTAGGGGTACCAATTTGACTTAAAAGTCAAATTTGGTCAACAGTAATATGCAACTGGTTGGAAGTCATCATCTTATTTGGTGTATCACCTCCCTTAGGATAGTTTGATTTTAGTTTTATCTCTCCTTTTCCCCTCCAAAATATTAGGTGTATTAGTTATCTAAAGTGGTACATCAAGGAAGCAAGCCCTACCTAGAGATTCACCTCATCCTTAGGCTACCTACAAGCCTAGAGGTGTTTCAATTGTGCCACTTAGATGAGGAAAGCTAAGACATATCCTCAAGGGGTGCAAATCCAAGTGACAATAGTTTTTTTCACATCCGATGGGACACTTTGTCCAAGAGGTTGAAATATTTTTGGTGTTGTGTTTCAACAATTAGCCTTTAGAGGTATCTATCAAAGCATAAATGGTAACTCCAAAGATACATCAGCTGGAAAAGCAACCTAGATTTACTTTTGAAGATTATTGGTAATGCATTTCTTTGTGTTTTTTCTACCTATAAATTTTCATGGATAATTTTGGTGTTGAATACTACTTTACATAAGTTGGTGAGACATATATAGCTTATGGCACTCCCTATCAGCCTTGGTATTATTATTACCAGTCTTGTCATTATTATTATCAGCTCTATAACCATCTCATTCATGAAGTGTATCAATTTTATAGCCAACCTTCTCAACATCTTACTCCTAGTCAACCTAGCCACTTCTCAAGTCAATCCATTTTCACCTTTAAATAAACACTTTTGGGCTATAAGAAGTACACATTAGATCTTGACACACAAAAGGGATATGGTTTAGAGATTCTTAGTCATCTCATTCATAAGGTGGGAGATTCATTAGAGCTTGTCAAAAGAGAGTGGGCACCTATTGACAGAGCCAATTGGCAAAGGTTCACAAGTGAGATGTTATATGTGAGTGGCTTGGTTTAGCTTGGTTTCTTCCTTAGAGGATAGGCTAAGAATTCATGAAAGGCAGCCTCACCAAACCTATCAACCTTCATATCCACTTCTCAAATATTGATACTAGTCTTATTTTACCCCTACTCATGAGCCCAATCAAGCTTATCAAAGTCACCCTTTTCCCAATCAGTTGGAAGATAAAGTTGAAAAAATAAACCTTATTTTTGAAGATAATCTTGATAATCAAATTGAGCTGGATAATATGCATATGTAACAGTCCATGTCATCGACAAAGGAAGTAGAATCTAATTCCTCATTTCCCTCTCCCATTACATTCCCATCTCAAGAAAAGACCTCTAAATATGAGATTCCAAGTTGGAGTCAAGGTGGATAATCCAAGTCTAAGGAGATCCCAAGTTTCTTAAATACTCCATCCACCCCTCAAGTTGCATCATCACCTCAAGAGAAGACTTCTAATCCTAACATCCTAAGCCGGAGTAAGATAGTGGAATCATGGGGAAAGAAAGAGGAGAAAAACCTAGATAAAGAGTGTGAAGTTGAATAAAAACTTGATCTTATGCAACCTCCTCCCACCCTTCCTCAAGAGACCTCTTGTGTTCCATGTCATCCCTCTTGTACTCCTTATCCTCATGATGATTCCTATAAACTCCAAGAGAGACTTTTCTAAGAGAACATAGCCAAGCAAATTGAAGAGTTAGAGTCAAAGATGAAATTGCTAAGTCAAGGTGTGATGGAAGGTTTAGACCTAAAATAAGATCCTATGCCTAAACACACCCCATCTAACCTTCCTCAAGAGAATTATCAAGCCCAATTAGATTACATTGAAGTGATTTTAAAATGTAAATAAGAAAACTAATCCATTTTATCCCAAGGTCTACCTCTCCTTCCTCAAGAGCTTCCAAAAGAATCCCCTACATTTCACTCTCAATCTAATTTTGAATTCTATGAGCTACCTCCACCAATTAGTTCATCTTGTCCTAATCCTATCATTATTTTCCTTTATGGACCTATGGTTTTGGAACATAAAGAGGAGTAGTTGGTTGACAAAAACTCAGAACTCTTTATTGAGGAAAGTATAGCTCCTTGGTAGCCTCATTGGACTAAGTCACATGACAATAAGATGCCTAGTCTTGGAATCACAAAGAAGGAAAAAGAAATGGAGGATCTTACAGTCCTTGAGAACCAAAGTCATGATATGTTAGTTGAGATGAAACTTGAGATCCCTAAAGAGGTCTTAAATGCTTAATAATAGGTGGTGGTCTCTTGTATGGAAACTTCTGATTGGGTTGATATGGAAGAATGTTTTCCTTTTGCCAAAGAGGGAGAAATGGTCATTGATTCTTCCATCACTATGAAATATATCATGGATGGTGAAGAAAAAGTTCTTAATCATCCTTTATATTATTATTTTTTAAATCATTAGAGTAGGATATACTCCTCTTTAAGGAGGATATAAATAATCACAAATGGAGAAGGCAACCTTAGCACTCAAGTGAGCATGCAAAGAAAAAACAACCTTTCAAATTTGTCCTTGTAAGAGGAATATGCATTTGATGATGCTATCTTTAAATTCATAAAAATTATATATCATCCTCATAATCAGTTGGGAGAAACACATCAGCTCTTGAAAGATGGAACAAGCTCCTATTGGCCTCAATCTTATAAGGAATAAGAAACCAACCCTCTTGAAGCCATTCCTACCAATAAGATACTATTTGACCATGAGATGAAGAGTGAGCATAAATATGAGGTGTGTGTACAATTTTAAGAGGAATATTTTTACATTGGAGACCTATTTGAGGATAATCTACTTGAGAACAGATCAAGTGACGTGTTAAATGATGGGTCTGATCTACAAAGCATCCAATCCAAGGAGAAATATGCTTGGCATTACGTTTCATCTCATGAAGAAGGAGATTCAAGGAATTTTACTTTTGATCCTAGAAAGGAGGTATTATTAGTTTCTAGTTGTGTATAATAGTTTGTTTTTTGATTCCCCTAAGTTCCTTGAGCACATGTGTGTGTGTGTGTCTTATGTGTGTGTTTGTCTAGTTTTGTGTGTGTCCTTTTTTTTTTGTGGTTGAGGTAATCAAGTGGTCTTGTCTTAATAAAATATTATGTTCAAAGTCCTCTTATTGTGTAGTATATTTTAAATGACTCCCTAAGACCAATGGACTGATAAGGCTACTGGTCTAGTTAGTATAGCAAGCATACTACCCCTATGAGTCACCAATTTGTTGACCAAATTTGACACTACATTTCAAATTGGGGCCCCTAGAGGTAAAAACTTGGTATTTATATGTTTTATGGGGTTTAAAATTTGTTCATAAGGTGTATTATAGGTCATTTAGTGTGATTTCATGTTATATTAACCTTGGTTAATTAGTCTTTAAGTCTATTTATCATTTTGAGGTCTTAAATAGAGCATTTAATAGGTTGTACAAACTCATTATGAGATGTGAAGGTTTAAAGAGATTATGTCACATTAAGTGTGTCTTAATAGGTCTTAATCATCTGTCATAACTAAAAAATGGTAGGTTCTTCAAAATAAAGGGTAATTTTATTGAGAAAAAAGGAGAGTTTGGCACTTGTATAGCCCATGGGGAAGTGTGCCACATGGAAAAAAGTTGTACTATGACTCTTCATCTTCCTCAAGTTAATATCCACACTTTACATGCTCTATAAGTGCCATTTTTGGGCTAAAACTATTTTTCTCCTCTTTCACCCTCCTAGGCATATAGACCCAATCTCTAGGTTTGTACTTGGTACAACACGTAGGGGAGGTTTCAAATAAAATACCTTGGGGATGTGAAATTACACTTATATATCTTCATTTATATAATGATATTTTGAATAATGGTGGTTTTTTCTTTATGAACCATCCTCATGAATCTGACTATGTTTTTCTACTTGCCAATCTGTGCACCCTATAGGTTTTGCCTTGGTTTGAGTAAGTTTGTATAGACTATCACTAATATTGGTTCCAGATGATTTTGAGCCTCTTATATAATTCTCTCCATTCTTTTTTTCATTTTTTATGATGTTTTGATAAGCAAGGTAGCCTAGGTTTCAAGAGGAAGAACTTTTCTATGCAACAAGCAATTTTTCACCATGTTCAAGATTTTCATGCTTTGACAATGGATCTAGGGAGTTTTTATAAGTTCATTATCATGTTTATAATTTGATTTATATCTCATTTTATCTAAATTTAATTCTCTAAATAAATCTTCATGAAATTTGTAGTCACAAAGCACCATGCAGTCAATTGGTTCCAGGATTCTCATGCACAACCAACTTAGTGAGTTGGGTTAGGGCCTTTAACACGTCCATGGGGTCATGAATATGGTATTTAAAATTTTAGTGATTTGGGTTAAGGCCTTTAACACATCCATGGGGTCATGAATATTGCATTTAAAATTTTAACACATTATCATATTATTAATAATCAATCAAAGCCTTTCATTTGTTATAGGAAGGACTCTGATAGTCAACACAATCACTCACACAATTCTACCATTAACATGCTCATCTACAGGTGTCCTCATGAGTACCAACATGTTAAAAGGAGGTTTTTGAGTTGAAAAAGGTTTTATATGATGAATAAAGAATATTTTAAATCTTTAATGAAGATTAAAACTCAATTGAACCTTCATAACCATGTCTACTACCTAAATTCATAGTTGTTGCCTGCACATTAGAATATTCACCTATAGATGGTGCTAACAGAGCATGAAATACTTTTCGGAGGTGTTGAAGAAAATGGTGAACCATACTTGGAGTCCTTACATGTTTAAGGTATCATTTTATCATAGTTATTATCCCATGGTATGTAAGGTATGATAAATAATAAGTTAATAATATTGGTGGAGGGTGATGGTTTTAGGGCTCAAATTTGCCTAGAAATAGACTACAAACCTGCATTAACATCTACAAGTTTTGAGTTTTAAATGGATTTTTGACATCCTAAAAAACAAATGAAATATACCTTCATGTTTAGAATGCTCTAATTTATGTAATTATGTATAAATGGACATTAATTTCATTAACATTATTCTAATATGTAGCTTTTCAAGCTCCATGGACACCTACAAGTATCCCACCATGCAAAATGCAACCTATAGGTTGGCTATAAGGTTATATGAGGATTGAGTTTAAAAACCTTGGTAATAGACTTCATTTCTAGTATGATAAGATCAAGTAAAAATAGATACTATTTTTAAGGATTTTGAAGAAGAGATTAGGCATGAAAAAATGCCTAGACCATATGAACATCACCTACAAGCCCCACACAGTCAACTATAGTTGACTATGAGGGGTAGAGAGCAAGATTTGAAGTTTCTTGATGTGTAGAAAGAATAAAGGTGAAATAAATAGGTATAAATAGATTCTAAATGACCATGAAGATATTAAATAAAGTTTTACTCAATGTTCTAAGGTTAAAATACCCAAGGTCACCTACAAGTATAGTACCCTAAGTGTAAAGACGCAATCAGTAGACAGTGAGCAAAGGTTGATAATATTGAAGTTGGCATTATACGTATATGAGGTGATTATAAAATATAAATGGTAAGATGAATAATAACACCCAAATAAGGCCTTTTACAATTTTTTTCAAGTTTAAGCTATACAAGACACCTATAGGATAGTGTCTTGAAGAGACATAGTCAAGAAAGACAGTTTATTTTGAGAACTCAAGTTGTGTGCAGGGTATAGTGAAAGTATAGAAAGATGAATGGATTTGGAATACATCCATTATGATTGGATAATTTTTAATATACCCCTATCATATGAAAATAATTCATAAAGGAAGGTCTCCAACCATACATACATAGTCCACATCAAAACACTGTGCATAATGCCCTCTTGCACTGTCTGTCTTGGGATTTTTAAAATTTGGGGGGTCTTCTGACCTGGTCAAGGGTTAAAATTTGGTATAAGGCACCTTTATAAGTTTAATAAACCCCTAAATTTTATTTTTTCTGAGATAATAGGGTAAGTACCCTCTATTTTATCTTAGATAGAGGGTACTTTCCCTTATGCATAGACTATCAATTTTAGGGAATGGATATAAAAGGTCTCTTCAACTATTTTAACCTTTCAAGGAGGTGTATTAAGTTTCATATAATATATACCAACATGATAGACCAATATTTCAAGGGTGAAACTCTATAGGTTGTCCCAGATCCTTAATTTTATAGGCACCCCTGTCAAACATTATTTAGGCCTAAAACCAAATGGAGAACCCCTTTCATTTATAGTATTAAGTGATAATTATAACCTATAGAGGAATTTTTTTTAGGTCTTAATAGATGTGTTTTATCTATTTTTATATAGAATTATCATCAGAAAATCATTTTGGGCTTCAAGGATAACTCAGACCTACTATACATAGTTAGGCCTAGTTTTCAAATGATAGGACATTTTATTTTTTCCCATTAATAAATATTTATAATTTATTATATAATTTTTATGGGTTCATAATTTATGTGATAAATCTTTTGGATGGATGGTATAGATGTTGAAAATAATCCATTTTTGATCTCAAAACTAACTCAAACCTATAGGAAATGAAAGAAAGAGCTCAAAAGGCTAGTTTTGAATGCTCATATGTTTTTTGATGATGTGTATGGAGGAAAAATAAGTTTTTAGGTGTTATAAAGGTCATTTAACATCATTTTTGTGATATTTATTGGTATTTACAACATCAAGTTTTTATGAACAATGCCTAAGATGTCAAACTGTCAAAAACCCTTATTAAACCCTTATAAAGATCTGATTGAGAAGATGAAGATGGTAAGATACTATAATGGAATATTTTACACATAATTATTATTGGAGGATATATAAGACTCTCTCAGGCTACTCTCTATCAAAATTAGTTGTATAAAACTATAGGGATGGAGTGCAAAATAGGTTTTTCTTGATGATTTTGTACATTATATAGGTTGTATGAGCTTTCAAGAGATACCAACAACATGGGAGGGAATATTATGACTTAATATAACTCCAAATATAAATTTAATTCCTTATAATTACTCTTAAATTCCTAAACAAGTATCTTCATCTTAGCCAGTCAAAACTGGCATAGTGACCAAGCTAGTGAAAAGGGTGGAAAACTTCAAGTGAGCTAATTTTAAGGTGTTATTGATGACTCAGTAAATTTTGGGTATTTAAAGGTGTCATCCACTACCTCTAACATATTTTAATAGAAAAATTATGCCTTTTTGGATCCAAATGTGCAAGGTGCATGAAGGAAGAGTTTTTTGGACTGCAGATGATGATGGTTCATTCTTAGATGATTCCAAATGAGAAAGCCTAAAACTAATGCATGGAGAGGCATGTATAAAATCCTTCCCATTCATTCCAATCATTATACCTATCCCTAATTAGTTTTTTGAGGTTTAAATAGGTCCAAATCATGAAGGCAATTTTCTAAGCCAAAATGCTAACTTTCATGCCACTTTGTAAGAGTTTCATGACTTATATGGACACTTGGACTTCCTAAAATTGCATGGTTCATCCCACATTCTCTTATAATGCATAATTAACTCTTTTTATTATATTTTAAATTTTCCTTATGAACCTTGGACCTCTCTCTCTCTCTCTCTCTCTCTCTCTCTCTCTCTCTCTCTCTCTCTCTCTCTCTCTCTCAAGTTCTATAAGAACTAACCATTTTGGCCATTGTAACTTATGCTCCACCTAATTATGGTGAAACCTTGATCATTTGAATACCATTTGATCAATAAAACTATTGATTTTTACCTATTCTTGACCATTCATAGTGTGTTTTACTTGGATGTTTTATCTTGCATAAGTGATAACTCTTGTTTATTTAGCATGGTTATCTCATTCTTACATCTATTTTTAGTTGAAAATATTCTTCTTATAGGGCATCTGAAGTGTTCTAGGAAGTGTCAAGGTTGAGTGAATTAGTCCATTCACTAGTTCCATTCAAGGCCTCTTGTCTAGTCATCTTAGCCTAAGCATTTATCCATAACCTCATAATGTAATATTGATGTGAGAAGATGCAGATTGGAGAAGTGTATGTCTAGTTAGCCTCTTGATTTCATGTGTAACATACAACTAGTTGGAAGTCATCATCTTAATTAGTGTATCACCTCCCTTAGGATAGTTTGCTTTCATTTTTCTCTCTCTTCCCCCACCCCGCCCCCCACAAATTTTAGGTGTAGTAATGATCTAAAGTGGTACATCAAGGGATCTAGCCCTACCTAGAGATTCACCTCATCCTTAGGTTACCCACAAGACTCGAGGTGTTTCAATTGTGCCACTTGTATGAGGAGAGATAAGACACATGCTTAAAGGGTACAAATCTAAGTGACAACATGTATTTATATTTTTTGTATATGCTATAGGAAATATATGTGATGTGGTTTCTTTTCTATCATTTTATAAGATGCATGCATGGTTAAAAAGAAATAGGCAAAAGGACATGGAAAAATATAATCAAGCAAAAAAATGTACTACACTATTTAAAGATGGGAAATGTGTAATAACAAGAAAATAACTAAGTATAAATATCCAAGAGATAGTAAAAAGAAGATGGTAAAACAGAATTTGTTTTTAAGCCAATGTGAAATATTTTTGTACCAAATTAAAACAAGCAAAATTATACTAATATCACGTTGGGAAGTATGAAATCAATGTAATAAAATGGAATGTATGTAAAAGGTTATAAATGGTAATAAAAAAAATTAATTAATTCAATCAATCATACTAAATAATTCTAGGAAGGATGAAATAAAAATAAAATTGTAAAAGTTTGGTCTTAAATTAGTCATACTAATTCAAACTGAGAAGTATGAAAATTCAAGAAATGGTTGCAATCTTACATGCACTCAAAAAATAAGAAGATAAAAAAGGTGAAATAAAAATTAATTAAGAATAAAACATACTAAATCAATACGGGAAGCATGTAAAATGACATGTAATTTCATAATCGATCAAACCTTATTTCAAATTTGACACATATAATTTGGATGGTGACTTAGGTATTGAAAAAATTTGTGAGGAGGGTCAGGTCCTATCCATGATATTACACTAAAACTCAATATAGATAACACCACTAAGGTGGAATAAATAGGAAGACATGGTAATGAAGGATGTGGGTAATATGAAGGAAAATATGGTAATTTTTTAGGAATGTCAGGTCCTATCTGTGGTCTTACAAAGCAAATCATAAATGTAATCCCAAGGGGAGTGATCAATAGATAAAATAATATTTATTAAAAGGAAATATAAGGTATATAAAGAGTGAAAAAGGGAGTGTAAAAATCAAGACTTAGCCATCTTATGAAAATACCTTAGGAGTCAAGAGGCATACTAAGGACATGAGAAGACACTACATGACTAGTGGTCATCTATGTACAAAGGAAACCTGTTCACTATAGACACAATGTTTTAGGCAAATAAGCATGCTACTAAGATCAACTCATGAAGGTAACTTGGTACAAGGAAAATTAAAATGGACCTACCTTCCCATGATGTTTTCCTTGTTCTTTAGGAACCCTTATAGAGTCGTCAGTCTACTACGAAGATTGGGTACTTACATGAAAAAGTAGGTAGCACTAAAATATTTTTTTATATTCTTCTCTTCTAATCTACTAGACTACTGCACCCTAAATTACCTCAGCTCTATCATTATTCCAAGTGTGGATTTTCATATTTGAATAGAAGAAGGAGATGTGATTTGAATCATGTCTTTTAGTGTGATTTGATTTTTAAGAATATTTTTACCTTTTGATATCATTGCCTTTTATTTAAATGATTTGGCTTTTAACTTTCTTTTGAAGGATTTTTGAGATTCCTCCTCTATCTAGATTTGTAATGACCAATCATGAGAGAGATAGTGATATACATGAATTATCTGTAGGCTAAGGCTAAAGGAAGCTAAGTAACCAAAGACAAAGACTGACCAGGACACTTAGGCTTAACAACGAACTAGCATGTGATCTCAAGTCTCAACCATGTATATGCTTAGTTTTCAAAAAAAGAATAAGGGAAAAAGGAGATCCAAAAGTGGATTGATCTTTCCTTTAACCAATATTCCACTTAATAAAACATTCAAGATATGCAATAAAACTCAAACAATAAACATCACACAAGATAGAGAGAGACACCATATATAACATGGAAACCCAATGTGGGAAAAACCACGGAGAATCAATCTCAAATATATTTATGAGAACAACCCCACAGGAGCACCATACCCCTTTTCCAAGTACAAACCTCAGCTACAATTCATGAGCACCACCCCACAGGAGCTTCAAACCCCTTTGCCGAGCACCAACCCAGCTGTGATTCATGAGCACCAACCCACAGGAGCACCAACCCAGCAACAATTTGTGAGCACCAACTCATAGGAGCACCAACCCCTTTGTGTATAGCACACACCTATCTCTCAATGTTGCTATCTCAACAAATGATAGATCAATGCAACATCTCCTTCCTCTCTCTCACTTTTGCTCTTCTAAGCTAGATATAACAAATACAAATCATCTCTCAAAATTACTCTTCTAAGCTAGATATTACAATATCAAATCAACCTCTAACATCCACACTTTCAAATGGCTACTCAAGCCTTTATTTATAGCTTTCCAAATGACCTTTGGCCTTCCCCCTTTGTGACCTTTCATTCTTCATGGAAAATGGTGCCAATCTTGGATGACCCTTCATATCCAAGCATTTGAAAAGTCATGTGGTGACCCTTCATAACCAAAAACGTCTTTCCCACTTTTGTCCTTATCTTTGGTGACTTTTCGTATTCCTTTAAGTGTCCCTTCATGAGAAATTTGCCCATACTCTTTTGGTGACTCTTCGTATTCCTCAAAATGACTCTTCATGGGAAAATGTGTCCCATCCTTCTTTTATCTTTATCTCGTGACTCTTGTCTCATATGCAACCAAAAATATATTCGCTAATATTAAATAAATATTAACTCATATTAGCCAAGATAAATAATATTAAATGCAATGGGGCCTTTATCACTAATAATACTAAACCTTTGACATCAATGACAATATTTCCAACAATCTCCCCCTTTTTCATTGATGGCAACCTCAATCCTAAAATTGCCACATCCTGTCACTTGCACATACTATCATCTGAAAACATACAGTAACTCCCCCTTACTGTAGTAACATGTACTTATTCCCTGTACTTATTTTTTGCACCTGTACTTGTACCTATTATTCTCCTCCTTTGACATCAATGGCAAAGGGCCTACCTGGAGCTAACACTTAGCTCCCCCTCACTTGATGCTAAACATCAATGGCAAGAAGTAATAAAAATTACTCCCAACTCCTCTTGCCGATCTTTTAATGTATCCTTTGATCGTGCCTTTGAGAAGATATCTGAAAAAACATATACATTGTTCCCTATCCTTTGAGCATTTGCAATCAACTCATTTGAATCTTTTCTTCTAATCTCACAACCTTTAGCATGAAACCTTAATGTGTATCCTTGATCACAAATTTGACTAACACTCAACAGATTATGCTTAAGACCTTTTACATACAAAACATTTTTAGTCTTAGTTTTACCATAATCCAAACTCAAAGTACCTTTTTTGGCTATCCTGGCAGTGGTTTTATCTTTGAACCTCACTGTACCACCATTAATCTTCTTTAGAGAAATGAACTTACTTTTATCTCCTGTCATATGCCTTGAACATCTGCTATCAATTAACCATGGCTGATCTTTACCTCCCACATGCAGAGCTGTCTGCACCATCATAGAATCTTCATGTTGTTTCTTCTACCATCTACATGTCTAAACCTTCTTCCTGATGAAAGGATCTTTGACACTCTGATTCTTCTTCTTGATGAATGGAGCTTTGAACCTCTGATCCTTCTTGACTGACTCAAACATGCTTCTGCAATACCAAGCTATGTGTCTGTAGTTGTTGCACTTGTAGCATACTATGGTCTCTTCATCAAAGCTTGATAGAGGAGCAAAAGAGTTGTGGCTTATGCTTGACTCTACTTGACTTTCCTTCTCCTTATTTCTGAAATTGTTAGCTCTTTTTCTACATTCTACTTTCTTGTGACCATATCCATTACAATAAAAACAATAGCCATAAAAATAAGACCTGTCTGTATATCTCTGACCTGATTGCCTTTTGTAGCTTTGTTCTTTCCAGCCTTCTCTGTTTGGAATGTCCTCTGTATTCTTCACTTCTCCCCTTTCTGTTTCCTCTTGTGTCAGAACTTCAACATAGCTCTTTTTATTTTCAAATTTGATACCTATTTTATCTGAATATGCTTTTTGACTTTCCAATATCTTATACATCATGTTAGTGCTATCTTCAAATTTTGAATCACTGACTGCTTTATCACTGACTGCTTTCTTAATATCTTCTTTTAAAGAGGCAATTTCAATAACATACCTTTCACAATCTTTTCTTGCTATTTCCAACTGTGCTGTGAGATCTTCTTCATTCTTCTTGGCTTCTTCAAGGTGTGTTTGTAGATCTTCAATCAGTTCCTTTAACTCTTGTTCACTTTTCTCAATCTGGCGCTTTAACCTTCGATTCTTCTTTTGAACAACTTCTAACTCTTCTAGGGCACAATTGAGTTCTCCTTCCATATCTACTTCAGCTTCTTCCTCTTCTTCTTCTTGATCATCATCATGTATGGCCATGAATAGAATCTCTTCTTCTGAATCGCTGACTCCACTATCTTCGCCTAAGCTAGGATCTTTAGAATACAGGCTCTTCTTCTCGAATCCCTTCTTAGATTTGCCTTTGAAATTCTTCTTGTATGTAGGCTTTTCTTCTTCATCATATTTAACCTTATCTGGGTATCTAGCTAAAAAATGTCCAATCTTCCCACAATTAAAACATTTAAAAGGTAATTTTCCTTGATATTTACCTGTTCCTCTTTTTGGCTTGCTAATGAAAAGTGCTTCATTGTCATCTTCATCATCACTGGAACTATCACTTGATTCTTGAATCTCAGCTTTCTCCTTCTTTGATGTCTTGAAAGCCGCTTCTCTCTTTGAGGTTTTATTTTGTTCTGTCTGCATCCCATATGCCGTGAGAATACCATAAAGCTCATCCATCTTCAACTTGGCTTAATTCTTCATCTCCTCAATTGCCAAAACCTTTGCATCTATCTCATTGGTAGAGATCTCAAAACCTTTTGCACCACCGTTGACTCTTCCAATGTTTCTCCAAGACCTTGAAACTAATTTACTATCTGATCAGCTCACAAGAGATAACTTGCTATATCTTCTTCTTCTTCCATCTTCAAACTTTCAAATTGCCTTCTAAAAGTCTATAACTTAGCTTGCTGAACCTTTCCATCACCTTTGTAAATATTCTCAAGTTTTACCCAAGTTTCATGAGCAAATTTACATTGCATAACTTTAACAAATTCAGATTCACATAAACCACATAAAATATCATTTAAAGCTTTAGCATTACATTCACTTGCCTTCTTTTCTACTAGAGTAATTGTAGATGTTTGTGGCTCTTCATATTCCTCCACCACTAATTTCCATATGTCGAATCCAAGGGCCATCAAATAAACCTTCATTCTCATGCTCCAAAAAGCATAATTTGTCCCATCAAGCAAAGGTGCCTTATTTGTAGAAAATCCTTCCTGTGACCCAGCCATCATGCTTTCCTGATCTACCTTCAAGCTGTAAAACTTTTCAAAAAAGAACCTACTCTGATACCAATTGTTAAGCCTGGAATATACTGAGAGGGGGGGTGAATCAGTATATTATATATCTTATAAATCTTTCCTTTAACTGATATTCCACTTAATCAAACATTCAAGATATGTAATAAAGCTCAAACAATAAACATCACACAAGATAGAGAGAGACACTAGATATAACGTGGAAACCCAATGTGAAAAAAACCACAGAGAATCAATCTCAAATATATTTGTGAGAAAAACCCCACAGGAGCACCATACCCCTTTTCCAAGTACAAACCTCAACTATAATTCGTGAGCACCACCCCACATGAGCTTCAAACCCCTTTGCCGATCACCAACCCAGCTGCTATTCGTGAGCACCAACCCTTTTGCTGAGCACCAACCCAACAACAATTCGTGAGCACCAAGCCACAGGAGCACCAACCCCTTTGTGTATACCACACACCTATCTATCATTGTTGCTATCTCAACAAATGATAGATCAATACAACATCTCCTTCCTCTCTCTCACTTTTGCTCTTCTAAGCTAGATATAACAAATACAAATCATCTCTCAAAATTACTCTTCTAAGCTAGATATTACAATATCAAATCAACCTCTCACTTCCACATTTAGAAATGGCTACTCAAGCCTTTATTTATAGCTTTCCAAATGACCTTTGGCCTTCCCCCTTTGTGACCTTTCATTCCTCATGAAAAAATGGCGCCAATCTTGGATGACCCTTCATATCCAAGCATTTGAAAAGTCATGTGGTGACCCTTAATGACCAAAAACATCTTTCCCACTTTTGTCCTTATCTTTGGTGATTTTTCGTATTCCTTTCAGTGTCCCTTAATGAGAAATTTACCCTTTACTCTTTTGTCTTCACTTGGTGACTCTTGGTATTCCCCAAGATGACTCTTCATGGGAAAATGCATCCCATCTTTCTTTTGTCTTTATCCCGTGACTCTTCGTCTTCTTCATGGGCCCTTATTTTGTCTCATATGCAACTAAAAATATATTCGTTAATATTAAATAAAGATTAACTCATATTAGCCAAGATAAACAATATTAAATGCAATGGGGCCTTTATCACCAATAATACTAAACCTTTGACATCAATGACAATATTTCCAACAATATATTGTTTTCTAACTGATCACATGGTAAAGAGAGATAATATCCAAAGGGAATAGGGTTTTTATAACCAAGTCACCATATATGGATATAAATGATAATATAAGCAAGATATAGTACAAAAAGTAAAATCATGATATAAGATAATAAAAAATTTAACACAATGTCAAATGATATAATAGATAGAAATAAGATTGGATCACATTTCTAATAAAATATAAATATGAAATCACCATGTATGTGCTCATAAATACTACAAAATTTATCCACACACATTATCCAATACATCAGATAAGTCTTTATGAAGCTAGATACACACTACTACTAAAGTTTCACCAATCTTCAATGAATTATAGAAAATACTTGTTTTTTATCTCCTTAATAGAAAAAGTAGGAATGCTCAATGTATCATGATGAGGAGGGAAATTAGGCAAGGTATGGTTAGGAGAATGTATGATAGTGGGATCTATTGGAGATGTAGGAATCACCGATGAAGAAGGATCCATAGGTGAGGGAACTTCCACGGGTTGAGGCACAGAAGGTGGTGAAGGGACCATAGGAGGGGAAGGAACCACTAGATGTGGAGCCATGGGAGAAGAACGAAAATACTTTTTATGATAAATACCTATGGTAGGAACAAAAGAAGGTCCAGTAATGGCTATAAGATGATCTTTGAGATGTTTTTGTAGGATGCAACAATGATCAGTGTGATGGGTGCCACATAGATACCATAGACAATATACCTCACCATACTTAGGCATGTACCCAAGAAGTAGCTTTAGGGGAGGTATGTATTTTTATAATGATGAGGAAGAAAGATTCAAGGTATCAATATATTATCACAACTTACAATAATGGGTGGAATAATGATTATATATCCCATAAAGCCATAGATACGCTTGTGAGTGGTTTTAAGAGAAGCACTCATAGAAGGAGGTAAAATAGGAATGGAAGAAGCTAAAGATCACTCATCATCCCATTTGGTGGGAATAGGATCCATCTTAGGTAAGGGAATCAAACCATCACCAAGAGAGGGTGATGATGAGGAAGGAATAGAACTAGGCTCAATAGGAGTGCTAGCATCAAAAATAAGAGTAGGCTCAACCATAATAGGATCAAAAACATGATCAACTATAGTAGGAGTGAGAAGAGGATCAACTATAGTCAGCTCTACTAAAGGAAGATTAGGATCTATAGAAGGTCTAAAGAGAGTTTCACTAACCTCAGGGCTAAATAAGGTATGAGGGTCAAGGTACCTAGCAAAATGGTAAGGCCCAATCATAGCACTATCCATGAGCATATTCCTATGTGGATCCTCAAAAATTAGAGGTGTCAATGCCATCTCTACCCTATGATAAAGGGGAAAAATTAAAAAATCATTAGATATAAGTAAAGAAAAATTATGAGATGTATGAAAAGACTTAAGTAAAGAAGAATGATAACAGATAATCTTGGCATCATAGGCCTATATAAGACTGCCTAATAATGGATCATCTACGGAATAACCATCATCATAATCCAAGGTGTAAAGATCAATGACATAGGTAGGGATAACCTTGTCATCTGATGAAGCATGGTGAATAGAATGCCTATTCTTAGTTAAGATTATAGGAATGTCATCGCAAGGAGGCTTGTGAGAATGAGGTTACAAGGAAGCATAAGTTGTGAGATGAGATGAGGTAAGAGATCACAAGTTTTGATCTTTAATTTAATTTCATCAAGATCATCATCATCAGAATCTAAAAGATTAGGATGAATTTTACCAATGATCTTGGGATGCCCACTATAACCTCAGGTTGAGTTAACAAAAAATTTGAGATGTTGTGACTCAAGAATGGAATACTAGGCAAAGGCTTAAGAGTAAGAATCTTGAAACCAAGATCTTGGAATTGTTCAAAATTCTAAGGGTTAGTGTCACCCTGAATCCTATAAATGAATCCATTATGAGGAAAATTAACATATTGGTAAGCAGAGGAAGCAATATATCTCATTCAATGAATCTATAGCCTACCAAACAAGATGTTATAAGAAAGGGTGAAGTTAAAGATCATCACCTTCACATAGATGGTGACAGGTGGGATAGTAATGGCAAGCCACATGAAACCTATAGGAGGCATTTAAATTCTATCTTATCCTTAGTATGTGCTACATGTAGACTTACGATTGCATTCAAAATATTCAAGAGTCTTAATGAAATTGAGAAAATCAACACACATGCAGGAAACCTCATTAATCAATGCACACTTAACTTGCATATCACCTTTTTGGAATCTAATAAACAAGTGAGGATCATCTGCATAAAGTATAATCTCATCAGGAATCATAGATGCGATAAAAAATCATAGAGAAAGAGAAGTGTCTATAGTTTCATCAATGTTAATAGACATCTCTTCACATTTTTGTAATAAACTATCTTTGAAACTAGATAAAGTTGCCTCCCATCATAATAGATGAGGATGAGGGACATTCATCTCAAATAGGAGTTGCATAATATGGTTTCTATGATGTGGGGAATTCCTCATAAGCTCAATAAATGAAATCTAAGATGGGAGATTAGTGAGTTCTACAATGGGATCCCATTCATCATAACCCATAAGAATGGTGTTAGATATAGAAGCATAATGATTAAGGAGATCCTTTAAAGGATGAACCTAAGTGCACTAAAATTTACATTGATATGAAGGAGAAGGTTTAGAACGAGGTTGGAAATCATGTTGATATGATGAACTAGTTGGTTGAAGTTGATTTTGAGAATTTGAAGAAGTGTTAGTAGAATCTTGGTTATCATTAGTATTGGAAGATTATGGAAGAGTGTTAGAAATATAAAAAGAAGTACTATCCAAGGGAGAATCATAAATTGGATCATCAAAAGTAACAAGTTCATCTTGCCCCAACTCATTTAAATGAGTTGTATAAGAATCATGGATAACATGATATGTCTTATGTGAAGGAGGAATGTAAATAGGTTAGGAATCAATGAAAGCCACCACCCTTTGCATATTAGTCATGTTAAACGCATTCTCTTTGGAAGTTGGTTCAACAAGACTTTCTATGTTATGGTGGAAGGGGTGGGCTTGTCTTGATTTTCTTGGATAGGTTGATGGTTAGGTAAAGGATCTTTGTAGATAGATAAATGAGTATTGTCTTGATTCAAGGATTGAATTTTGTTATGTGATTTATAATCCTTAAAAGCAATCTCATAGGCTTATTGATGCTTATGGATAATGAAATCATGATCAAAATTAGGTCCAAGAATAAAATCCATAGCTAAATTATGAAGTTATCTACAAGTCTCATGAGAATGACCCCAAATAACATGAAACCAACAAAACTTGTTAAGATCATACCAGGATTTCATAGGATGAGTAGAGTCAAGCTCTCATGGAAGAGGCCTGGGTAGACACTTAATCAATTTAGCTGAGGATAGAGGTTTGTGAATGTTAATGTTATTTGGTGAATAAAAATGAGGATTGGTATATTGTTGAGAAGAAGGAACTGGTTCTAAATAAGGGTCAAGAATTGATCAGAAATTGGGTTCTAATAATGGTTCCAATTCAAGGTTTCAGTGGTGGCACACTATAGAGCTCGTTGAGAGATTTTTGATTCTTTTCGTGGTTTGTAAAATAGACACCATATACAAAAGTTATGGCCTTTTGAAGATTTCTCAAAAAATGTCACTTACGACATTTGGCACATGATTTGAGGACATTTCGACATTTGGACTTATCGGAGGTTGACACGTGGCACTGTTGAAATGCTAAGTGGGCCAATAGCCATTTGACATGTGGACAAAAAATTAGGTGCAAAAAAATTTGGCTAGGTGTTATTTATCACATGTTATTTGAAATTTTCAAGCATGCCACGCCACCTTGCCATGTCTATCATGCCACCCAAGGAAATATTCAAACTTGGCACCCAAGAAGGAGTCAAAGTGCCTAGAAAGGAGAGCTTGAGCACCTAAAATGGAGGAAGAAAGTTTTGAACTCAAGACCTGACGCCTAAAAGGTTAAGGCCTTGACCACTTCAATGACGGGTTTTGACGTGTTATAAAAGGCACTAATTTTTACTTGAAAAAACAAGTTTTTGGACTGTGTTTTTTATTTTTAAAGGCCGAGACTTTATAAAAGCTTTGGGAAAGCTTATGTAATGGATTTTTATCCATTTTTTGGCCATAATACTCAGTCTTAATACTCTTTTTATCCAATTTTCATATTGGAAGAGTATTTTTAAGCCCATAGAGGATATTTTCAGGACTTTTGAAGCAACTTTGCAGGTGTGAAGACTCACAGAATTCGAAGGTGTCGGGCTTGATTATCAGTCACGGTGAAGGTGAAATTTTGCATTGAGAGATCAACTTACAGGAAAGTTTTTTATTATTTTCAGGTTTTTGAAGTGCCCTTAATGGAAATGGTTCACTCCTTTGGAGAACTCGGAGATGTAGGCATCAATTGTTGAGCCGAACTCCATATCACATTTCGTGTTTTTGGTAATTGTCATTTTTGTGCATGATTTTGATTCAGTTTGTTGATTTGATTTTAATTAGTAAATGAGCTCATGTAAGTAATTCAAATTTTGACAATTATAGCACAATATTTTTAAAAAAATTGGTTCAATAATCAAGAACATGTTATGCCAAACATTTTACAAGTTCTTTTGAGTTTTTTGAGAATTTGTTTATGTTTGATAAATTTTAGTATTTGTACTTAAAACTTCACTTTGAGTTGAATCAGTGTAGTTTATGGATCAAGAATGATAGGTTAAACATTATGAATGGTGTCATAAGAATTGATAACACCATCATTAGTGATATTGCAGTTTTTATTTTTGAGTAATAGACAAGGACCCACAGAAGGTTGGGGTGGCTCAAATTGATGCATTAGAAAATCTTATCTTTTAGCTTTGTTAATGGATTCCTCCTATGTACATGAAGAGAGAGTTCAAACTTGATATTATAATTTAGGAAAGAGAGCATTTATAAAGAGATGAAAAATATTGTCATCCACCATGTTATGTTCACATTTGTTTGAAAAAGTTTTCCATCTCTTAACAAAGGCTTGGATAGTTTCATTTTCATGTTGTTTGCAATTAACGAAATGGGCTAAAGTGTTTTCAAGAAGATCATTAGTTTGGAATTCTTGAACCAAGGCATTCACTAAGTCCTCCAAACTAGAAATGGAATAAACTCTAAGTTGATTGTACCAATCCAAGGCATCACCCATAAGGGTTTTGGATAGGATCTTGGTAGTGTCAAAGGTGTTTAATTTGACCCAATTCTTGTAAAGATTTCTAAATGTTTTGAGGTGAAGGGTAGGATTGGTTGACCTATTATAATAAATTGTAGGTGTTATACTTATTATATGAATGTTGGCAATTTGAGTAGTGAGAGGTTCATTTTATAGATGTTTTATGGTTTTATTGACTAAAGGAGGTTGAGGAATGAGATTGCCTTGAGAATCTGAGGAGGGGGAACATTCTAGTTATGTGTACCCCAAGTCATTGGTTATGGATGAGATTAAAGATTAAAAACGGGGTTTTGCATTCTCATCATTTGATTTTTGTTATGCACTTGAAATATATTCATTTGATTGAGAGTTTGCAATAAAATTTGATGTGTTTGATTAACAATATAAGAATTAGAATTGGTATTACTAGCTTGAGTACTACTATTAGTGTTGATATGAACTTGAGATGAATTATGAGAATGTGAGGCACTAGTGGCAAAATTTTCTTGTGTAGCAAAAGATAGACTAGTGAATGGTTGAGAAGAAGAAGCACTAGAGGCATGATTGCCTTGGGTAGAAAATAATGAACTAGTGGAAGGATTAAGGATAAATAGATCTTATGAGAGGCCCACTCAATTTAGAACTTGCCATGTTAGTTGAGATCATAGGCATGCAGGTAGAAGATGTTAGATAAGAAGATGTCATGGCATAAAAAGGAGTCAAAATTAAAGGAAGAGGCTGAGAATTAAGGAAATTGATACCCCCAAATCAAGTATTGAATGTAGGAGTAGGTGAATGAGGATCTTCAATTTGAGCACTAATAACGAGGTTATAAATGATAGAAGTATCCTTTCCTTGATGTTTAGGAAATTTGGAAATAAATAAGAGCATTTTGGGAGTATACTCTAACTCAAGTTGGTCTTCTAAAAAAAGAGGATTATGATGTGAAGAGGTATTAGGAGGGGTCCCATAGTTCATTGTGTGAGTGGCAATATTAACATTACTAGCATCCAAAAGAGGATCCCTACTCTGTCTATGGGAGACCCTATTAGGATTGGTAAAGTTTGTCATGTCTATTGATTATAACTCAGTGTCATCACCAAACATAAAGTCCATGATGAAGGGAAGAGAAGAGAGATGAGAAAGCAAAGGACAAAGAGGTATCTGAAATAGTATAGGGTTAATTGGGTTGACCTATCACAAAAATAGGGACTATAAAACTATATAAGGTCTACTGAGCCGATCTAGTATAGTGTACAAAAGGAAAAAAAGGTATTGGGTCAATTAGGTCTATCTAGTACAGTAAACAGGGAATTTAAGAAGCCTAAAAATAGATTTTTAAAATGAAACAAGATAGTTTTGCAAGTAATGAAAAGCATTAAGTACTAAAAGAAAATAGATAATCAATTAGATTAATGCTAGCCAATCCAATTTAAGAACACAAAACAAAACCTTGCACTAATGTTGGCTAATGAAATATTTTACACACATAATTGATAAAATATAAATTAATCAATTTGAAAAGTAAAGAGCTAACTAATTGGTCAACCTAAATGTTTTTAGATTATTAAGATACTATTTTTAATGTGATTAGAAGTTGGCTATAATTAAGGTACTAGATAACAATCTAAGGATGGTTTCAGGTAGTTTGGGTTAAAAGGGACTATAGTGGCAATGATATAGGTTTGGTATTAGGGCTTAACCCCTCACTTCACACACTGTAGTGATAATAGTGTCATGTTCTTAGCTAGAATATACCATTAACCATGCTTTATACTTGACCAAAGCATCAAGTCATTTTTCCCCTTGGTGATGAAATCTAAGTAAGTTGGCCTTGGGTAGACAAATGTTAAAATGTTTTTTTATCTTTTTTTATTTGGTCATTTGTGCATAAAATATAAATATTGAAACTAAGTAATTAATTAAAAATCCCCTAATTAAATTATGTGAGTTATTCAAAGCATGCAATCAATAAGAAAAGAAAGGTGTGAACTAATTACTAACATATGGAGATTAATTTCAACTTGAAACAAGGTATAGTGTTGACACTATATGCACAAAATATAGAATAGGGTCGACAAGTTTGAACCTGTACTATGAAAGTAAGGTTTGAAAATGTACAGGGTCAGCTAGGGTTGAGCTAGTTATTTTAGACAACACACAAAACATAGAATTGGGTTGGTATGGTCAATCCAGTTGACTATGTAAGGGTAGTTTTAAAGAGTATAAACTATGAAAATAAAGATAGAAAAGAAATAAAGAGAGAGGTAGAAATGAACCCTTGTGAATCAAAGATGAAATTAAGAAATATTGTTGTTGAAGAACCTTGAAGTATGTTGGTAGAACCTGCAAACTGGGTTAACAAGATCGATCAAGATAAGCAGGAACCTATTATAGAGTGCTAAAAATGTACAGGGTCAACTAGGTCAACTTAGTAAGCTAAACTAGATGTCTGAGAGGCTAGAAACCTATACTAGGTTGACTGGGTCAATCTAGTCGCCTATTCCTAGAAACCTGCACATAGAAGTCATAAAACTAGGTTGACAGATTCGATCTACTATGATAAAAATAATGACTAAAAGAATGAAAATAAGTGAAAAAAATCCTGCAAGGGTTAGTTTCACTTCATGTTCACCAAAATTTAATATGAAGGTGAAGCCAAAGTGAATGCTAATACTAACAAGAAAAGAAACAAAAATGGAAATGTGAAGACAATCTAACCAGTGGTGGGATAGGATTCACATTGGGTTCACTAGAATATAATATGAAGGTGAAGCCAAAATTAATGATAATACTAACCAAAAAAAAACCAAAAATTGAAACGTGAATACAATCCAACTAGTGGTGGGATAGGATTCATGTCAGGTTCACCATAATGTATGCAATCAAAAATGCATCATGTCTATCAATTAATCATGGCTCAAATAAGATAGAGCATACCTACATTTTCGATTAGGATACACTTATTAAGTGGGAGCATGACCAATATGGGGATTTTCTAGACCTAATTAAGGGATCACTTGTCACAACATATCATGATAGGAAGGGTTCCAAATCCTATAGTCTAACACAATCATATAACAACCCAAATGGAGTCCTAAGGTTTAAATAATTCACTTATTCTAATAATAAGAAATTAAATCTAATCTAGTGTACACCAAAGCTTGTGGCATAAAGTGGGGGTTATAAATAATAAAAAAACTAAACTAAACATGTATTAGAAGATATATACTCACGTCATTGTATATGGAATCCTAATACATGGGAGACGAATACAAATGCATTATCTATCTACTCTTACAAAAGAGAAATAAAGTTAGGAATACTTACCTTTGAAGATGAACCTATCGAGCCTTGATCTCTCCCTTGGCCAAGGTGCTTTGCGAGAGATTGTTGTGGTATGTAAGGATAATGAAGATAAATTAACTTTAGGCTACACAACCTATCTAAGCATCCAAAATACTTCTCCATAAGAAAATATATGTACTCCAAAGAAAGTATGGAACCCTAATATTTATTCCTCAAGTAGAATGATCAACAAGTAGATGTTCACTCGCACTTCTTCACTATTAATTCTTATCTTATAAAATGGTGGGAAATGAACTTGTATATATAAATTGATCTTTTCCTAAATCCTCCTAAAAAGGTCAACTATACAAGGTCGACCTAGTGTGTTTTTGGGGATAATTCACTAGGTCTAAGCTAGGTCGGCCGAAAGGCTTACAAGCTAGGAAAGTGAAAAATACCCCTAAACTATACTAGGTTGACCTAGTTGACCTAGTACAACCAACTAACCAAAAGGGAATTAAGGCAAGAAAAGGATGGATAAGGCATGATAATTGAGAGGAATGGGTAAAAGTGAGGGGAATTAGCTTAGGGTAAATAATTTTAGGAGACAAATGAAAAAAGGGATAATAATCTTATGAAACATCGATGGTTTGCCCACCCCTTTCTCAATGCAACCCTTAAGGTATGAACTCAGAGAGATTGAGACTCGATAGGTTCCTGTAAGATACAAAGTTTCAACAATCAATAAAATTTTGAAAATATTATGTGTATATAGACTCTATCAATTTATTATTCATTTGATTTATGTGTTAGAATCTCAATGAGATTTTTGTGTCGGTATATCATTCTTATTTTGGGTATGCAACTACTTATAGATTTGGAAACATATTCATAACACTTTAGAACTTTACTAATGGTTTTGCATGATTTAATGACTGGAGTATGTTTTCTTGTTTGAAGTTCATCGAGATGTAATCTCTCATTCTTCAATTTAAAGTATTAACTAAATTTGTTAATTTGATTATTCTAAACTGAATCTCCCATCAAATATAAGAATGGAATAAAATTATATTACTTAATTTTGATTGGTTTTTAGTTATATTTTATTATGAGTAAAAAATTATTTATCAAATATGGTATTGATTTATTTAAAGTGTCTGGGTTATAAATTAGGTATTATCTTGTGAATAATTTTATTTGTAGCATATAGGTGATTTTTATTTCCTCAATGTTGGTTATTCCTTGTTTTCTCTCAAGGTTTCATTGTGGAGGCCATCTTATGATCTGAATTTCAGCATTTGGTTTCGTGAAAGGACCAATACAAGGTCTTTATTAAAGTGTTTCTTTATTACTCTAATATTGTTAAGGAATGTTATTTTTATGAAGAGATGATATCCTATCGATAACTGTAACTTCTCGTAGAAGGTAATTAATTAGTTATATTTCTAGTATTGACATCCCTGAAATAATTTTGTATGGCGTATTCCTTATTGGAAAAGTTATAAATAAATTTTGGTTATCCTTGATTTGATTTAAGGATGTGAATCTTGATGTTTGCGTTGAGTTATGTGGTGAGTAGATAATATGATTACATTGAATTTTGAACTGTTCTAGGAATTGTTAAGTATTTGTGTACCTATATATTGTGGGTAGCATAAACTACTGAGTTTTTAGGTGTAAGTTTAGCTCTATGGAAATATTGCTTTTCAGACTCTGGTGTTTGAAATTTTCCACACTATTGTTCTAATTTTGTGTAAGTATGTTTATCAAAGAGAAAATTGACTTTTTCACCCGTAATCTGACCTATAACTTGACATTAAGGTACATAGTTATTAGTGTAGGAAAATTCCATCATGATTGCCTTCCTTTCTGGATATGGTCTCTTTCCAATTAATTAATTTTTTAATTGGCTTGTGTGAATGTTGTTGATTCTAGTTAAAGACTATTATCTTGTGATTCTAATTTTTAATGTAGTGGATAAATGTACTGATCGTATTTTGGGAGTTGAATTAATTTTTGATTCCTTGACTCATGCTAGAGGATATACTCATTCATGCATTGTCAAATTTTAACTTTGAACCCTATTGGGTAGTTATTAGGAAATATATATTAGATTTAATCTTGTTTTGTGAGGAAATATAATATCCTCCATAAGTTGTGTTTTCAGAATAAGTGTTAATTTACATCCTATCCTAATTAGATTTTTGACTCTATTGCCTTTTAAATTTGGATTAAGACTTATAATACTTTTGGAAAAAGAGCTAGGACTTCATATGTGCTATAGCGTTTGGACTATATCTTTTGTAAAACATGATGTTTGTATTTTATAAAAATCTACAATATGTGAAGGATTATTTCCTTATTTTGGCATTAGGTTGAGTTGTGTCTCGAATTAATTTTTCAATTCTTATAAAGATAAAATCAGTTATAGTTTTCTTTTAATAAGAAATGACCTTGTTGGTAAATGATTGGACTCTTTATAATTATGTGATATAATGAATTTATACCATTAAGAGAGCATTCCTTATAGTGTAGAAACACTAATAATTGGTCTATAGACTATTTTACCATGCATATTGAAGAGGGGATTTTCCTTAGTGGAATTGATGTTTAGTTCATAATGTTTATTATACCTCATAATGCTCAAGTAAAAAACACTTGTAAGATGTCTTATTTTTTCTAATGAATATTTTAATTTATAAATTTGAATTTTATTATTGTCTTCATTTGAGTTATATCATATCTTATGCTAATCATTCTTTACATGCATTAAATATTAAATTCACGTAATCCAGAATGTGAATGATTTGTGAAAATAACTCATCCTTGTTTAGTCTTGAAGTGAAATCTCATATTTAACTATTGGGTCTTCCTATGGAACATTATCCATTTATGTTATCTCTTGTCTCAATTAGGATTGGTTCCATTATAACATATCTAGTTCCAAGACAGGATATATTATTATTTCTTGGAGGTCATCTAGCAATATGTTTGGCTCCAAGAAGCAAGTCAAATTAGATTTTGTATAAAATTGTTTGGGTTATAAAGGGTTCATTAAGGGAATAGATTTATCAAGTGTATGATATTTTGTATGTTACCAATTCCATTTATTAATCATTCATCATTTGATGCTTAAATAATTATCCAGGTGATAGTGAATGTCATAGTCTTTATAATTGTATTTCCATTTAGAGTCTTGTTTTGGAAATCCAAATATTTTCATACCACTCTTGGGATGGTCATATTAATTAAATTGAGTTCATTAAACCTCATGGGAGGGTTCTATAGTGATGCTTTCATGATGTTATGAACTCTTGATAGTTCCTTGTTATGATGTTCACTTGGGGTGTATGATTGATTAGCACTATGAACATTTTCTTTATGGCCATGATGGATGATACATACATGGATTTATCCAAGTGTGGATGTAGTATGGTTGTAAATTCATATGTGGTTTATTATTGATTCCCTTTTAACTCTCACCTAGAACCAAGGTATTTAGAATGAGTTTGCATTGTGTAATGTTGTCAATGCTTTTATCATAAATTATACGTTATGTTCGGTGACTCACTTTTGATAAAGGAAATAAATATAATATAAATTTTGTAATGTGAGTCCTAATTACTATTTATATAATGAGTCGTAAGATGAAAATATCTTAGCCTCCAAGAAATGGGCATGAGTTAAGAAAGAAACTCGTAATGAATCCCATTATTGAATCTATGAAGGTAATGCTAATTAGGATGTGGATAAGCATGTGTTGATATTTCTACATAGTAGAGTGAGGATAAATTAAGATCTTTGGATAAAAATATAAACTTGGATATTAACTATGATGGTGTAAATTTTGATTAGATGTCTTTCATCCATAAGACATTAAAGAAGTAATAGGGATGAGTAATAACCACACTCTTGCTCAGGATTTTGCTTTGACTACCTTATTAAGATGTCATCACTCCAATTGGTGATACTAATAAAGTATAAAAAATAAAATATAAAAATTGAGAGTGGGTTGTTCAATATAACATGACATCCCTTCTTGAATTGTTTTACCAATGAAACATTAGAATAAACCATTAATGAGTTTAATTCAAGTCATTGTACACTTGTCTCCATCCCCAATAATCCAACCACATGTATGTGATATTGGTAGGTGATAGCTCAAAAAATAATTCTTCAAAATTCCATTATTTTACTTTGATTATGTTCTTGATCATTGTTGTACATATTGCATGTCAATGCATAATGATTTATCGTTTGATTCCATGTCCCATTTTCCATTGCACTATTTTGATTCCATGTATGACCATAATAGTTATTCTTTGTATTCCATGCATAACCATAGTTATTTATCCATGTATTCCATGTTCTATTATCCTCTATAGAATTATGTTTTCGTATATAATATTTTTTCCTCCATTGATTTCATGTGTAACTATAATGCTTGTTCCTCTAATTCCCTATATATCCAAAGTGATTAGTTATGATTCTTTTTAACATCCCTCCATGATTTTTCATATCATGATGATGTTTTTAACCATATTCCTCAACCTTGGTATCTTTTTATAATAATTTTACCATATCAACCTTTTATCTTACCTTCTCCACCTTTTCCTTTGGTAGTGCCTTTGTATCTTGAAGAGACGAAGTGTTATTCTGTACTTGTATTTTTTCCTCATATTTTTCACCATCTAAATATTATTTATGATCTTATTCATCATCTTTATCATATACCATGACCTTCATTTGTTATTTTCTAAGTTGATATCCTATAAAGTGACCTTATTTCTCTTGTACCAAAGCTTCAAAAATTTCTTCTACACATTAATATTGATTGTTCCAAAAGTATCTAACCAAAGATATCAAAGAACCATATCCAAACCATACATATATAAATCATTAAGATTTAAATTAAATACATATTTTTCTATATTAAGATTCAAATATTTATAAACATGAATCCTATTACCATCTACTTGAGCTTTCTTGATATTATTTTCCTGAACCTATAGATGTTGGGCCACATATATGTTGATGAAGTTATACTTGCTACGAGGATTTATGGAAATGATGACCTTTTTATTTTGAATTCATCCATAAAATTTAAATATTTCATTTAATTTATTTGGAGCTAAACTATTGGAACCCTTGTCCTCCATGTCTTCTTCTTCCTCATCATGATCCTCCACATCTCATTCTACAACACTTGTAGACTCCTCCTCCTCCTGATCATCATCATCATCATTGTGTTCCTCTTATTTTACTTTTTCATCATATGCATTGCTATCATCATTGTTATTTTCTTATTATTTTTATTCTTCGTCGTCTTTTATTTTATGTCCCATCGATCTAGGAAAATATGTTCCATTTCTTCCCATGAAATATTCCATCTTTATTCAATGAGTTGAAACCACCAACACACTATAGGACCTATGCAATAAAATGAAAAAATGGTTTTCCAAGAGCATATATGAAAATATCTCTCCTAAAAAAAATTTAAACCATCTCTATCATCTAAACCATCCTTGCCAAAGAAATTTTTTAATTCCGTGATCCTAAAAAACTAGGGTTTTAAGGACACCAAAGTTGAGAATAAAAAGTAGATTGGAATATCTCCTTTGTCCAAAATTTGACTATAAAATTTAGGTCTGAGGTTGGCATCAAAACCAAAACTTAAAATAACATGTCCCCATTACATTTTTATATATTTTCAAAAATGTAAAGGAATCATAAACATTCCTAAAATTACATCCTATAGTAAAAATTTATGAAAAATAATAGAATTACAATAAATCACTCCAAACTAATCATATAACCCCCAAAAAAATTAAAAAATCACTCCAAACTAATCACAATAACTTCCTTGAATTATTTTAAAATATCATTAAAAAAAGTATATAGTATTTCTTAACATTTTTCCTAATAGAGAGAGTTTGGGGAGGGCGATAAAATAACAATAACTCACTTTAAAATGATCACAAACTCCCTAATTCTTTTATTTTATCTTCCTCTAATTATTATCCAACTCTATTAAAATAACTCTATAAAAAATGTATTGGTTTTAAATATATCATTTATTCTTTAAAATTAGGGTTGTGATCACACTTTTTCCCAAATTAAAGATCTACTACCACTTGATAACATCCACACATATAATAATATAATTATTCATAATATAATGTAGATCAATATAATATAAGATATATTTTTGGGGAAAGATGCCAAAATATGAAATATATTTAAAAATAGAATAATACCTTTAAGGTATGGAAAAATCCTTCAAGAAGGAATAACGCCACAATTCCCCTTTGATGGGGATATCTCCAATATCCTATAATAAATACAAGACTCAAAACTTACATGATATTATTTATAATGATATTCCTCCATTTAAATTGACCTCTATGAATAATAATGTATGGGTACACATCTAATCCCAATATAGGTTGATTCATTACCAAATGTAACTAATTTTAAAAATTACTCATGTGATGTAATATATTTGACCCATAAAAATAACTAAGGGGGATGTTTTCAACATGTCATTATATCTATCAACCTATAGAAATTATCATATCATATCCCTAGGTACCTAACACATATATTCATAAGTATAGAATCCAATAAAGGTACTAATTACATCCCACATTCACCTCTTCATTCCCATCAAAATTTCCCCTTAGCCTCTTTGATAGACATGTAATATTGTAAGTTCATCCTACATTCCTTCAGTTATTTTTGTGTGAAAATATAGTGCAACCATTTTTTGGGCACTCATAAGAGACATTGATTTCTATTAGAAGAAACTTTACGTACTGAAAGTGACATGATAACCTTACACACTTGAATTCTCAAGGTTTGGTTGAGATAGCAAAAATAAATGACGGCTCAATATAGATAATGGTTTGGATAAATATGTTAAATAAGGTGGGATCATTGAATTAAAAAAGTTTATGTAAGAGGTTGAGATATCTTTGCATGATCATGAATATGCATACAAAGGGGTATGATATCCTATACCAGTATTCGTATGCTACTTCATAATTTTCATTTAATGCAAATAAATATATAGTGATGTGTACTCTACAATGACCATATTATAAGAGGACTAGATAGTGTAGCTCTTGGTCAATTTTGGTTTTTTTGAATAGGCAAAAAATAGGTTGAATGACCAAATCTATTAGTTTGATCTCATATAAGAATTGTCATTCAAAATATTGAATAAATGGAATGAGGTTAGGCTTGAGGATGATATGTCAAATCAAATGTGATGGTTAGATAATTTATGAGATAATAAATGGAGTTACCTAGATATTTTGGATTCCATTAATCTAGTTTATTCATCTAGAGCCTGAAATTGACTAATTATTATATGTGGTAGTGGGGTTAAATGAAATACTTCTAATCAAAGATAAAATTCAATGGTGATTTATACTTGAATGGGGGAGAGAACCCATGGGAAATATCTTATCTTATGTGGATGTGCTTGTTCTAAGAGTGTCATCCAAGTATTTAAAAAATGGATGTGTCAATTAAAATCTAAAATTTAATTTTTTATTTTAAAATGTATGCATTTGGATTTCTAAATAATGTTTTGAAAAATGCAAAATTAAAATAAATAAAGAAACTATAACATATTCACATAAAATTAAAAAATTACTTATCATGTAAGCAAGTAAAACTATATTATTTTTTTCCTTTTAATTAAAATATATCTTGATCTTTAATTATGTAATAGTATGCAAGATAAATGCAATCAAAACTATCTTCTCTTTTTTTATCTTTTCAATATTCATGCATGCAAATGAACTAATTAAAAATATAATGATGAAAATATTAAAAAAACAAACTTTTTATATTTTTATAAATATTTATGTAGGAGTGAAACTAATTAAAAGATTAAAATGCCATGATGGAAATGCAAAACCAAATAATATGTTTCATATTTTTTAAAATAAATATTAAAAATTAAATAAATAATAATAATTGTGTATCTTTAGATATAAATGAATGAAAGACTAAAAATGAAATGATTTAAATGCTTATATTTTTTTTTGTATTTTCATATTTTTGAATGAATGCAAAAATAAAAATGAAATTATCTAAATGCTTCTATATTTTTTTGTATTTTCATTTTCTAAATGAATATAAAAATAAAAAATAAATGACAATGGACATACAAATGTGAACATTAAATGAAAATGAAGTTATATTTGTTATGATACCTAGATCAATGTAAATCTATGGTATGGATGGATTGCTATAAAATTGGGTCAATTTTTTTAACACAAATATTTCAATATGTTACTAGAAATGAAGAGGACATAAAACTTAATGATATGGGTGTATAAATAAGAAAAAAAAAAAATCGAAAAAAGTGACATCTAAGAATATCCTATTATAGGTAGATATTATATGTGTCAAAAACAATAAAAATAGATCTCTAAGTCTATGAGAATTTAAAGAAAAATAAATTACCTACAACAAAAATAAGTGAAGATATGGACTTTAGGAATATTTAAAATAGATGTAGGACTTACATAGGTAATTTATTATTTTCATTTAATAAGGCAAAAATATTTACTCAAGGGGATCTAAGAGTAAAATATAGGAAATATATATACTTCATAGAATATATCCTCTGTACAAAAGGCAGAGAGAAAATAACTTCAAATAAACACACCCACACCCATATGCAATGAAGAAATTAAAATTTACCAAAACTCAAAATTTAAAGAAACTTGTAGAAATTACAAATACATAACATAGGCTTTTAAAAATGTGTTAACTATATTGGAACCTATTGATGGGTTTCTTGGTATACCAACATAAGTAGAGTAGAAATCCACCCAACATCTCTTGAAATAAGATGAAATCTCCCTAAGGTCTATTACTGCCAGGACTTGTCTTGTTGGGTATCCTAGTGGTTGATGTGAAATGGTTCTATTTCAAGGGGCATATTTGAAATAAATTTAGATATATGAAATAGAATGCAAGTTTTATGGATTTATTGCTCAAAAAATCAATAATTTGGACGTGACATAGTGATACAATTAATTTAATACATGCTCATTAATACATATATTCAACAATGAAAATATTTTTGTAATCAAGATAAAAACTCTTAAGCATAGATTGGAAGCTTCATATATATATACTAACCTACTCTAATATATTTATTAAAAAATATAAAAAGATAAGGGTAAAGAGAAATATGTAAACATGTTTTGTAGTGAAGATAAATTTGACTCATTTGATTAGATGAACTCTATGGAATTAATTTGTTTCATGACTAGTATGCATGCAACCATAAAAAAATAAGGTGAAAGAGTTTTAGGGTTTCAAATATGAATAAATATGGAAAAAATCACCATATACATGCATAAATAATGAATATCAGTACTCACGACCTTTGAATTGATAGATATTTGATTGAAAAATAGTGTTTGGATCCATCGTAATTAAGTGAAATATAGAAAAATATTTTAGAATAGCATTACTCACAAGAAAAACTAATTAAGAAATAAAGAAAAGCAAGAAAATAAGTGACTGGTCCTCTATCCTACTTTTTAACTCTAATTAATCAGTGCCTTCTAAGTCCTATCGATGGATTTAAATATAATTCAACCCATAGATGAATAGAAACCCTCCACTCATGAGGTGCATGAAAATATTCAATGCATGGGTCAAGATCAAAGGCTCATATTTAGTTGTAAATGGATCATATTAAGACAATAAATTCCATAAATAAGATAAGAAATCCATTATTATTTTTTGGTAGCAAGGTACAAGTGGAATTATTTAATGCTCAATGTACACATATCCAAAGCTCCTTCTTTGAATGCACCTATTTTATGTATCAAATGTTGGTAACAATGGAATATTGGAATAAAGTATTCCTCTTGCACATATCCAAGATAAACACTCCTCCCTTGATGCACTTATATGAAATAAAAATAATGAAGCATCACATTTCCTTGGTAAGATCTATATATATTAAATACATTACATGTGTAATGCATTAGCAAAGCAATAAGGTCACAAAATTAAATCATTGACATGTTTTTAAATTTTCATTAATTCCATATAGAACCTAATCCTATGTGAATCTATTTAAACCACCTTTCCAATGCAATTAAAAAAAAGGATCTGTTGATCAAAAAATATGGATTAAAGAACACCATGCACTCATGAGTAAACAAATCAACATATTCAGAATAAGCAGATGATCAATACCCAGTGTATCTTATATTTCAAAAAATGCATTGGAAAGATGCTCAAAAGGGTTTTTTTTTTTTTTTTAAATTAATCTTTGTGCAATACCCTTTAAGTGTTTTTTAATCAAATTTTGGTAAAGCGAATAATATTTTAGAAAGGATCATTATGAGTAGTCATGTATTTTTATTGAAATATAACATAACTGTGAAATTCATTGAATTATATTCTAATATCATTAGGGTATTATCATTAAAAACTTTAAGTAATTTGGACCTCATTTGATTATGTGACCATACATTTTAAAATGCATATAGGCTAGATTTGAAAAATATAAACACTGAAAATGACCAAGTAAAAATTAACATAAAAGCAAGTTTTCATCAATGTCAATTTTGCACATGAGAATAATTTTTTTTTTATGAATTTATTCATATTTAAATAATTCCCACAATTAAATACCATCATAAAATTTTAAAATATTATTATATCTCATTTATTGGTGATAAATTACTCCTAAAAAATATTTTTTGACTAGATTTAAAAACTAGAAAAGATAGAAAATGATCAAGTAAAAATCAGTGTGGAGGTTAGATTTTATTGTTGCAAATTTTGCATATGAGAAAGAATTTCATATGACTCCCTTTAATATTGAATTATTATCACATTTGGATATTATCATGCAATATTAAAATTAAATTGAATATAATTAAATCATGTGAAAATAGGTTTGAAGAGTGTGCGTTAACTAGATTTGACAAGTGAAAACACAAAAATTAATGCAAAAGGAAGTTTTGATTGCTACAAATTTTACACGTGGAAATTAATTTCATGAAAATTTACTCACCAAGGTATTATAATGTCATTTTTATATCATATTGAAGTATATAATAATAAATTCATGTATTTTTCCTGTACAAAGTGCCTCCCAAAAACTATTTATCAATGAAATTTGAAAGCTAAAAATGTAGAAAAATGGTGTAAAAATCAATCCAAAAACAATTTTTCATGGTTGTGAACTTATGACGTAATTTATTGTAAATTACCTTACCATTATATTATCCTAATATTTTAATATAATAATGCAATTTTTTAAGAGAAACAAATGTGATCTGAATGTGATAAAATAAGTTTCAAACAAGCACATAGGCAAGATTTGAAAACTAGAAAGACACTGAAATCAATGCATAAGCATGTTTTATATGCTATGAAATTCACACGTGATAAATAATTTAATGTGACTTGTTTTACCATTTCATTTTAATCATATTTATTTACCATCATGAAAAATTTCATGAGAAATGGACTTCATTTGTTGGTGCAAAAATATGTTTGAAAAGTGCCTAGTGGCAGTAAATTGAAACTCCAATACACAACCAAAACACTAAAGAAAAAATGTATCTCAAAGCAAAACCATGTTTTAAAAAAAATGATACCATGATTTATTAATATGACATTAGGGCATGTTGTGCAAATAACAATAAATGATGACTCTACTAGAAAATATTCTTAAGTATTTTAAAACAAATTGATATATTTATAAACCTAGAATCCCTAGTTAAATAAAATACATATAACATGAAAAAAGTATTAAAAAGATCAAAATGGAATAAATATGTGACAACATCATCTATTTACATTAATCACCATGTGTAAAAATGCATTCATTCACATTTGTGAAATTTGTAAAGACTAGCTACTACAACCTAGGTCACCAAACTAGTAAATTATACCATGAAACAATTGCATGGACATTAATGTATTATTAACCAGGCATCCATGTCCTTGATGGAGTTATCATTGATCCTACTCAAATCCTTTATCTACTATTATTCAATATTCTATATCACTAGTATAGGTTACTTACATCACCCAAAAATTAAGTTTTTTGGATAATAGATTTTATTTGCTTTTCTGTGTCTTTCTTTTTTTTTTTAACATCTCAATTCTGGGTTAGGGTCCACCATGGAAAACGAGAGGTAAAACTAAATAATTTTCACTATAAATCTTAGATATAATAGCTTCATCTAAATAAACCTAAAAATAATTAAAATAAATTTTCTCTCCATATCTTAAATACAACATTTTCATCCACATACTTGTCATATTCTTAGGGAGATTGTGACATAGATTTCACCACCATGCACAAGACCATGCTCCATGTTCTGGTAGAGTATAAATAGAAAGTAAAATTAGCATTAATCTAAGTATAACTTCCTCTACATGATTTTGTGAGGTGATGAGGTAAAATTGCAATATGGAGGCATCAAAAAACACCCTACATGGACTCAGACATCATGTACCATGAGGTGTTTAGGGGACTTCATTAGAACTAGTCAAACCTAGAATAAGACTCCTCGGATACAAAAGGCATCCAAAGTAGGGAAAATAATAACCCTAGATATCACTCAGTAAGCACAGACTATGAGAGGGGGTTGGCAGACCAATCTAGTCACCTCTCCTTACATGTCATTTAGTGGGTTGGGTGTCAAGTTTTACTCTTGTGTCTATCACTAATTATAGGTTTGTGGGTTAATTTGTTGTGTGTTGTTGAGGTCAATACTTTTTTTATATCTTAAAACCTACACACAACAAAATTACGTAATTAAAACTAAACTCTAAGTCAAATCTAATCACTATCCCAATATTCACCAATCCACCATCATCCTCGTATCACATTTTTCCTAGTCATAACGTTATCATTCTACATCATCTCGTCTTATATTTCCTTAGTTAAAATATAATTATCTCACCTCTGATGAGCCTATTTTTGACACCCCACTTTTTCATTTCTAAATCCAAGATTTTTAAAATGATTATGTCATATTGATGATTTTTGTCATAACATTTAAAACTACTAACAGGGGGTCCTAATTCATTGCAACATTTGAATATAGATTATTATCACAAATGCATATTATGAACTTTGCATTTAATGAAAGTGTTACTCGACATTTTAAGTGGTTTAAAAATAATTAAATGGATTTAATGAAAAAATAATCATATACAGGAAGTGGTATGAAAACATTTTTTTGATCATGAGTATAATGTCAATGATAAAATGTGTGATCAAGGTTGTGATCAATCATGTGTGGATGCACAAGTTGATTGATAACTGATATTTTTTATCATCAAATTCTATGTTGAATAATGGTAATTAACATTATCTATATTAAATAATGTTAAAGTTTCAAATAATTTAACATTATTTACATTGAATTATGTTGCAATGTTTTTAAGTTTTATTTGTATTGAAACCTAAATGTTTTTAACCTAGATCTAAAGGTTAAATGTTAAAGACCCATGAATGCATTTTGATAGTAATGCTAAGGGATTAAATACTAGCCAACCTATGTGAAGTGGTAATAAACCTAGGGTGGCAGAATAAAACCTAAGTGACTAAATGTTTAATGGTGACTATAGGTTAGAAGCATTGATTTTCTTACTTTATAGATGGTATGTTGTGTGAATTTAATATTTAATGCTATGGTGAATAAGTTGGAATTTATTTCAAAGATTGAAAAATTTATGGCATTAAACCCCTAAAGTATGTGCATCATCAAAATGAATTTAGTGGTCAGTTTGGAAGAGATTTTGATCATAATTTAATTTGTCAAAATATTAAATAACTAATTTTAGTTGGTGATAAAATACTGTATACTTTTTTATCTAATGTGGTTGGGGCACATACCATAGGTAGTAATTGCAGCTCAAAATAATATAAAAATCTTTTCATTTAGTTGATTATCATTCTTGACAAGTTTAGAGTGGAAGTAGAATTTTGGAAGTAGAATTCTTGAAGTTACAAGAAGTTTTAGTAACTTGTAGTGACAATTTGTAGAATTGGGTAAGTTTTTTCATTGCTTGTCGTCTCTAGTGTTTTTCATATTTGAAGCATACAAACTGATTTTAAGTTTCAGTTTGAAAGACATGCAGTTTGGTTGTTGATGAAAAATATGAGATGAATACTGAAAACAGGTGCATACCAATTCATTTGATTTATTGATATTAGGGTCTTCAAAAATTTATTTGACAGCAATTGGTAACTGATTATTTTTATGACACACAAAGAATACTTTTTTGAGTTATGTTACAGAGTTGTGTTTCTTTTTTATAAAGATATGTTGCCTGTCTGATGAGAATTTGGAAGAGTATAAACTCTGACAACATATTATTTATTTGTTTCTTTTTATAGATGATCTTTATACATATAATACATGAAGTGGTATTTGAGTTAGTAGAGCTTTGATGAGTTTCATTTATATTCATCTGTGCTTGGCATATTTTTGGTTTTATTTTGATTGAGAGTGAATATGAGATAATATTTGAAAGTGCAGGATGGTTCTTGTTGATAATGGGTATTGGGCAAGTCAATATAATAGTTATGATGGGTTTTGATATAAAAGTGGTTATTTATCTATATTGACTTCAAATTAAGATAGCCATTCGATTTAAAATTTGTTTATTATTTTGGTTTGGTTAATTTTGATATTTGGTCTCAGTTTAGTTAGTTTTGCAAAAAATTGATAGTTAGCATATACCAAATAAAATACACATTGTATGTTTGTCTTGCTTCTCAATTTTGGTATATTCTTTAGTTTTGATTGGGAATATTTATGGTATTTTGATAAAAATTATTTATTAACCCATTTTAATCACTATTGGGGGTTTTCCCTTGCTTTTATACACTTAGATGCCTAAAATATCATCAAAATTCATGTCATTTGCTATTTCTTGCTTCATAGACATGGTACACTTTGTTTGGTCTATGTTGAATAGAGTTTTGTGAGTAAGTCAAGTTTTCAAAGATATAAATTATTTTCATTTTGATAAGCTGAAAATAGTGATGATTTCATGGTAGATGAATATGATACTTTGAAGCTACATGTTTATACTAGGATTTTTAGTTTTAAGCTATGGTATATTATGTTTGGTTTGGTTGGAAATTTTTGATGACAAATTGAGGTGATAAGACTTGTTGTGTGAATAAGTTATCTTTTATTTTGAAATCAGTCTTGATATCATATAGGTTTTTAAATGATTGATTGCAATTTGTATAAAGGTTTTGACATAAGGATATTACTTACCTAAAATACTCTGGTTTCAATATAATGTTAGTAAACATTTATAGTTGAAATAATTATTGATTCAGTCTAGTTATCAAGTTGAAGAGAAAATTTATTCTTAAATTAATAACATCAAGCTTTTGATAAATTTGTTATTCATAATCATTTTCAAAGTAAGATTTATATATTTTTGCATTTAAGCAATTGCCATAATTATTTGATATCATTTTCAAAAGGAAGATTAGTTGTTTAAATAGATTTATATATCAGTTAGTTTTTTAGCACTATTAATTTATTTTGAATGAATATTTGGTCACTTATTAGGATAATGTTGTTTATTTAGAAGGTTTTCAGATAGATTTTGTTTATTTTATTTTCATAATAAAACTCTTGGTCATTTTTTAGACTATGTTGATGAAATAATATTTCAAATTTTAATGTGTTTATTAAAATTTATGATATGAATTTATATATGGTTGAGAATAGTTTTATAAGAAGGTAATCAAGGTTTGATCTATTTCATTTTTTTTGAAATGTCAAGGTAGACACCTCCTAACTCTAATAATTCATGAGGAAATGTATGGAGGTCTGACCAAACCTAGAACAAATAAGATTTATCTTCTCATAGTTTTGATTCTAGAGACAATTTTTTTTGGAGGTAGAAGGCATGGTAGAAATTTTTCTAAACCCTTTAATGGACGAATTAGGATGTCTATTCACTTTGATGCTTCAAATCTTATTTTTTGAGATATTTTGGATGCCTTGCCATAAAATATTTCAAATAAAGGAAATCAAGGTCTAAGAAGACTATATTGGATAACTCATCCTCCTGGGTGAAAGAATACAAGTGGCTCAATATAGTGAATATAGACAGCCCTGTAATTTGAAAGTAACTCATTTTTCACCTCATCATAATGACCAATTTCCTAAAAATAACCTGAAACAAGTTGTTAAGTTGCATTCTCATGCCTTCATGCCATTAAATTATAAAATCCCATCACCCAAACCTTTTAACCCTATTGAAACTTGTTCAATATTTAACCTTGTGAATTTTCCTCATCACCTGATCAAAGAAAAAATGATAGTGCCTCTTAGTCACAAAAGATAAGAAATTAGTCCTTTAGCATCACCAATCATCATTGGAATGGTAAAGAAGGTTAAGCTATAAGTAAATGATGAAGACAATGAGGATGTTGTTAAGCTAATTAAGTTTCCATTGACCACCATGAGCTATACAGAGTATTTGACTGATAAGGGTTATTCATTGATAGAAATTCTTTCAAATTATGATGAAGAATAGGATATTCAATGATGTTTAATTCTGTTGTTTTGATATATTTTTAGATACTTTATATGTTTTTAATATTATTTAAACTTTATTTAACGATGATTCTATAGTGGTTTGATGGTATTTGGAAACATTTTAAATAGTTTTGATGTGGAATATATATGAACTTATATAATGCATATAGATAAATGTTAGATGTAGTAATTTTCATTTAAATAGTTTTGTTTGTATTTAAATATTTTTTCATAATAATTTTTTTTAGATTTTGTGTCATCTATGGGCCCCCACCCAGTTAGAGTCTATCCCCTTAGTCTATTAAATATTTATTTTAATTTTAATTTTTTTTTTTAAAAGACTGACATCAAGTTAAGTCATAAATAAAATTTAATTGACTTAATTAAAGTCAATTAAGACTTAAATAATAACTAACTAAAGTTAGTTATAAGTTATTCCTCAACCATGTCTTGAGAGGAGGATTATATAAGATCAAAGTGACATTTGAAAGGGAGGAACATTGCATAGGTATTTTTGAAGACTCTTATATGCTTCAAATTTCATCATAATACTTCTTTATGTTAACATCTATGAGATAAAGTAATTTTTACAAATAGATCAAGGACACAATCTCTGATGATTAAGTATTAAGCTTAATTAGCATAGGTATATCTAGGTTTCCTTATTTAGTTTACAAACCAATTATCTGAAAGTTTTTAGGTTTAACATCTTATGATAATTGCAGAATTATAGTTATATGAGTAAAATCTAAACTACTTGACTCAAATATTGATTAATAATTTATTTAATGTGAAATTTTGATTTATTCAAATTATTTGGTTTTTATATCAAAGATATTTGTACTAAATATTCTGTATGTCAATAAAAATTCATTTCATCTTATGAAGATGACTCTCTTATAGACTCACAATATTTTTTTTAACTTATTTATATTATTTGTTGTTAATTTAGTGATTATTTTAATTACATTCATTAGTCCCTCTTATTAAGTTTAGTCTTTGTTTAATCTAAATTCATGTGTTTCTTAGATTTCTTAATTTTTCTTAAATAGTTAAATTTATCTGTTAAATTTATTTATTTTAGTTTGGATCTTAGTTCTATTTTAAGTTTTTCATTTATTTCTTATTTTTGTTTAAGCTTAGATTAATTATTAAAATATAAATAGTAGTTGTTATAGTTTTCCTTTATATTAGATTTAGTTAAGTATTGGATTGTTGAAGTTTTTAGTTTAAGTTTGTTCCTAGTTTTTTTTAGTTTAAGTTTAGACTTTAGTTTGTTTAGTTTCTAATTTAGTTGTTTATTATTATTCAATTTTATTTCTTTGTGTGATTATGTTAATTATCATTTCAATTTATTTATTTGGCATTCATTATAATATTTTATTTTTATCTTTCAAGGCTTTGTGTTTCTTTTCTTTTGATCTTTTCTATATATATTTCATGAAGTTTTAATTCATTTGAATGAAATAAAAATATTTATAAGGAACATACATCTTTCCTTCAAGAGATTATCTTAATCAAAGATCCTCTCTATTAGATTAGATTGATTATATATTTATATATGTTTCCTTCAGACTTAAAGAGAATATTGATTTCTAAAATTTTAATGAAATATGGTTTAGTATTTGGTATATTATTATTTCTTAGAACATTTAAAACCCATTACGCATCTTTTAAATCTTTTTGTGACTTATTAAACTGGTAATATTCCACTTTAACCTTTGCAATAGGTGAAAGGGAAAATTCATTAACATAATAATTTCAAACGTCAACAAATTTGGTGACTCTGTTGAGGAACCTTTTAGAAATCTTACTTTTCTTGCCTATTTTATTTTACTTATCTATGACCATTGGAGGTCTACAACCTATTATTCAACCTTTAATTGATATTGTTGAAGATCACGTCAACATTGCTTCTAATTTGACTTGTTTTACTTTGTATAATAAATCTCAAGATTTATTTCATATTATGGAAGTACTTAACGAAGAATTAGAAGAAGTAGAAATTATTGACATTCACACAAGTCTTACACATGAAACTCAAATTTATATTCAAAAAAATAATCACAGAATTAGACTTGAGATTGAAGAAATTTTTCATGTTAATCCTCGACTTAGAATTTGTTTTCTTTCAAATTCATTTCATCCTAAAGATTTTATTGCTCCTGTTGATCAATATGATCAAGTGATTAAAATAGTTAAAAATTCAAATAGAGGATGAACAAGCATAGTAATAGAGGTTTTAGGATAAGGACAGGGCTTCAAAATAATATATATTGAGTTAAAGCAAATAATGAATAAAATGATTTAGATGAAAACATTGTGCAGCCATTAGTCAATCCTTAGATTCATGGAAATCCAATCAGAATTGGTGCTTGTATAGTTATGTTACCTTCATTAAAGGGACTCAACATTCCTAAGTTTTCAAAAAACTTTGGTGAGTCATAAGAATATCTTTAGATGCTTTCAAGTTAGTTTGTTCTACCCTTGATATTGTTAATGAAAAAAATTCTCTTAGAGTTTCCTCAAAGACTTTGGAAGGAAAAGCATACCAAGCATTTATTAATATTTCATCAAATGTTATCAATATTTGAATAGATATTGAAGATTGGTTAGAGTTGTGTTTTAGTAAATTTAAAAAAGATTTAGATTTAGTAAATGAACTAGTTAATATTTCAATAGAGCTTGGTGAAATAATTTATGGGTTCATAAACAGATTTATTAAATTGCGTCAAAAAAATTTATCTAACGTTATACCATCTAAAAATTATCAAGATTATATTTTTGTAATGCTTTACCTTTAAATTAAAAAATGGCTATATAGGATAAAGATATTATATATTATGATGAAACTATAACTTTCTACATGGATTATAAAAAAAAATTAAAATATGTTGATTTTAATGATAAAACTGTAACAAATGTAAATTTAGATAATACAAAAAAATTAAAAGTCATTAATAATCTTAATAATGAGTTAGTCACCATCAAATAGTAATTAAATGATAAACCATCTTCATCAAGTAAGTCGTCGTTTGATTAAAAAAGTAAAATTGAAGAAAATATTTTTTATTGCAATGTTTGCAAACTAGATCATGATATAAATACTTGCATAGTTGTTCAAAAATTTAAAAGATATATTCAAAGAAGTGAGAGTATTTCAATTGATCTAGCTGATAATATAAACATGTGGTGTTGGTGAATATTTGGATGACATCAAAACCATAAATGTTTATGTTTTTTTATATAAAAAGGGGGGTAAAAACTTTATTAAAACGTAGAATAAAAGATTACAAAGCATCAAATGTCAAACGCCCCAAAAACCAAAGAATACCACAGAAAAATACAAACAAAAACCATCACACCCCAATACCATTTCCATCTTCTCCTAGAATCCTCTCCAGGTTCTAACATAACTCATTGGGCAACTGCACCCATTCATCCACCTTCCAACCATCAATATCCTCTAACGCCCACTTTGCCAAGTAATTGGCCACCCTATTCCATTCCCTTGGAACGTGGGCATAAGACACTGAATCCATGAGTGAACTAATCTATAATATCTATTGCACTATCATAGATAGTTCCCAGCTCACATTTGTAATCTTCCTCTCAAGGAGTATATTGATCAGTATTTGCGAGTCAGCTTCACACATCACCCTCCTCCATCCTAAAACATAAGCTCTCTTCAAGGCATATAGAACAGCTAATCCTTCCATCTTATTAACAGTCTGCTCACCCATATTAGTTGAGAAAATAAAAACCACTGATCCAGAGGAGTCCCTACTAATCTCACCGATCCCAGTTGGGCCTGGATTACCCCTAGAAGAACCATCAGTATTAATTTTCAAAAGACCTTGAAGAGGGGGCATCCATTTCCCACTCCTTTGAATTTTTTGCTTCCCACATCTACCTCTCCTAACGCAACCTGAGGCCAGAAATATACCATGTATGTCGAACCTGTCAACCATCTCCATGTCCCCTTTCTCTAAAGGCAAAATAACCTCACTCTTAGCTTCTATAGTCTCCTGGATCATTCTTATAATTTTACTCCAAATGTGTTGAATTCCCAATTTTTCATCTCTAAAAATTTTATGGTTCCTTTCCAGCCAGACTTGCCATAGCAAAAAAATAGGTCTAGCGTACCAAGCTTCTTGCAAGAAGTGAGCTGTAGAGGGCAGTCTACCCAATCTCAACCAAAAATTATCAAGGGAGGAAGCGTGCACACACTGACACCTTCAGATGTCCCAGCAGGTGTGCCATAGTTGGCGAGTGAAAGGGTAGCTAAAAAATAGATGTGGCAAATCTTGCTCCTCGCCTCTACATAAAACACATCTCAAAGGACCAACAAAGCCCCTCTTTTGAATATTCTCCCAAATCAGGCATCTATTCCAGGCCAAAGTCTAGGTAAAGCATTTACACTTCAGCCAAGAGAAATTAGTCCAAACTCTTTTCCACCAAGGAACTTCCCCCCTCTTCAAATTGTTGCAATATCGATTCCTGATATCTAGCCGATACAATGTAGTTCCCCTTGGGGTTAAGGGACCAAGCCAGCACATTAGCACCCCTAAGTGTGTAGCAATTACAACTAGCTAGGATGATGCTCAGCTCCATGCACTCTGCCTCCATTCCATGAATCAACCACTCCTCTAGAGTCTTCTATCTCACTTTTGGCAACTGGCCATGAAGGGAGAGGGACTTGTAGTTGCACACCCTATTCCACCCAACTTCATTGAATCTCTATGATAGAGCATACAAATGAGGATATTGAGTAACTATGGAAGGATAGTTGTCCCAAGAGTCATGCCAAAATTATGCCTCTATCCCACCCTTGCAAATCTAGAATAGACCTCTCTTGATCAGTGCAATTCCTTTCTTGAGATTAGCCCAAATCACCGATCCACTCCCTAACAAACTGTACCTTGGGATATCTTTTAGGAGGATCCCAAAAAAATACTTATGAGATAAGATCTTGGCCCAAACACGGTCTTATTCCTCACACCATCTCCAATACAATTTGGTTGCCAGGGCCGTACCCACTAGCACTGACTGCCATAATCTCAAGCCCCTAAACCTTTTCGAGCTACAAACAACATCCCACTTAATAAGGCTCCACTTCGTCAAAGATAAGTTACCAGCCCATAAGAACTATCTTGCCAAAGAATCAAGGTCCTTGATAAAACTCACCGGTGCCACTTGTAACATGCACCTGTATAGAAGAAGAGCCTGCACCACTAATTGAATCAGTTGGACCTATCCAGCAAAGGACAACCATCGGTGGGTCTAATGATTCACCTTGGCTTAGAACTTATTCAGAATCACCTGCCACGATTCTTTGGACTGCCTCCTTGCAAATATGGGTATCTCGAGATATAATAATGGTAGGCTTCCAATTTGAAACCAGAGAATATTAGCCACTCTTCGTTGAATGGGCGGTGGAGTGTTGAAGAAAAATGAAAGACTTGTCCTCATTAATTACCTTCCCTGAGGCAGCCAGGTAAGCATCTAAGCCTTTGCAAATATTAGCTACCTCCCTTATAGTAGCCATGCTTATCAAAGTCACATCATCCACAAACTGTAGGTGAGATAAAATAGGAAGGCCACCTCCCCATTTCTATCCCTGAATAGTGCCATCATTAGTATTCCTTTTAATCAACCATCTTAGACCTTCTACCAATAGGAGAAATAGGTAAGGGGATAAAGGGTCACCTTGTCGTAGACCACGCGAGGCCCCAAAGAGATTAAAATGATCCCCATTTAACCAAAACAGAGAAAGAAGTCAAATTCACATAGCTCATGACCCAATGGATCCAATCTTCTCCAAAACCAAAGGCACCCAAAACCTTCTGGAGAAAGGACCAACGCACCCTGTCATATGCCTTGGACATGTCCAGCTTAATAAACATAGCCTTCTCTTTGGACTTGGTCATGGAATGTATAGCCTTGGTAACCACCACTATCCCATCCAAAATCTGATGGCCCTCCATAAATCCACTTTGCTCCTCTGAGATTAGCACAACCATCCACTTTTTTAACCTTTCTACAATTAGCTTAGATATAATTTTATAAATTACATTGCAAAGAGAAATGGGATGAAATTGACTTAAGCGATCAGCCCCCTCCCCCTTGGGAATGAGAGCTAGGAATGTAGAGTTCAGGGCCCATAGCATTTGCTTACTATTTTGGGATTCTTATACAACAACCAATAAGTCTAATTTGATAATCTCCTAAAATTCTTAAAATAATTCAATCGAGAAACCATCTGGCCCTGGAACCTTTCTTTTTTCATCATGAAAACAATCTTCTCTAGTTCCTCTAAGGCTATTGGTCTCATCAGCTACTCCTTCATATCCCGAGAAACTAAAGAGGGAATACAGGAGAGTACCTAAGCCTCTGCATCTGCTTCCCCCTACCATTTCTGTTTGAATAAAGAAGCAAAATACTACACTACTTCATTATAGATATCCCGCGTAGAAGAGATAACCTCTCCCCTATCCATCACCAAAGATTTTATCACATTACTATGTTGTCTGGCTCTTACCGAATTGAAGAAGAAGGTGATGTTCTTATCCCCCTCTTGCAGCCACTCAATCCTAGCTTTTTGTTTCCAAAAGATTTCCTCTCTCAGCGCCCATTCCTCCAAAGTTTTAACAGCCCTAGCTTCCTCCCTTAGCAAGAACTCAGACAACCCCTCCTCCCTAATTGATCTAGTAATGTCATTCAGCTCTATTTGTGCCTCCTTTTTCTCCAAGAAGATGTTCCCAAAGCTCAGATGATTTCACTATTTGAGCTGGTACTTAATGAATTGGAGGAGCTTAGCAAAAATATACATTATTGTAGCCGACTTGTCTACTTTCCACCATTCAGCAACGCGTCCAAATAGGTCTGGATCTCTGAGCCACATGAGTTGAAACTTGAAAGGTAGCTTATGAGGCAAATGAGCAGAAGAAATGATGAGCTTAATGGGCTAATGATCCGAGCCTCTCCAATCTAGAATCTCAAAGCTCAAAGACCACAAGCCACCCACCCAAAAACAAGAGGTCATAAATCGGTCAATGCGTTCAGCAATGTAGTTGTTGCCCACCCTTCTATTTTTCCAAGTGAACCAACCATTACATGGCTTAATATCCACCAAATTGAGTGTTGAAATCCTATCCCGAAGCAAGATGGAATACGGCTCCAATCTTGCATTGCCTCCCCTTTTTTCCATTAAGTCCATAATAGCATTAAAGTCACCAGCCATAATCCATGCCAGGTAAGGAAAAACATTGTGAACCAGTTGAATATTATTCCAAACAAGAAGCTTACCTTGAAAATTAGTAGGGGCATAGACATTTGATAGAAGAACATACTCGCCTGATTTAATGCATAAGGAGACCATGGATAATGAAGATCTAAAGGCGATCCAAGACACTGGCTGAAACTTAAGTGGATTCCAAAGACAAGCCACGCCTCTTGCAGACCCCTGGGCACCGATACACTGACATAAACCTTGCCTCCAAAGCTTAGGTGCAATACACATCATGTACTCCACTGAAACCTTAGTTTCTTGAAGAAAGAGAATATCTAGACATTGACTCCTAACTAATTCCCAAATAGCTTTTTGTCTAGGACCATTGTTCAAGCCCCTTACTTTCCAAGAAATAATAATCATTTTGAAGGAGGCCGGAAGTGAGAATCTAAGGTCTTAACCAACCCTGACTCAACCAAATTTTCTCCAATTATATTTATTCTCTCCATGTCCTTCTTTCATCCTAATTTAACACTTTTCTTTGAAGCCCCCTTCTTACCATCCTTTTAAAGAATGCCCAGGTGAGGAGGAGCTTTACCTCACTTATCTGTCTCTGTAGCCGCTTCACGTGTTGGAGTCTCCCCAACCTCTACTCCCTGAACTAGATCAACATTTAGTTCCAGGGTCATCTGTTCCCCTACCTGACCATCCATGATCATAGGTAAGGCAGCTTCTTATTGAAGCATCGAGTGAGAAATGAAAGATTTTCCCTCCATTCCAAACCCCCCCCACAAGCTGTTCCACACTTAATAATCCTGGGTTAACTTCTTGCTGACCCAATTCATCCAATACCTCAAACCTATTAAAAGAATCCTCATCATGTCGCTCCATTAAGGACCTCTTATGACCTCTATTTCCACTTTTGGTATTAACCTATACAAAACCCTCAAAATCCTTGCTAACACCAGCTCCATATTTCTTCCCTTTGTCAGCACCAATGGTGCTACTCATAGGAGGTAGGGGTGGGGGTTACTGCTCTTCTATTTTAGCCTTTAGGCACCTTCTCACCAGGTGTCCATACTCATGACAAAGGCAGCATCTGAAAGGAAGGGTCTCATAGTCCAATTGTTGCACCCAGGAGTATGAGCCCACACACATCTCTATCGCGTCTAGCAAAGGTCTACTCAAGTCAATTTCCATGCAAATTTGAGCAAAAGTCATGACTTTCTTACTTAAGGTTTGTGTAGAGGACCCCACTGGCTTTCCTAGCATTGAAGCTATCATCTGAAGTACATCCTCTCAACAGCATTCGATAGGCATTCTGGGTAAACATACCCACACTGGGACCCTATTTGGCAGTTCTTCAGTAGGATTAAATCTAGCATGCCATGGTTTCACAAAAAGCCCAACTTGATTATAAAAATAAGGTCCACCTTAAAAACCCCTATTTCTATCAGCCAAGCAGAGGAACATAACCATGAATAAATTATTTGCTAGCAGCGTAACCTCCATCTCACCCTCTGGCTCCCACACTCTTTGAGCCCAACTCTCCAAAAAGGAAGGGAGACTCTCAGTCCCAAGAACTTACAATACAATGAATGCTTGGAGTAGTACTCCACATCTTCAGTGATCATATCAAAAGGGATTACCAGCTTGGGTCTCTCCTTGAAACGCTTAAGGCATCCATTAGTCTTTGTTATCCTTGATCCCCCCATCGAGCTCATGTTAAAAGCCCCTAGAGTCTGGCTAAAAATTGTATTTTCAAATATCTTGGCTTCCTGTTCATGCATATTCATGCCCACCACTTCTCTAAAACTCCTATCCAACGTGGCCTTAGATGGCTCACTCTGATCTATAGTCACGCCCTTCTTGAAGCAAACCTCTGCTACTATGACCGCCTCCCTCTGCCCTCCTTTGCTCGATAGCTTTCCCTCTCCTTAGCCCCTAAAATCGCTGAAACAAGCCAGGGCACGACTACCCTAGCTTGGCGATGAGTTGCAGACCTCATCCATTCCTCTTCCCTTCACCATAAATGTTTATGTTGTTAATATTAGACAAAAATATTATTCTAATACAACTAAAAATAATCAAAAAATTTCTCAAAATCAAGATAAATGTAAGAATATACAAAATAATTCATTAGATAATGTTGTTGCAAATTCTAAACATAATGATCCTTTATCAACAAGTTTTAATATTTCTTAATATACTTTATATAAGCCTAAAAATTATATGAATATTTGTAATTCAAATGTAGGGGTTTATAATATCACTGATGATTTATTTTCCATAAAAACAAGATTTTTATTATTGTAGGTTGCTAGTTTATCTAGATAGCTTGAAAACATTAATGAGGCCATTGAAAATCCAAATGTTAAAGATGTTTTAAGACTTTAAGAGGAAAAATAAAATAATGAACAAAATTAGTTATCAGATTGGAAGTGGTGTAGGAATTTGTCGAATTTACCCTATAGGTAGGATTTTTCGTTATGCCTACAAATTATCATTTAATAATACAAATAATACAAAATAATTTGAAGACTTGTGTCTTGGTTTATAAAAGGTTATAGGATTGAATGTAAAACAATTAGAGGTTTTTAGATATTTTGAATTGGTTATTAGACAAGTAAGAAAAGTTTATAAGACGAACCAAATGCATCTATATCAATATACTCAAAAAGTTTGGTCTTTACTTAAAAGTTTTGAAGCTTTTAATATTACTCATATTTTTAGATAATTTAATATACGAGCTGATAAACTCAATTTTTTTACTTCTAATCCTACTATGAGTGATATAGAACCTACTGTTGAGTTTTCATTTCTAGAAATTTTCAAACCTAAAATTTTTGGTTTAAATGAAAATTACCTTACTTTTGACTGCAATGAACATATTGATGTTTTTATTAAAGGCAATTATTTTGATAGTGATGATTATATTATTAATTGTGAAGAATATTTACAGGTAAATACTAATAAGTTACCAGCTAGTTTAATGAGTTTGGAATCCATATTTACTCCACAAGATCAACGTAAGATCTCATGTACTAAATAATCTTATAGGACAATTATTGGAGAGACCATCCCAATAAATATTAGAACTAAATAAGAAACCAAATTTGTTTATTTGTGAATATAATGTACTCCTCATGAGAAGGTAAAATTTATTAAACTTTTTAAAAAAAAAATTGATATTTTTATTTAGTCTTATAAATATTTAAAAGGGTATGATACTAATTATATAAAACATGGCATTCCTATTAATATTTGTATTAAACTCGTTACGTAATAAAAAGAGGCATAGGTGTTGTAATAACATAGTAAGATAAAAATAATAATAATAAATCCATTAGATATATGAGTCAAGTTTTGAAAAATACAAAAATCAAGTATCTTCTTATTGAGAAATTTATTTTATATTTTTTTCTTTATTAATTAAATTTCATCATCTCTTGATGAGAAATAAGTTTATCATAAGATATAATGTACCTGTTTCATCTTATCTCTAAAAAAAACTGACTATTCAAGGGAGGTTGGTAAAGTGGATTTTAAGAATCCAAGAGTTTGACCTTGAATTTAATTTTTTTTAAATAATTAAAGGAAATGAATTAGTAAAACATTTGGTAAAAATGTTTCTTTAAAAATTAATGTTTTGTTTTTATCAATTGATGATTCATTGAATGTAAAACATAATTTTCAGTCAATGAAGGTTGTTGATTTTTTAATAACATTTAAGTTTAAGCTTGAAATGAAAGATTGGGACTGTTTAATAGCTGAAGATGATTGGTACCATGATCTTTTATAGTATTTTCAAAATCAGGCTTGTCCTAAAAATTTAGATAAAGACAAAGAGATCAGTAAGAATGCAATCTTTAAAATTATATTTATTTGAATTTTTTTTATTTTATAGAAATTGTGATGGAGTTTTATTGAAATATCTAACTCATGATCAAATTTAGAAGGTACTTAGGAGATATCATGAAGGTAATTATGGTGGTTATTATGCTATAAAAATTATATCTTATAAAATTTTATGTGCATGTTATTATTGGTCTATATTATTTCAAGATACTTATAAGTTGGTATGTTCTTGCATGCCCTATCAATTATTTGTTGGTATGGACAATTTACCAGCAATACCTTTGAATCTCATAATTCTTGAAAAGTCATTCATTAAATGGAGAACTAATTTGATATCAGACATTCATCCTCTTTTCGTTGGCCATAAATATATCCTTACTATGATTGATTAATTTACAAAATGGCTTGAAGCAAAAGCGTTAAAATTTTTTGTTACATCAAAAATTATTTCATTCCTTAAAAATCAATTTTTTCTAGATTTGGCATACCTTATGATATTCTTTTAGATATCAGTCCTCAATTTATTTGGAATAAATATTTAGAATTACTAAGAAAATATTCTATTATTTATAGGTATCTTCATTTGGTGATTCAATGTATTATGTCACATTTATTGATGATACAACTAAAAAAAATTGGGTTTATTGCATTAAATAGTAATATGATGTATTTGACACATTTAAGAGATGGAGAGATTTAATTGAGAATGAAATAGGTTTAAAGTTCAAGTACCTCAGATCAGATAATGGTGGAGAGTATTGCAATAAAGATTTTAACAACTATTGTTCACTAAATAGAATATGTAGGCAAAAGATGATTCTTGGAATACAACATCAAAATGGTATGTCAAAGAGAATGAATAGAACCATAATAGAACATGCTAAGAGTATGAGATTGTATGCAGGACTACCATTATATTTTTTGGTGGATGTGATTGATACATTTATGTACCTAATAAATAGAGGACCTTCAACTACCTTAGATGATAGAATACTAGAGGAGGCATGAACTAGTAAGAAGGTAGACTATTTTTTTTGAAAGTTTTTGGTTTTGAAGATTTTACTTATATTGACAAAAATAATAGGAACAAGTTAGAGGCTAAATCTCAAAAATGTACTTTCATTGGATATGGTACTAATAACTTTGGATTCTAGTTATGAAAAGATAAAGATAAGAAAATCATCAGGAGTTGAAATTTTATCTTTAATGAGAAAGTCATGTACAAGGAATAGTTGCTAGAAACTAAAAAAAAGACAATAAATAAATAATACAGTGTTAGAGGACATCACAAATGAAGATGTCTCAAAGGTACCAATGAAAAATGTGCATCAATAATAGGGTATTCCAAACCCCTGTTGTGAGAAGATCTATTAGTGTAAGTAGACCACTTGAACATTTTTTCCCTTAATTAAATTATTTGTTACTTACTGATGGTGGTAAACTAGAGATTTTGAATAAGTAGTGAAATTTGATGCCAAGAAAAAGTGGGAGCATGTTATGGATGAGGAGTATGACTCTCTTGTGACAAACCAAACATGAGATTTGGTGAGTCCTCCAAAGGTCAAGAAGGCATTATAGAATAAGTGGGTATACAAGTTGAAAGAGGAGGATGGTGATAAAAATAAATACAAGGCTAGATTGGTGGTAAAAAGATTTACAGAAAATAAAAGTATTGATTTTGATAAAATCTAGTCTCATATTGGTAAAATGACTCCTATTAGAACTATTTTGAGTATAGTTATAGGGGAGGACTTGCATGTATAATAGTTGGATATGAAGACTATTTTCCCTCATGGGGATTTAAAGGAGGAGATATACATTGAGCAGCCATAAAGTTTTGAAGTCAAGGGTAAGGCAAAGTTTATGTGCAAACTGAAGAATTTGTATGGCTTTAAGCAAGTTCTAAGGCAATGGTATATTAAGTTTGATAGTTTTATGTTGGATCAAGGTTACTCAAGTTGTCATTCTAACCATTATGTATATTTTAAGAAATTAAATAATGGTAGCTATATTATCCTACTTTTGTATGCAGATGACATGTTAGTGGTAGGTTCTAACATGTAAGAGATAAATGTACTCAAGACATATTTGGGAGATTATTTTTTTATGAAGGATCTAGGTGTTGCTAAAAATATCCTTGAGATGATAATAACTAGAGATAAAAAGAATCAAAGTTTGCATTATCACAAGGAGAGTACATCAAAAAAGTATTAGAGAGGTTTGACATGTAGAATGTTAAACCAGTTAGGACTCCTTTGGTGAGCCACTTGAAGTTAACAAAGGAGAAATGTCTTAAGATAGAAGAAGAGAGGAGTCACATATCCAAGACACCTTACTCATCAATATTTGGCATCTTAATGTATGCAATGGTGTGTATGAGGACATACATTTCTCATGAAGTGGGAGTGGTGAGTAGATTTATGAGTAATGTAGAAAAAGAACATTAGCACATAGTGAAGTGGATTCCTCATTACCTGATAAGAACTAAAAATATAGTGTTATGTTATGGTAGATTATATGTTTTTATATAGGGATATGTTGATTTTCACATAGTTGATGATTTGGATGCTATGAGGAGCACTAATGGGTATATTTTCACTATGGGTGGTACAACGGTGAGTTGGATATCATGTCTACAAAAAATGGTGGCACCTTCTACCATAGAGGGTGAGTATGTTGCTTTTACAAAATCAAACAAAGAGATGATATGACTATAGAGGCTGATGAAGGATTTGGGACACCAACAAGAAAAAGGGATACTTTTCAATAATAATCAAAGTGTCATTCACTTAGCAAATAATATAGTATGTCACTCTAATACAAAACACATTCAGTTGAGGTATCACTTCATTTGAATAGTATTAGAGGATGAAAAACTAAAGCTAGAGAAGATTCATACTAGTGAGAATTTTGTAGACATGATGACAAAGGTGGTGGTAAAAGTGAAGTTAAAATTTTGTTCAACTTCAATTGGTCTTCATGGATGAAGAAGATCAAAATGAAAAATTGGTTCATTGGATGCAATAGTAAGAATTTGTGAATACTCACTTCAAGTGGAATAATTGTTAAGTGTGAAGTCATTATTCACAAACACTATTCATGAGTCATTATTCATGGGTACTATTCACATGTACTATTCATGGCGGTGTGACATGATGAGGTGGCATGAAAAAGACATAGAGGTTGGTGATGTGGAATGGTCCATTTAAGATTCCACATATGATAAAGACCATGTGATGGAGTGGGGCATACCACTCCATAATGTGACATTTTTTGTCAATTTTAAATTCACATGCTTTTATCTTTTGGTGATAATGGAAGACAAATAATATATGGCATGTGAAGTCTTTTTGAATTAGCCAAAATGTATTTGAAATATTGTGAAGGCATGTGTGTGCACATGGGATAGTGGGGCATCAACTCACTATTCTTGATTAAAGTGGGAAATAAATTGAAAAAGATATTCCCACACATTTTGGAAGCACATGGGTGAAGTCAAGGGGCATCATGAAGATGACACCTACATTTTTTACTCAACCACATGGATTCAAGAATTCTCAATAGTGTTTACTTTGGCCCACACGGATATGGGTCTAAATTATTTCTCTCCCCTTGATTTCTCCCTCTCATTTGTGTTTTTTATAAATTTTTATTCTTTACTTTGTATTTTGGGAAGCAAGAAAAATTAAGAGATAAAAAAAGCTAAGTAAGCGTTGATGCATTATGTTGCATTCTTGTAAGAGAGGTGAATATGTGTGAAGACTTAGTAAATTCTTGTTTCAAGCTTGAATGTAAGGAAAGGAGATAGAGAGAGATTATATAAGAGGTTTATTCTCTTGTAACTTCTAAAATTATAAAGCTGTACAATCTCACTATGAACATAGCCAAATTGGTGAACCATGTATATTGGTGTCTTCATTTTTTGAATGGTTTGAATTTTTTTAGTTGATTTTTTTTTTTTATAGATTCTCTAATTTTGAAATTCATAGATAATATAATTATGCTAGCATATATCTTAACAAATGGTATCATATTATAGGTTATTTGTTGCTAATGTTTGAATTGCAAGAGTTAAAGATTATAGCTTGAGTAGGAGCTATGTTAGATAATATAAAATCAAAGGTGGAGAAGTTCATTGGAAGATTACCTTTTTCAAAAAAACCTTTATTTGCCTTTAGAAGGCAAAACTAAGAATCCAATAACAATATAAGATGAAGATTGGGAGTTGGTAGATCGAAAAGCACTCGAAACCATCCAACTATGTCTTGCATCAATGGTAGCATTTAATATCTCTCAAGAAAAGACTACATAAAGTCTTATGAGGGCTCTAAGAAAGTTATATGAAAAACCCTCATTTTCTAATAAAATTTTCTTAATGAAGAAACTATTTAATATGAGAATGTTTGAAAATGGTTAAATATCAAATCATTTAAATGATTTTAACATGGTTATAGGATAGTTGAATTATATTAAATTGACTTTAATGATGAATTTAGGGCTCTCCTTATTTTATGTTCTTTTCCTAGGAGCTAGAATAGCTTGGTCATGGTAATGAGCAACTCAATCTCTAACAACACCAAACTAAAGTTTGAAGATGTGGGTATGATCCTAAGCAAAAAAATGCAAAGGAAAAGTGCTAATGAAACTTCCATGTTTGATAATACATTGATGGTAGAGATTAGAGGGAGACAGAAGAACAAAGGAAGATCAAACAATAGAAAATCAAAGAGGAGGTCAAGATTAAATTCAATAAGTAGATTAGAATGTTGGCACTGTGGGAATCTAGGACATAAAGAGAAAAATTGTTGGTTCCTAAAAGGAAAGCCTAGAATACCATCCAAGAATAAAAAATTAGAAGTTAACAAAGAGGCAAATGTAGTAAGTGATGTGTTACAATATGCTCTTATTATTTCTCTAGACAATGCTAATGAATCTTAGGTTTTAGATTATGGTGCTTATTTTCATGCTACTCCCCATAGATATTATTTTAGAGATTATGTTCAAAGGAATTTTGGACATGTTTACCTTGGTGATGATGAACCCTATAGCATTATTAGAAAATGAAGTGTTCATGTGAAATTGTAGAATGGGAATGCTTGAGTACTTAAAGATGTTAGGCACATTCCAAACTTGAAGAGAAATCTAATTTCTAAAGGATAGTTAGGAAGTGATGGTTATGTGGTCACTTTTACTGGTGATTCATGAAAGGTTACCAAAGGTTATCTAGTAGTAGCAAGAGGTGAAAAAGTTGGCACTTTGTATTTAGCCACAATTAATACTAATGCTTATTGTGATTTAGTTGCTTCATGTATAGATGTAGTTGTGTGGCATTATATACTTGGTCACATGAGTGAGAAAGGAACGAAGATCCTTCTCTCAAAGGAGAGGTTTCTAGGTCTAAAACAAATTAACTTAGACTTATGTGAGCATTGTATATATGGGAAACAAAAATGTGTGTGGTTTCTAAAATTTGGACCAGCTAAGAAGACAAGCAATTTAGAGCTTGTGCATATAGATGTATGGGGACCTACTTATGTATCTTCACTTGGTGGTTCAAGGTATTATGTCATATTTATTAATGATGCAACTACAAAAAATTTGAATTTTTTGCATTAAATAGAAATTTGATGTAATTGACACATTTAAGAGATGGAGAGCTTTAGTTGAGAATAAAATAGGTTTAAAGCTCAACTGCCTTAGGTCAAATAATAGTGGAGAGTATTGTGGCAAGGAGTTTAATAACTATTATTCACTAAATAGAATACGTAGAAAAAATATGGTTCTAGTAACACCACATCATAATGGTGTGTCTGAGATAATGAATTGAACCATAATGGAATGTGTTAGGAGCATGAGGTTGCATGTAGGACTACTATTACAATTTTAGGTGGATGTGATTGATACATTCATATACTTGATAAATAGAGGACCTTCAACTACCTTGGATGGTATAATACCATAGGAGGTTTGGACTAGTAAGAAGGTAGACTATTATTTTTTGAAAGTTTTTAGTTATGAAGCTTTTGCTTATATTGATAAAAAGAATATGAACAAGTTAGAGTGTAAATATTATAAATGTACTTTCATTGGCTATGGTACTAATGACTTTGGATTTTAATTATGGAATGAGAAAGATAAGAAAATCATTAGGAGTAGAGATGTTATCTTTAATGAGAAAGTCATGTATAGGGAACAATTGCTAGAAAATAAAAAAGAGATAACAAAGAAAGAATACACAGTGTTAGAGGACATAAAAAATGAAGACATCCCTAAGGAACCAGTAAAAAATGTGAAACAAGTACCTCAAACCCTTGTTGTGATAAGATATACTAAAGTAAGTAGACCACCTAAATTTTTTTCCCTTTCATTAAATTATTTATTACTTACTAATGGTGGTGAACCAGAGAGCTTTGAAAAAGTGGTGCAAGTTGATGCCAAGAATAAGTGGGAGCATGATATGGATGAGAAGTATGACTCTCTTATGACAAACCAAACATGAGATTAGTTGAAGCTTCCAAAGGGTAAGAAGACATTATATAATAATTGGGTAGACAATTTGAATGAGGAGGATGGTGATAAAAAAAATACAAGGCTAGATTGGTGGTAAAAGTATTTACACAAAAGAAATGTTTTAATTTTGATGAAATATTTTCTTATTGTTAAAATGACTTATATTAGAGCTATTTTGAGTATAGTTGTATGGGAGGACTTGCATCTAGAATAGTTGGATGTGAAGACTGCTTTCCTTTATGGGGATTTGAAGGAGATATACATGGAGCAGTCAAAAGGTTTTGAAGTCAAGGGTAAGAAGAATTTTGTGTGCAAATTGAAAAAAAATTTATATGGCCTTAAGCAAACTCTAAGGCAATGGTATATTAAATTTGATAATTTTGTGTTAGATCAAGGTTATTCAAGGTGTTATTCTGACCATTGTGTATATTTTAAGAAATTATAAAATGGTAGCTATATTATCCTACTTTTATGTGGATGAAATATTAATGGTAGGCTCTAACATGCATGATATAAATGTACTTAAGAGACAGTTGGGAGATTATTTTGCTATGAAGGATATAGGTGTTGCTAAATAGATCCTTGGAATGAGAATAACCAAAGACATAAAAAATCAAATTTTAACACTATCATAGGGAGAGTACATCAATAAAATATTAGAGAGGTTTGATATGCAAAATGCTAAATCAATTAGGACTCTTTTAGTGGGCCAATTCAAGTTAGCAAAGGATCAATTTCCCAAAATAAAATAAAATAAGAGTCACATGTCCAAGACACCTTACTCATCAATGGTTGGTAGCTTGATGTATGCAATGGTGTGTACGAGGACAAACATTACCCATGCACTAAGAGTGGTGAATAGATTCATGAGTAATCTAGGAAAAGAGCACTGGCACACAACGAAGTGGATTCTTCATTGCCTAAGAGCAACCATAGATACAATGTTATGTTATGGTGGATCAGACATTATTTTACAGGGATATGTTAATTCTAACATGGTAGGTGATTTGGATGGTAAGAGGAACACTACCAGGTATGTTTCCATTGTGGGTGGTACAGTGGTGAGTTGGATATCACGTCTATAGAAAGTGGTGGCACTTTCTACCATAAAAGTTGAGTATGTTGCTTCTATAGAAGTAAGAAAATATATTATATGGCTATAGAGGTTTATGGAGGATTTGAGACACCAACAAAGAAATGGATACTTTTCAATGGCATTCAGAGTGAAATTCACTTAGAAAAAAAATTAGCATTTGAATCAAAGACAAAACACGTTAATTTGAGGTATCACTTTATTTGGATAGTATTGGAGGAGGAGAAACTAAAGTTGGACAAGATTCATACCAGTGAGAATCTTGTAGACATGATGATAAAGGTGGTGGCAAAAGTGAAGTTGAAATTATGTTCAACTTCAATTAATATTCATGGATAAAAAATATTAAAATGAGAAATTGGTTTAATAGATGCAACAGTGAGAAATTATGAATACTAAATTTAAGTAGAAAAATTATTAAGTGTGAAGTCACTATTCACAAACACTATTCATGAGCCATTAGTAATGAGTACTATTCATAGGTAATATTCATAGTGATGTGGCATGATGAGGTGGAATGAAAGTGAAATGAAAGTTGGTGATGTGGAATGGTCCATGTAAGATTCCACATGTGATAAATCCCATGTGATGGAGTGGGGCATACCACTCCATAATGTGATAATTTTTATCAATTTTAAATTCATATGCTTTTGTCTTTTGGTGATAATGGAAGACAAGGAATATATGGCATGTGAAGTCCTTTTGAATAAGTCAAAAGGTGTTTGATATTTTGTGAATGCATGTGTGTGCACATGGGATAGTTGGGCATCAAGTCACTATTCTTGATTGAAGTGGGGGATAAATTAGAAAAGAGATTCTCACTTATTTTAGAAGCACATGGAAGAAGTAAAGGGGCATCATGAAGATTTCATTTACTTTTTTTACTCAAACACATGGATTCAAGCATGCTCAATAGTGTTTTTTTTGCCCACATGGATATGCGTCAAAATTCTTTCTCTCGCCTTGATTTCTCCCTCTCATTTGTATTTTTTTATAAATTTTTATTCTCTCCTTTATATGTTTGGAAGAAAGAAAAAGTAAGAGAGAAAATAAGCTAAGTAAGAGTTTTATTTTTTTATAAATTTTTATTCTCTCCTTTATATGTTTGGAAGAAAGAAAAAGTAAGAGAGAAAATAAGCTAAAGGTTGATGCATTGTGTTGAATTTTTGTAAGAGAGGTGAAGAGGTGTGAAGACTTAGTAAAGTCTTGTTTCAAGTTTTGTTGAAAGCTTTAATGTAAGGAAAGGAGATAAAGAGAGATTGTAGAGGAGGTGTATTCTCTTGTAATTATTGTAATTATAAAATTGGACAATTTCTCTATGGACATAGCCAAATTGGTGAACCATGTATATTTGTGTCTTCATTGTGTGAATGGTTTGCATTTGTTTTAGTTGATTTAATTTTTATTTTATATATTCTCTCATTTTGCAATTCATAGAGGATATAATTTTGCTAGCATATATCCTAACACATACTACCTTATAATATTTATCAAAAGATACAAATTTAATTGAGCAAAGACTTAGTGATTTAATTGCTTTAGATAAAAGTAAGATTACTAATTTTTAAAAGTTAGAAGAGGCTTAAAGGAAGTTTTAAAATTTTGATAAAAAGTTTTATAGGAAAACAACTAAGGTTGGAGATCTTATACTTTATTGGGATAAAACCCATGAATATCTAAGTAAGCATCATTGGATTGATTCACTTTGGTTAGGACCATATAAGATTGCTTATACACTTGGGAAAAATGATTTCCACTTACAAGATATGGAAGGAAATTGGTTGTGTTATTCAGTCAATGAGCATCATTTGAAATTATTTCATCAATAGCTCTTTTCTTTCTTTATTTGTTTTGGTTTTGTTTGTTTTGTTTTGGTTTGTTTTTCCTTTTCTGTTTGTTGTTTTTTAATTAAATTAATTATAGTTACATTAGCAATATATTCATCATTATAAAGGAAAGGTATACGGAGACTGTTGTATTTTTATAAGTATATAATTGTGTTAAGATAGTTTACATGACATAATTTAGATTTACTTAATAAATGAACTTGAGTTGGTTATTAATGTGCTTAAATCAGTACTTGTTTTCAAAATTTGTGTCTAATATATTTGCTTTTGATTGTTTATCCAACATGAAATTTTATGTTTAATAAATTCTTTTCTTCATGCCACACTAACTAAACACTTCATTCATTAAAGTATGTTGGGTTTTCTCTCTTCATGTATGTGTTGAAGCCTCTTCCCAATAGGCTAGTGTGTTGGCCCTATCACATGAGGGTGAGTCTCATGTACTCACCCAAAGCATGCAACGAAAGACCAGTTCTCAAAGACTTTGAAACATGATGTATGTTTACTCATTTATTATCAAACAAATATCCTACTATTGTTCCTTAACATAATAGATTATACTGCCATCACTAGCTAAATATAAAATAAGAAAAAAACTCATGACTTTATTCACTTAACACATTTCAATATTCAACATAGTTAACAATCCATTACTCTAACTACCACATGATAAACATTTAATTCTCATTAAAGTGCTTACTAATTACAAGATAGAATGCTCTATATTCACCAAAATGTTCACACACGTGGACTCCCCCCATGAATGATTATAATAGGGGTTTTTATACTTGTTTTTCCCTTTCCAAGTGTCAAGTTCCTAACTTAATATGGACAAATGGCATACGAACTCCCACTAAACTGAAAGTCATAGATCTTACAACTGATTGTTCCCATAGAATCAGGCCTTCATACCCCTAGATGCTTGTTTTATGTAATGTATTCATGTCCAAGTGTTCCATTCCTCATGAGCTAGTATAAGGTCTTTGATCAATGGATTTGAAGTGTCCTCCTTGATTTATTCTTTCTGACTACTCGTACATTCCTCATGTTCCACTTCCCTCATGCTCCCCTAGTCTTTTGCTTCATGTTTTGGGTCCTCTATTCTTGAGTTTTTCATGCCACATTTTCTCTTGATTATGTCCTCTCACACTGGGTCTTCCATGTCATTTTCCTTTTTCATCCTTCAACTCTCACATTTCTAGTCTTATGCCATGGTCCTCTTATGTCATGGTTCTCCCATGCCATGTTGGTACTTGCATAAAAATAGACAATGGTCCCTCTACACTAAGCACCAAAATTGGAACAAATACTTGGTGAAAATTAGGGCCAACATCACCCCACACTAAGTTGTTAGTCTATCCCAAACTAAGTTTTACTAGCATCCTCAAGGAACTTAAGCCTTTTTTGCTCAATTTCTTTCCTCAGCTCATCCCAATGGGATAAAGCATCAAAAACTTTATCAATTATTTTTTTAATGTCCTCCTTTACTACTTTCAACTCCTTGGGTTGAATTAGAGTCTTGATCTTCTTCATCTATTCATCTAGGGTTATACTAACTTCTTTTTGGATGTTCTCTAATTTGAAGACCTCCTTGTCAACCTATCCTTGGAGTGTGGCAAAACTATCATTTATTTATTGGCGATGGTTATTAATAACATCTTCCATAATTTTCATGTCCTTGAATGCCTTTGCATGTTTGGCATGGTCTTTTATTAATAGAGCTACATCAGCCACTTGCTACCTCAAGACCTCCTTATCATTAAGTTAGGCTTCTATTATTTTATTTGGGTACAAAATGCATGCCAAAATTCCATCCAAAATTGGGATAACCTCCTCAACTCTTTCTAAAGTAGTGGCAAATATTTGTTGTAGTGGTGAACTACTCCAAAAGTTCTTGGGACTCATTCTAAGTATGGGGTGCTACTTATTCTTTTTGAGCAAAAGCTCAACCAATATCTCTAATTTCCCTAGGGATTCCCCATCCAATGGTATGCCATCTACCAATTCCAGATCTTCTTTCAAAAAAAATTTGCAAAGGTTTAATACCCTTACATTAACCTCGGTGCTCTTGAAGTTGTTGCTAAAGAGGCCACTTCCTCATATAGCACCTATTTTTTAGCATACACTTTATTATACATTTCCACCACCTTGTCATGTTTCTTTTTGGCTATGCACATGTCTGAATCAAATAAAATATTTTGGCACATCACTTCCATGGAAATTTTCAAAAATGTAGTGCTTGTCATTATTGGGGAGAGCTATTGTGGATCAAATTTCATGAGGTTTGGTAGTCTTAGGGCATTTGGGCCAAAAAAATGCAATCCAACAGAATGTCAAATTGAGGCTCTTCATTATATATCACTGAAAAGAAGGATAATTACTTTTTTGTTTCTTAGGTCACATCATTAGGGTGGAAATTCTTTCAAAGACAGATTTTTTATTCATCTATGTTGAATTGGTATCATTCACGTAGATTAGATGGTGCTCTCTATTCTGGTTCCCCCTCAGCTAGCCCCTTCCCCTTTCCTAGGTCTCACTCAAGTTCTTGATGGCTTTCGATAGCCATCCTATCCATTCCCATTTCTCTATTATTAATTTGATCAACATCCAAGACTTCTCACATAGTGGATGGAGTCTTCTCTGGATTGGATTCCACATTATGTATCTACTTTTGTAAGGGGTCCCTTTAGGGTGCTTGACTTAGAGGGTGGTGAGGTGCTAACCTAGTGGTAGTCTTTAGAGAAGGTAGAGGTAAAGATGTTCATGGTGGTGAAGGTTGGGGAGTTGTATGAGGAGATGGTCGAGGTGGAGAAGGTGGGGTAGGTGAGTAGGAAGGAGTATGATGAGGTGAAGGTGATGCAAGTGGTGAAGAACTGTGAGATGGAGATGGAGATGATGATGGTGAAGGTGAAGTGTGAGGTGGTGGTTGTGGTGTTGAATGGTGATGTTAAAATATTTTGGAGGGTTGCACCTCCACTTTCTTCTATCACTTTTGGGGGCCCTGCTGCCCACTTATGTTGGTGCTTGGCTTAGACTACCTCTTTTCTAGTGATACCTAGGGGATCCTCTCCTTGAGGTCTCCATCTTGAGGGTACTATTTGGGACATAACATATAGAATAGTTTGTGTATCCATTCCCCAACTATGATATTCTTGATCTTAATGTTGGCTATGCTTTTTTCTCCCCTCTTTGTAGAGGCTTTTTTGTCAAGATATATAAACATCTTTCAAAGGGTGTGGCTCTCTACATTGATCTATTCTACTTGTATATTGATCGATTGTACATCATAGATTCTATTTATGGAATTGATGAAGTAGCACATAGAGAAGGCATATGACAGCTTAAGCCATGCTAAGAGCTCCCCCAAAAGATTCATCCAAATACATGTTAGGGAGAAGTGATAATTCATAGCGAATTTTGCTTGATATTTTGTTAGGGAGGGTAGATCCTTGGGAACGCATCATTAATTCCTAAAAGCCACCTTCATTCCATCAAACCAATACCTCATATTTAACTTATATATTGGAGTGATGTATTGAAGGTAGGTGAAATCTTTGTAGTGCTCGATGGGGGACTTGTGAGTGGGGAGAACACCCACTTCAAAGATCTTGAATTGTAGTTAGGTACACTAATTTCATCAAAAACCAACAATAATAAGATTTCCCCCCAAATAAACCTTAACTTAGGCATTTTATGCACCATCTCTATATATTTAGCTATCTTTTGGGTAAATTATAGTGCCTAGTTGTATTGTATTCCTTACACTGCTTTGTGTATGATGTGAAAGTGGGCCATATCCACCTCCTTCCATCAGTCGGTTGCTTTGACCTTGGTGGAAATGATCTACATTGTGATTCTTAGGGTGAGATCCTATAGGTTTCTAATGTGCATTTCATGTCCCTATTTTTGATACATAAGTGTAGTGGTGGTTTACTAGATCTCCTTTGTATCTACCAAGTCATCTAACACATTGACCCCTGAGCACTGAAGTCTTGTGGCTTTACTTACCCTCTTTGCACTGATCTTTATGTTTCATTCTATGAAGTGGATGTAATCCTCATGAATTCATGAGAGGAAGAAATGAGTTGCCTTAGTAGGCTTTCCAAAATATGGCAGTTCAAAGAGTTGGAAGAGGCCAGATTTATCCAATTAGTTCTTGATGGTCAAGTCATAAGCCACTTGGTTTCATGTGTTGGTGGTCTAGACCTGAAAATCATTTTGTAACTACACCTCATTTCTTGGATGTGGTGGTTGTAGTCAAATACGGTTGTACTTACCAACTTAGAGACCCAATTTTTTGCACATAAGACTAACTCAGGGTATTACATCTCTTCTATGTAAATGGTTTGAGGGAGAGATGGTGGAACAGTTTATAATGAGGAGGCCTATGCCTACTTTCCCTTTTTCACCATCTTGGCTTCTTTTTCACTCTCACTTTAAAATTTTACATGTTTCACTTGCCTTAGTGTCTCTTCTAGGTTTTACAAAGGCTCCTCTCTTATAAGGAACCATGCTTCTCCACTCACCTCTCTCTCTTCTAGTATGGTTGATAGTTTTTCAAGTCTTTTTACATTTTTATTTGACCACATTACCCTCTATGGTGCTCAAAGGTTAACCCTAAAGCATCCCAAATTCCCAAATGAATATGTGATGGTGATCAAACTTGCCTCAGATCTTGATCTTCACACTTCAACAATGCAGAACCTATTACCTATAATTTTTACAAAGAATGATCTCAACCCACTTCTACACACGTTTACACTTAACAACCTTCTTCCTTCTCTTGGAAATCCTCTTTGTGTCTTTGTTTATTTCTCAATCACTCTATTATACAAGAAAATTGACTTCATATATGGTTTGTTAAGCTCTTGAAGACTATAGCAAGGTAAAGTGTAGAATGGCTTTGACTTGTTTATTTATAGGTCCTTCAGCTAGTCTACCTCATTAATTTCTTTCCTCTCCTTGTCATGTTTGGCCATAAATGCATATCATTTAATTGTCTTCATACTTTGGATATTGCATTGAGCCTTTAGTGTTATAACAAACTTTTCCCATAATTCTACTCATATGTTTGTTGTTATGACTACCCTTATTGCATTAATGGTCCATTCCTTCCCACATCTTTCTTGGAAGTAGGTGACAAGTAGTGGGAACTATTTGTCATGCAGATGGTGGGAATTTATTTTATTAAATGACTCATACACCCTTTAATAACTTTCATGCCATGTATGATCTTTCACCCTTGAAACTTGTGCACCCACGTTCTATCTTGTATTCATATGCATAATAAAATATCTTACCTCACACTAAAAGGGTTCATGGTCCTCCAAAAAAACAACTAAAGGACTAAGAATTTCAAAAGAGATTCATACACCTCAAGGGAATCACTTTTTATTGAAAGTATAAAATACTAATCTAATGACCTTAAGCCTTATTGAAAATAACACAAACTTAAACAAAATAATAATATGACCAAATCTGACTCCCATTATAGTGTCCTAGGAGGAATTGACCATCTATTCACTTTAGTCGGCAAGCTCTGGTAGGTCAAATACTATGAATTATGAATGGTCCATCCCAATGAATGTAGAGCTTGATAGGGTGGTGTGTAAACTTAGAGTCATAGATTATAACTTTCATGTCTAGGGTGAAGATTTTATTCTTTAGATGGTGATCATGTCATGCTTTCTATTTTTATTTCTTAACATATTGATTTTAGTGGGCAAGGAATCGAGCCTCATCTAGTTTCATGAGTTCATTGAGCCAAGCTTTCAAAGAGGCATCATCATCAAGGTTTCCTATATGCACTATCTAGAGAGATGGAACAAGGAATTTGACTATCATGATTAATTCCTTTCCATATACTAAATTAAATGGTGTACTTTTATTGAGGCATTTATACATGGTATGGTATGCCTAAAGTACTGGAGATATCCTATCATCCCAATAAGTTCTACCAACATTGTAGATTTTTGTCAAAGTGGTACCAAGGATTTTGTTGAAGGCTTTAACTATTTTGTTGGCCTTTGGGTGGTGTGGTGTTGTCTTGTGATGTGTCATCATGAATTCAACCAACAGGATTCAAATTGTCTCATTCAAGAAGTGGGTTCCATGATCATTGGTGAATCTTAGAGGACATCCAAAGTGTGTTATAATGTTTTCCCAGATAAACTACATGTCAGTCACTATAGTACAGTCTTTGATTGGCATTACTTTACCCAACACGTTAAGTAGTCAGTTATCACAATTATGTACTATAAGCCTATGCATCATCCTATTGAAGTGATGGGCCCCATAAAGTCAATAATCCACTTTTCAAATAGTTCTTGGGAATAAATTGGTCACAATGGCATGGCATCTCTTCTATTGGGTCTTCCCACATGCTATCAAATATCACATTACCTTGCATATGCCCTTGCATCTTTAAATAAAGTTATCCACTAGAGTCCAGTGAGCAACACCTTAGCACAGTAGCCTCCCCAGCATAGTTTCCTCTAAAAATACCTTCATGGACTTATTTTAATACCTCAAGGCATTCATGTTGTATTACAAAATGTTTTAGTACCTTGTCATGGTCCATCTTATATAGATCTCCTGCTATTACTTGATAAGGTGTGATGCAAACTACAAGATGTTTCTTTTCTTATAAAGTGAGAGAATTACGTGCACAACCAGTTTTGAGGAATGCCATAATATCCTCTAGTTATTTAGGTACCCTAATGACTTGGAAGAGTAATACTTTAGGAAGGTCATCTCTATAGCATGTGGAGGTTCTCTATTTTCAATTTGGGATAAATGATCAGGGCCATGGTTGGTTTTCCCAAGTTTTATTACTATGGAAAACTAGAATTCTTGGAAGAGAGATATCTAGTGGCAAATTCTTTCATGGATAACTAGCTTGTTGATGAGATACTTTAGAGCCTCATGGTTGGTGTAGAATATAAATGGTGTGGCCAAAAGGTATAATCTAAATTCTTGTAGCACGTAAACCATAGACAAGGCTTCGTGTTTAGTGGTGGTATATTTCCTTTCAGTCGATGTGAGTTTCCTACTAGCAAAATAGATTGATGGTCCAAATTTTCCTCTTGTGGTTGTGTAAGTATTGTGCCAACTACTATGTTAGATGCATCAACATGGATGATCTAGAAGGATCTATATTTTGTAAATTGCAGAATGATCATTGTCATGACAACAAGCTCATTGAGAGTTTTTTGGTGCATTTCATAGTTTGTAAAATGGAGTCTATTGCATTAAGTATCACATTGAATAGGGTAGAATAATGATTTGGATAGAACCTCCAGTAGAGCAATGACAAGTGGTGAAATGTGAGTGGACTATATGGTGGGTCCTCAAGCCACTATGTGGCTTGCCACTACATTATTCATCTTTAAACTTAAAAAAAATTGGCAACCCAAGTCCACGTTGGAATACAAACCTAAGTTGATTAGAAAGACAAGTTGTAATGTAGATCTAAGTCAGGATAGAGAGCCCAACTTCTAATTAAGATTGAGTGGGGATCATGATCTATTTGAGATGTTAGCTCAAGTTGGAGGTGAGTCAAGATGGAGACCCAAGTTGGGGTGGAGAGTTCAACGAAGTCAAGTTTGGATGTTAACTTAGATGGGATCTGAGTTAACATGGACTAGGTTCAAGATTTACCTTGATTGGAAACTTGAATGGGAACACGATGGTTTGGGATAATATTTTACCCAAAATGATGAAGCCCAAGCATGAGACCCGAGCACAACACAATTGCCACATGATTTTCATAGGTTCTACCAAAACTTCCACATGCCCCAACAAATTTCCACATATACACCAAGTTTGGACATGATGGCAAAACCAACATGCCACATGGACCAGCTATCACCCAAGTCAAAGTTTCCAAAGACAAGTGAAAAACATGGCCAAAGCCACAATTAAATAGCAAAGGATAAGGCTAAATAAAGCCTTAGAAGTTTTGAGAACCCACAAATATGGCATAAAAGGATTAGTATAAACATCCATGGGATTTGACCATTGCCAAATAGGGTAAAAGGATAAATCCTTTATCATCACACTCGTTAATAGAAGCACTATATAAAGTGCTCGATATGTCATTTGAAAATAGAAGCTTGAAGGATTTCAAGGCATGGAGTTAAGAGATTCAAACCCTTGAAGTTTGAGTAAAAGCGAAAAGTGCCCCACCACTATACCACATGGAATATAAGTAGTATGATATGAGTGATGTTGTATTTGATATACAATAGAAAAGCCAATAGTCATAGTAAAGACTAAGAGCCAGGGAGCTTGCAGAGCTTGTGGAGGGTGCTCAGGATAGAATTGGGAAAAAGTCCAAAAAGGGACATATATTATTTTTTCCCAACAAATAAATTTATAGTTGTTCATTTTTCATTATGTAAATGTTTTTAAGTAATTGTTAAACATTTTTCCTAATTTATTGATCGATATTAGACCCAGAGACATAGGCCTTCGTGCCAAACTCTGTTATCAAATTATTGTTGAATTTTTATGAATTATTCTCTTTAAATTCATGTTCTTATAAGTCATTTTTTTTAATTATATAAATTGATAATGTAAAGAAAAATTAAACTATACAAGCGTATTATTACTTAAGTTTACATATCAATGGACATGAAATGGTTTTGTCTAATCTATAAATTGTAAGATAAGCACGGTAACTAATCTTTCCTTTAGAGTTTCAAAAGCTACTTTATAAGAATTAATCCATATAAATTGTTCATTATGATTTAATAGCTCTTTCAAGGGCACTAAAATCTTGGCATAACCTCGAATGAACTTCCTATAGTAGTTTGTGTCCTAAGAATGTGTACACCTCATGCTAAGTTTTTGGCACTGGCAGATGGAGAATGATAGATACCTTGGATGGATCTATCAGGAGTCCCTCTTTATAAATGATATACCTAAGGAGTACCCCAAAAGGTGTCATAAATAGGCATTTCTTGAAATTTATGTAAATTTTTAATACTTGATAGCACTCAAGCATGAGCCTCAGATTGTCATAGTTGTCCTTGATCAGCCTGTATACTATCTAGTCAACTAAGTAGACTTGGAAAAACTTATGGATAAAAAAAGATGAGATTCTACTTTCCCAAGCATATTTCTTCATGGTATTCTTTACTAAATACTATTTATGGTGTAAGAGTTTATTATCTAGGGGGATCAATGAATAAACCTAAAGGTTCTTCCAACTCTTGATGAATATGATGCAAGTAGTCTTCCACAGGACTCAGATCTCCAGTGATTACTTTATGTATGGTTTGAAGAGTATGGCACAAGTCCATCCTTGATGAAGATTAAGAAAGCATTGACATCATTTTTTCCTTTAGTAAATGCCAAAACCTTGTTCTCATGTGCCTTTCTTCATGTATGTACCAAGCCTATGCCCAAGTGTGAAAAGTTATATAGAATGCATGGACCCATAGGTATTTTGGTAAACATGTTTCCTCAGCTCATCATATTATTTGACAAGCCTCAAGGTTAGGTTCAGGTGCTTCTCTACCACTATAAGTGAGTGTGCCTATGATCTTATTATCATGGTGTAATATATGATGTAGATCAGCTCATATTTGATCCTAATACAAAAGGTGCTCTTTATGTGTACACCACCACTTGGTGGTGGTGCCATCAAAAATATGGTCTAATGACCTCATCCATTCTTTTTTTGGTACCATATAACTCTTCGAGGCACTAGAAAAAATCATGTACCTCCATTTTTATTTAGAACCATGGAGCTTCATTAAGTCTCTCTAATGGTGGTCCCTCTAATGGTCCTCACATTTCTAAACCCATGAGGCACACAAATTTGTGATGCTTGAGAAGCTGGCATGGGAGTTTTTCATCTCTATGGATGGTGCTACACAATCTTCCAGTGAGGTTATAATCACCATGGGCCCAATAATTGTAAGCATTGCTTATTGTTTTTGAGATAGATTGGTTGTTTGTCTAGTGAAGAATACCATCTGGCATTAGATCATGTTGTTCATCATGTTGAGCAATCACATTATATAGATTGTTGATGTCTTCATCAGTGCTCATAGGCTCGATATAGGGTGGTCCTTGTGCTTGGTCTAAGGGTATTATCATGCATTGATCAGTATTCTCAAAGCTAATGTAATGGTTTTTAGGGCTTAAATCTACATGGTTTTCATAGCACCAGGGCCTTCCCAGTAAGGCTAGGTAGTCATTAGCCTCTACCAACTCCAAAAACTCAAAGTCTACTTTGAAGGGAACCCCAAGTATTTCAATAGTGGCATTTTTAAGGACTCTGATAGGATGCACATGAGTCTTGTTTGCCATGAACAAGACATGAGGTGAAGATTACAAGGCTGAACTAGACATTTTCTACTAGGCATCTTTAGTGAGAACATTTACTTAAGTTCCATTATCTACTAGAATATCTTAGATTACCCATCCATTGATATCAATATTAACTAATATGTCTATCTTTCAATTAAATGGAACTATGACTTTCCTAATGTCAGGTATGGTTTAAATATCAATCTTCCCTTTGTTGATTGTGTTGAGTGTGGGATTTGTTTGGTAGGTGGGCTTGGTCTTTAAGCTAGGTGCTAATCTAGGGAATGATGTATTCATCAAGCATGTGTTTACATAGTTCTTGAAAACTATCTTGCATTACTAGAGGTTTGATTTCCCTTTGCACTGTAGTGTGTTGTGTGACATCCTTATCCTTAAGGTATTGAGTCTCACCTTGGAGCTCATGCACAAGTGTCATTATATCCTAAAGGATGTCCTTTTTATAAATTAAATTAGGGTACTTCCTAGCCTATGGTTCTTCCCAATGTACCTTTTCAACCAGGTTGAGTGTAGATTACATCTAGCCTTTACTACGAGTAGTAATATTTACTTGTACAATAAAAATGGTTGGTCAAGCATGCCATTATGTTTTTTCTATAGAGATCATACCAACACCTTTTTCATTATGGTCCTTTGTGATGGTTGCATATAAATTTCGACACTCTTCTAGTCAATGGTCCTTTTTGCAATAAACATAAGTTGGGTATTCTAGGCAATCCCTCTGATAGTGGTTTGGAGAAACACACTTGTAGCAAGTGCTTGGTGGAAACTAACCACTACCTCATCCTCATCCTCTTTTTCACCCATGATATCCACCATTATCTTAAGAATTAGTGACTGAGGCTTAGTGTGTGTTGCACACTTAAGCTTCATGAATATTACTAATCAGATGGCAATCATTGGTGTCATGGGTATAAGATTCAAAAATATTATAATAAGTAGATACTTTAGTGTTCATGGCCCATTATAAGAGTGGATAGGAGTGGTCATCATGATCATCATGATAAATCTCACAAGTTTGCTTTAAGAGTGTGTAGATGTTCCTGCATGGGCAATTGTTTCCTGTGTATCCTTCAATTTCATAATCAGGACACCAAACACCACTATGTGTCTCATGAACATTATTTTCCAACAATTATTCAAGATAAGAATCCATGGACACTATTTAAGCCTCTAAAAAGAGATAATCCTAGTATCCATACTTCCAATCACTTCAGCACGTAGGGTAGCCTCTAGAGCCTCACACATGTTGGTGGAAGTTCCTTGTGACAAGTTCCATCAAAAAGGTAACAATAATCCTCTGATGAACCATTGTGCATGTTGAGTAGGATTTATTTCAAAGGATAACTTAGAAATAAAGGTCTTGAACCATGCATGATATTCCCTTACGCTCTCTATAAGTCCATGCTTTATGTCTTTCACCACCACTATACTTTGTTACTCAAACTTAGGAATATCAAATTCTTATAGGAATATTATTTTGAGTTGTTCATAGTCAACCACTACTTGTTGAGGGTCAAATTTTTGATACCATTTGTGTGTGTGTTCTAAAAGAGTGGTTTCAAATTGTGTTTCCTTTCTCTTAGAGGGCGTGATGCCACACACCCTCCAAATCAGTTCACACTTGTAAACATGCTCAACTACATTTTTTACCCCTCAGTAATTAGGTACGTGCAATTTCATTTCATAATAAACCATAGGTGGTCAAACAAATGATTGCTAATAATTTATAGCTCTTATTTTTAGAGGGGGTCTATTTCCTCCAGCACCTCCTAATCCTCCTCCAACACCTCCAGTCGTAGTGCCCAGGGAAAAAGGTTTGATGGAGGGTTGACTTCATAGATTTGGGTGTGTACTCTAGCCTTGAGGGCCATATCCTCCAGGTATTCAAAGATATGCCATGGACTTCTCTTGAAAAGAGAAAGTTATATATTCTAAGTTATTACCTAATGGTATGGTCTCAATTTCCCTTATTCATTCAACTTATGAATCTATACTATCTGTATCCCAATTCCTTATATATACTCTATCTAACTCAAAGGAATGAGCACACACTATGGTGAGGGAGTCTTGTTGACTCATACTTGGTTTGTCTCTAGCAGTCTAGCTCATTTCTCCTTCACAAGATAAAATCAGCAAAGGTTGTGGCCCGTAAGTGATAGATTCCTCACGTGCATTCAGCTCCCTATGACTCTTTATATTGCTCCTCAAGTGCTCCCAATCTCTTTGTGTGCCACTAAATCCCATGATCCTCTGTCGAGCTTAATCATACTTCCATTTTGTTAGTGTTCACTAGCTTGCTACCATGTTGAACCCATAATTTTGAACCAACTAGTATTCTCCCCTCCAAATATATAGCTCATGCACAAGATATTTTAGCCTTCCATGGGTAGTGTTTCCAACCCAAGATTAGTAATTAGCTTTTTAATCTCAAAGGGAAATAATGAAAGATAACGTCCCCTTAGTTTTCATAGAAAATAGAACTTTGCTTCATCAGGGCATGAATGTGGTCATAGTATATTCCAAGATGTAACTATTCTAAACACCCTTCCACCAATAATCAACTGCTCATATCAAAGAAACTTTCAGTCATGCTAAACTCTTGTGTCATTATAGTGTCCAAGACTATCTTCATCCAAGGTTTTGGGATCATCCTTGAACATAGACTAAGATCTAGTAATGCAAAATAATAGGGACCTCAAAAAAGAAAGTCTTATACAATGAGTTATAGAGGTTTTGTTTGACCCACTGTCATGCAAAAACTTCTGGTTCAAGATATAGAACTGTAAAATTATCTTCAACATCAATAATCCATTCTTCAATATTCTCTAATGTAATGCACTCAAACATTTCCCATAATCATGCTCCAATTGCTTCAAGTCCTAGAAATGGAACCAAAATGTTGGGTTTTCTCTCTTCATGTTAGTGTTGAAGCCTCTTCCCAATAAGCTAACACACTGACCCTATCATGTGAGGGATGATTCTCATGTGTTAATCTAAAGCATGTAGCAAAATACCAATTCCCAAAGACTTTGAAACATGATGTGTGTTTACTCATTTTTTATCAAACAAATATCCTACTATTGTTCCTTAACATAGTAAATTATACTACCATCACTAGCTAAAAATAAAATAAGAAAGGAACTCATGACTTTATTCACTTAACACATTTCAATATTCAACATAGTAAATAGTTCATTACTCAAAGTAACATATGATAAACATTGAATTCTCATTAAATTTCTTATTGATTGCAAGACATAATGCTCTATATTCACCAAAATGTTCACACACGTGAATCCCCCTCATGAATGATTACAATAGGGGTTTTTATAATTGTTTTTACCTATCCAAGTGTCAAGTTCCTAACTTAACATGGACAAATGGAACATAGACTCCCAATAATATGAGATTCATGGATCTTAAAACTGATTGTTCCTATATAATTAGGCCTTTGTATCCCTAGATGATTGCTCTATGTAATATATTTATGTCCAAGTGTTTCGTTCCTCACGAACTAGTATAAGGTATATGATTTGTGGGGTCAAAGTGTCCACCTTGATTTATTATTTCTAACTAATCCCACATTCCTCATGTTCCACTTCCCTCATGCTCCCCTAGTCTTCTGCTTCTTGTTTTGGGTCCTCTATTCTCAAGTTCCTCATGCCACATTTTCTCTTGACTTGGTCCTCTCATGTTGGGTCTTTCATGCCATTGTCCTTATGCATCCTTCAACTCTGATGCTGTTAGTCTCATGCCATGGTCCTCTTATGCCATGGTTCTCTTTTAGCATGTTGGTACTAGCATAAAAATGGATAATGATCCCTCTATGCTGAGTGCCAAAATTGGAACAAATACTTGGTCAAAACTGGGGCCAACAAAATATTTTATTAATAAAGGGATTCACGTTTAGCTGTTTGAGAAATGATTTACCTAGATCACACTATCAAGTGGTTTATCTTTAATAGGAAATTTTTTATTTTTGATACCTCATTTTATTTTGAAATTAGTTAGCAATGTCACCAATGTTGAGCCTATTTTAGACACCCCCTTTTTGTTGCTAAATCCATGAGTTTTAAAATAATTTGACATATTGACAACTTTTGTCATAACATTTAAAAGTACTAACTAGGAACTCTTAGTTCATTACAACATTTAAATATGCATTATTATCATAAATATTTATTATGACCTTTGCATTTAATGAAAGTGTTACTTAGCATTTGAATTGGTTTTGAAAGAGTTTAATGGATTTAATGAAAAATAAGCATATACAAGAAGTGGAGTGAAAAGAGTTCATTGATCATATAAATCATATGAGTATAATACCACTGATAAAATTTGAAATCAAGGTTGTGATTAGTCATGGTTGGATGCACAGGTTGATTGATAACTAATATTTTTGATCATCAAAGTCTATGTTGAATAATGGTAATTAACATTATTTATATTAAATAATGTTAAATTTTCAATATAACTTAACATTATTTATATTGAATTAAGTTGTAATGTTTTAAGGTTTTATTTGTATTGAAACCTAAATGTTTTTAACCTAAATCTAAAGGTTAAATGTTAAGGACCCATGAATGCATTTTGATAGTAATGTTACATATTTTAAAGAGGATCAAATATCATTAGACCTAAAGGTGATAATGTTAAGGGATTAAATACAAGCTGGCCTATGTAAAGTGGTAATAAACCTAAGGTGGTAGAATATAACCTAAGTGACTAAGTGTTTAGTGTTGACTATGAGTTCAAAGCATTGGTTTGGAAGCTTCCTATATGGAAAGTTGTATGAATTTAATGTTTAGTGATATGGAGAATAAGTTTGGATTTGTTTCAAACCCTGCATAATTTATGGCCTTAAAACCCTGAAATGTGTGCATCATCAAACAAATTTAGCAGTCAGTTTCAAAGAGGTTTTGCTCAAGATTTAATTTTTCAAAATGCTAAAGAGCTAATTTGAGTTGACATTAAAATGCTAATAAATTGGCATCCAATGTGGTTGGGGTATGTACCATAGGCAATAAATGCAGCTCAAAATAATACAAAAGGCTTTTCATTTAGTTGATTATCATTCTTGATAATCTTGGAGTCGAAGCAAAATTTTGGAAGTGGAGTTCTTGAAGTTGCAAGAAGTTTGGGTAACTTGTAGTGACAATTTGAAGAATTAGGTAACTTTGTTTTTTATTTCTTGTCATCTCTAATGTATATTTCAAAGGGTGCAAATTATTTTGATAAGTTTTTAAGGCATGTATTTTGGTTTTTAGTGTTCATAGTTGAATCATGTAGTTTGGTTTTAAGTTTCAATTGAAAGGCATGTAGTTTGGTTTTAGGTGGAAAATGTTAGATAAATATTATAAACACATGAATGCCATGTCATTTGTTTTATTGATAATAGGGTATTCAACAAGTTATTTGATAGCAATTGGTAACTGATAGTTTGTATGACACATAAATAATACTTATTTGAGTTATTTTACAGAGTTGTGCTTCTTTGTCATAAAGATGTGTTTCACGTATTATGCAAATTCAAAAGAGTATAAACTCTTGAAACATATTATTTATCTATTTTTTTTTCTTAAGATGATGCTTATACATGCAGTACATGCATTGGTACTTGAGTTAGTAGAGTTTTGATGAGTTATAGTTACATTCATCTATGTTTGGCATATTTCTAATTTTTAGTTAATTGACATTTAATATGAGATAATATTTGGAAAGTGCAAGATGGTTCTTGTTGATAATGGGTTTTGGGCAAGTCACAATAATAGTTATAATGGGTTTTAATTTAAAATTGGTTATTTGTCTATTTTGACTTTAAATGATGATATTTATTTGATTTGAAATCCATTTCTTGTTTTGGTTTGGTTAGTGTTGAGATTTGGTCTTAGTCTAGTTAGTTTTGCAAAAAATTGATAGTAAGAAGATATCAGATAAAATGTGCATCGTATGTTTGTCTTGCTTCTCAATTTTGGTATATTCTTTGGTTTTGATTGGGAATGTTTATATCACTTTGATAAAAAAAAATTATCAAACTATTTTGATTATTGTTAGGGTTTTTCCCTCAATTTTATACACTTAAATGCCTTAGATATCATCAAAATCTATGTCATTTACTATTTCTTACTTCATAGGCATGGCACATTTTGTTTGATCTATGTTGAATAAATAGAGTTTCGTGAATAAATCAAGTTTTTAAAGATATAAATATTTTTTATTTTGATAAGTTGAAAAATAGTGATGATTTTATGACATATGAATATGATACTTTGAAGTTGTATGTTTATACTAGGATTTTCAGTTTTAAGCTCTGGTATATTTTATTTAGTTTGGTTGGAAATTTTTTATGACAAATTGAGGTGATAATGCTTGTTGTGTGAATAAATTATATTTTATTTTGAAATCAGTATTGATATCATACAGGATTTTAGATGATTGATTGAAATTTATATAAAGGTTTTGACATAAGAATTTTATTTCCCTAAAATATTATGGTTTCCATATAATGTTAGTAAACTATTATGGTTGAAGAGGAAATTTATTCTTCAGTTAGTAATGTTGAGCTTTTAATCAGTTTGTTATTCATAGTCATTTACAAAGTAAGATATAGTTTTTTGCATTAAGTAGTTGACAAAATTGTTTGATATCAGTTTCAAAAGGAAGACTAGTGGTTTAAACATATTTGTATATCAGTTGGTTTTATAGCATTATTAATTTATTATGAATGAATATTTGGTCACTTATCAGATTAATGTTGTTTCTACAGAAGGTTTTCAAATAGATTTTGTTTATTTTGTTTTCATAAGGAAACTCTTGGTCATTTTTAAGACTATGTTGATGAAATAATGTTTCAAATTTCAATATGATTATTGAAATTTATGACATGGTTTTATATATGGTTGAGAATAGTTTTAAAAGAAGATAATCAGGGTTCAATTTATTTTATTTTTCTAAAAATGTTAGGGTGGACACCTCCTAACTCTAATAATTCAAGAGGAAATGTGTGTAGGAATGACCAAACTTAGAACATAGAAGATTCATCTTCTCGTAGTTTTACTTCTAGAGGCTAGTTTTCTAGAGGTTGAAGGCTTGGAAGAATTTTCCTAGACCCTTTAGTAGAGAAAGTAGGATGTTTAGTCATTTTGAAACTTTTCATCCTACTTTTTAGGATGTTTTGGATGCCTTGCCATTTACTCCTGTAAATAGAGGAAATTAAGGTCTGAGAAGACCAATTAGGAGAACTCATCCTCATGGATGCAAGAATCCAAGTACTTCAACATAGTGAATGCAGATAGCCCTAAAAATCTAAATATAACCCAATTTCTCATCACTAACCTCAGAATAATGACTAATTGCCTAAAAATAACTTGCAATAAGTTACTAAGTTGCATTCTCATTCCCTAGTTCCATTAAATTATAAAATCCCATCACCCAAACCTGTGAGCCCTATTGAAACTTATTCAAGAGTAAAACTTATGGATTTTCCTCATCACTTGCTCGAAGAATAAATGATAATGTTGTTTACTCACAAGATATAATATATTAGTCCTTTAGCATCACCAACCATCACCAGGATGGTAAAGAAGATTAATTTGGAAGTTGTTGAGGATGTTGTTATTTAATTAAGTATTCAACTACCACTATGAGCTACATAGAGTATTTGATTGATAAGATTTACTCACTAATATAAATTATTTCACATTCTGATGAGGAATAGGATGTTCAATGATATTTAATTTTATTATTTTGATACATTTCTAAATACTTTATATGTTTTTAATATTATTTAAACTTTATTTGATAGTGATTTTATAGTGGTTTGACAGTATTTGGAAACATTTTAAATAGTTTTGATGTGGAATATATATGAACTTATATATAGTGCATATGGATAAATGTTAGATGTAATAATTTTCATTTAAATGGCTTAGGTTATTTTTAAATATTTTTACATAATAGGTTTATTTAGATGTGTTGTCTATAGGTCCCCACCCAGTTAAAGTATGTCCCCTTGGTCTATTAAATATTAATTTTGATCTTATAACCTTTTTATTTAAGTCTTACATCAAGTCAAGTCATAACTAAAATTTAATTGACATAATTAAAGTCAATTAAGACTTAACAAATAACTAAGGTTAGTTATAACTTATTCCTTAACCATCTCTTGAGATGAGGATTATATAAGAAGATAAAAGTAACATTTGAAAGTGAGGAACATTACACATGTATTTTTTAAGACTCTAATTTACTTCAAAGTTCATCATAATACTTTTTTCTATGCAACATATTTGATATAAAACAAATTTTGTAGAAAGATCAAGGACACATTCTCTGATAGTTAAGTATTACGTTTAATTAGTTTAAGAATATCTAGGTATTTTTGTTTAGTTTATAAATTGATTATCTTAAAGATTTTAAGTTTAATATCTTATGATGATTGTAGAATTGTAGTCATACAATCATAATATGAACTACTTGGCTCGAACACTGATGAATACTTCACTTGATGCGACATGTTGTTGATTTATGCAGATTGTTTGGTTGTTATTTCAAAGATTTTTATATTAAATATTTTGTTTATCAATAAAAATTTATTTCATATTTTGCTAAGATGACTCTCTTGTAGACTCACAATATTTTATTTTATTTTCATTTTTACTTATTTATTTTAATTGTTGTTAATTTAATAATATTTTAATTAGATTAATTAGTCCTTATTATTAAGTTTAGCTTTTGTTTAATCTAAATTCCTATATTTCTTAGATTTCTTAAGTTTTTTTAAATGGTTAAATTTATCTTTTAAGTTTATTTATTTTAGTTTAGGTCATAGTTCTATTTTCTAAGTTATTCATTTATTTCTTATTTATATTTAAGCTTAGATTAATTGTTAAAATAGAATTAGTAACTGTTATAGTTTTCTTTTATATTAGATTTAGTTAAGTATTGGATTGCTGAAGTTTTTAGTTTAAGTTTATTCCTATATTTGTTTAGTTTAAGTTTAGACTTTAGTTTGTTTAGTTTCTAATTTCATTGTTTATTATTGTTCAATTTATTTTCTTATGTGATTATGTTAATTTTTATTTCAATTTATTTATTTGGCATTCATTGTAATATTTTATTTTTATATTTTAGGTCTTTGTGTTTCTTTCTTTTGATCTTTTCTAAAAGTATTTCATGAAGTTTTAATGCATTTGAGTGAAGCATAAATATTTATAAGGAACAAAAATATTTCTTTCAAGAGATTATCTTAATCATAGATAGATTTAATCATAGATCTTATCTATCAGATAGGATTGATTATACATTTACATCTATTTTTTTTAGAATTAAAAAGAATATTGATTATTAAAATTATAATGAAATATGGTTCAATATTTGGCATACTTATTATATTTCAAAACATTTAAAACCCCTTACGCATATTTTAGATCATTTTGTGATATATTAGACATTTACTATTAGACTAGTATGGTTCTAATTTAACCTTCATGATAGGTGAAATGGATGATTCATTGACATAACAATTTTAATCATCAACACCTCATCCTAGTCTAAACCTATCATACATCCTCTTGTCTAAGCTTGCATTAATCATCATCTCATCTTGTCCTAGTCAAAATTGTATCACCCATCATCTTATCCTATAAGTTTTTTCCCTTTGTCCCAACCTATCATCCTTCACCGTATCTAAATGTTTATCTAAAATCATCACCCTATATCCTCATTTCCACCTTGTCTAACATTTCTATATATCAATTGATTCTCCTCTTGACCTATTCATCCCATCTAAGACTTATTCATTCTTCTTGACATAGCCATAACCTATATACATATTAGTCATCCTTATTAACATAGTATAAGCCCATATATTTCCTATTCGCCCTTGTCCATTAGTCAAACACATTATGTCCACCTTGTCTACCTTGATAAAAATTGTCTACACCATTACTTTTTATTAATCCTTATCAAGGATACCCTCCTTCAGTCAATATTTGGTCTAGACTTGTCACTATGTTGATTTGAACTTGGCATTTATTATCATTTTGATAGCACCCATAATTCTACTAGTTTTTGTTCCCATCATCCTCTTACTAGCACCCATCACCTTTCTACTTTGAACCCATCACTTGTTGTCATCCACATAAATAATAAATCTTGTTTAACGTGGTCAAAACTTAGGGATCCATAACCTATTGACATCTAAACTAATCACATTAGCTCTAATATTATAGATCTTATTTCTCAAGGATGTACCCCATATAAATCTTATTCATCTTTCATGTCGAATCAATCACCATAAATGCAAACTTAATCTATCACTCACATATCTTCCATTCCATTCATAATTCTACATAATGTTCATAGACCTAGGAATTCTATCCATCATCCCAAACAAGTCATAGGTCCACCTCAATTATAATCCAAACATTTAATCCACCTAACATCCCATAGTTTTAATGTCCCTTTACATCCAAAATATATTTAGTCCAACCCTCAAGTCAAAATCCTAAACCAATTCTAATTCCATCATTACCTTATCAAACAACATCACCTATAGTCTAAAATTGTCTATATCCACACTCTTCAACCAATAATCCCTACAACCATCAAGTCTATAATTATATTGGTCCACGGCAACATCCCCTTTTCATAGTAAACATCATAATCTTGATTAAATATAAACTTAGTCAAGTTTGAATAATATACCCATAAAATATTATCTTCCACTCAGTCTAATATCATCATCCAACTCATCCAATCCCAACTTGAGTACATATTTTAATCACTTGATCTAGTCTAAAATAAGTTAACCATGTCAAATTTCATTCACAACATAGTCACATCTTTGGCTATCTAAACTTATCCCTTGTCTTATTCAAATCCTAGAGCTTGTCTTAGCTAATCATAAAAAAACCAAATCAAGTCCCATCATTAAATGTTTAGCTAGCTCACTTCCTTACTTAATTGGCTTGAACTTATCACATGTTATGATACATCACAAAATCAAACTTGAAATAAAACTAGAAGCAAACCTTTGTCAAATAGTCCAAGATATAAAATTTATCCAAAACCCATAAAATCACATCATTCATCCTTTATCCCATATTAATTCATGGCCTCAAAAACAAATTTTGATGTCACCTTAATAAAAAAACATATTTGACAACAAGGAGGTAGTCCTTTTATGGCTCTTGGAAATAGGTGCCTAGCTTCCTATAGAATTTGACTCCATAAAACCTAAGTTGACTCAAAGGTAATAATCCCCCGTCTTTCCCCATCAACATCAACCTACTTCTAGTCTCCATGCCAACCTATCATAGTCAAACCTTTCATCTACCATTCATAATCTTGGTCATAGCATTCCCCATCATACTAGAAAAGGGAATTTTATCTTGATAAACCTATTCAATACCAATCTACCCCCTAAACTACATAGAATACCATCATATTGTTGGATATACCCCAAACAATTATCTAATCTAGAGTCCATCTCTTCCATGTCCAATCAAATACTTGAAGAGATATAGTATACTCCTCTCCCAATATCCTTGGAAGTTATTTTTCATTGACTAGTTGTTCTAGACATGATCATCTACCCCAACACAAGGCCTTTGGAATAGTCCAAACCTAACCCCTCATGATATAAAGAAGCCTAATTCTATCAATATCATAGAACCCAGGGGCATTCTATTAACATATATTGCACTTTCAAAATTTATGTCTAAGACCTAATCAACTACAGCGACATATAAATTGAAACTAAATTAAATGAATCCACATATGATAGTTAGAAAAATGGGATATGCCAAGATTAATTTCTTGAAAATGATTAAGCCCTTCAACTTCCAAACCCAAGACAAGAAAACAAACCCATATTTTATAAGTTTATCTTTGATAGCAAACCCATCGTTCACCAAACATTTACCTTCCATCCATCACATCATATCCATCTGATCTGTAATCGTAATCAAACAAGTGCCGTAGTAGCAAAAATCACACTTGTAATTGGATCAAAACCTTAATTCAATGATTTACTAAAAATTGACATTTTAATTGATTATGGAATTAAAATTAGTTTTTTAAATATCCAAAATAGACATAATTTTAAGAATGTAATAAAATAAAGAGATAATTATCGATAGAAAATACCGCATATGATTTGATAGCAGAGTTTGGTTATAAAGCCTATGTTCCAAATCCACTCCAATGGGGGATTGTTCTTTATTAATTATAACCAAATCACTTTACAATATTAATAAGTCTTCAAAAATCATCTTACATCCTTCAAATCTATCTTGAAGAATCTTTCAAAACTATATTAATTCATTCGAGTCACAAAATATATCTCTATTTCTCTCCACACTCTTTACATGACTTGGAAACACTATTCACATCCAAAACTTGGCTTCAAATACAATCTCATTCCGTGTATATAATATTCAAGCTTTGTGGTGTAGTGGTTAAGCCCTTATCATTTTATCACAAATAATAAGCTTCAAATCCCACTTCCAATGCTTTTGGGCTTGAGTCATAGCTTAATCCCACATTTGGGAAATGAAAAGGTAAGTTTGTTTTTAAATGCCATGAGGTTGGAGGTTTATAATGCCAAGTATTTTGCATTACCTTTAATTTTTTGGGAATGTGGTGGAGTGTGGAGAGTATGTGGGGGGACCATGGGAAAATACATGGATGTTTGTGGTTATCATGTGGCATGACATGGAGTCTTGTGGCATATAAGTGGAAGAATGAGGGGTCATGTGAAAAGTTGGATAAAATGTTAGAAGTGGCCTGAAATGAGGTGTTAATTAATTATATAGTTATAAAAATTGGACCAATTTAAGTGGCATGAGGACCCACCATGTGGTCAAATTTCCCATTCACCACTTGTCGACATTTATCGATTGTTGATCTCTCATCGCTTGTCGACAAAACCCAATTTTTTTTCCAAAATGATCTTCTAGGTGTCATAACTCATGAATATAGGATCCACTTTGCAAATCAAAAAATGCATCAAAAATTCTTGATGATCCGTTCATCATGGCATTGATAAACCTATAATTTTAAGACTTTATTTTTGGAGCAAAATATAGATCCTCCTGGATCACCATCATTTCCAAAAGTCACTTTGTTTGTAATCCTCCATCACTAAATAAAAATTGAAAAGGATACATGCAAAAAACATTATCCAATAGACCCTCCTTGTGTCCACAATAAAAACATCATCTACTAATAGAATCACATCATCAACATTATCCACATCAATGTCAAGGTCAACATAAGAATCATCGACATTAGGATCAAATATGTCATCAACATCCAAGTCTATATCAAATTTCACATCAGAATCATCATCCCTTAAAAATTTACAAGATCATGCCAATACCAACCTCTTTCAATAGTCTTCTATTTCAAATGTCAATCAATAGTAAGGCATGTCTCAGGATCTGTGTCTAGATGATAATGTCATAACAGTAACTATGGGACTTTGAGATGAGATCTCAACTAATGATTGTCAAAATGGATTTGGTCCGAATTTGGATGCAAGTCATATGATGACCCTTAGTGATCTTTTTGATAATATTGAGGATGATTTATCTGACATTTAAATTGGGTCTCCATTAACATATATGAGAGTCATTTTTTTGCTCCATTAACATATATGAGAATCATTTTTTCCATTTTCCACTCATCAACCTCAATTATCCAATTTCCTTCACCTTCATCCATTAATAATCCCTTCCTTCCCCTTGAAAGTGACTTTATCACACTCCTCAATAGGGATAAATAATACATGCATCATTCGACCCTTTTCAAAGCAATAAATCACATGTAAAATCTATCGAGATCCATAATCAAACAATAAAACATAATACTCAAGTTAAAATTGATTGAACAGTAAGTCAAAATTAGGATAAGTCAAATTCTTATCCAAATCAAAAAACATTATCCCCTAGTGAAAACATCTTCAAGGTAATTAGGGGATAATTAATTCAAATTCATAATTATCAAAATTCAAATTCCTATGGTGAAACCCTATTTAAGACACCAAGGGGTAGTCAAAGTCATAATAAGTAAAATCAAAAGTAAAATTACTCTAGTGAAACCTTCCTTAAGACACTAGGGGTAGTCAAAATCTAATCAAATCATGAATCTCAAATGACTCTAAAATCGATATCAATATGGCGAATAATCTTTGAAATATTCAAATCAAAGAGTAGAAAATTCAAAAATCCTTAGATCCCTTAATATCTCTTAGCATGTGGTGAAAATCAATAATAACACATAAAGCATCTTCAATGGTATGTGTGACTATTAGTCCCAAATCATAGAAATTATAGTCACCCTTCACACCTTCATATCACAAACCATACCCTAATATCCACATCTCCTTAGGAAACATCATCTCTCATTGGGGTTAAAAAGATAGCTAGCTAATTTATCCACATGAATCAAAATCAAGAGTCAAGAAATATTTTGATGGTTCTTCAAGACTAAATTTTCTTGCAGATCAAGATCATTAGCATCACACATCTCTCATGTTTCCAACATGAAGAGAAGACATCAAATAACCCCATCCTTGTACAGTATTGTGGATAGTCTTATTTCAAAAAAAGTCAATATATATATTTGAAAAAAAATTAAAAAAATAAAAACTCATTTATCCAATGGTAAAAACTAGTTTTATGGTGCCTTGAGTAAGTACCATGATGAAAACTAGTTTCTATAATCATGTGTAGATAATCCATTGTGCATAGGTACTTGAGACTTGGGAGCAAAAATTCATTTTATCCTTAGAATCACATCCTAAAATCCATTTTCAAACCCCATCTATGCCATCCTTATATATTTTATTCATTTGTCCATTATCCACATCCCAATTCTTAAGCACCATGTGCCATCATGTTTCCAAATCCTATTGTGTCCATCCTTTCCTCCTATTTTGACTTTAGGAATGGAGTGGACATAGTCTTGATACATGTTTCAAAAACATCTTGGCATGTCCTCTAAGCAACACTTGGATGACTAGACATATAGTTATAATATGAAGTGGTCCTTGGATATCCCTAGTCGATTCCTCATCATCTCTCATCCCATTTTAGCTTCCCCCAAATCCTTTTATCATTCCATATTCCATCATTCTCAATCTTGGTTGCTAGGCTTGGTTTTCCATTGCTAGTAACCCCTCTATTTGTATAAAGTCTTATTCTAAGAAGACATAAAAATTAAAATATCCGAAAAAAACATAAAATCTAGAAAATCCAAAATATTCTATTAGTCTTGTCATGTAACCTACATAAATCCATATCCCTACCCAAAATCTAGATCCTAGTTCAAATTTTCTTTATAACCATCACTTTATCATTAACATCTTAGTTTAACCTCATAAGACTTGATCCATCCCATTCCAATAAGATTGATCAATAATTAAATAATATTCACCCTTCTACATAACTCAAATCACATTATTAACCCCAACATTTTCAACCCATCCAAACTTGAGCAAATCCTATCTAATTGCATATTTGAGCTAGTCTTATAAATTCAAACTTTGGTCAACCATGACTTAGTCAAATCACATATTTGCTAGTTTAAAAACCTAACACTCATCAAATTTTGAGATTGAATCTCCACATATAAGTTAAAACAAGTCACACTTAGGGTTACATTACCCCACCCATATTATTCAAACTAGTTCCCATACTTAAGTTAAATTTGCTCAAGCACACCTTGTCCAAATCTCGTTACCCATCACATTCAAGTCAAAACTTTGATTAACACAATCTTATTATTCCCTTATATAACACATCATTGTAATTATCCCTAAAATTTAACCTCATTTCCCATATCATTTTCACATAGAATCGTAACCTAACCACTCATCCCCTAGGCCTTTTGTCAGGACAACAAACAAGACACTGATCACATAATAACTATGAATGTAAACACTTGTGTGTTATTTGATGATGTTTGATTTATTTGAATTTATTTTATCATGTATATCTTTATGTATATTAATCTATTTTGGTCTATTTGTCTACACATATTCATTTTTATCTCTTTGGTTAAGCATTTTATGAAAATCTTTGTGCATCTTTTGTCTTCTCATTTTCTATTTTATCATATTTGTACAAGAGCATATGGAAAACATGTCATCTTTTTTCCTTATACCAATGTTGCATTACACCATGTGTTAATTTTATTCTTTGGTTTTTATCTTTGTCTTTTTTTTCTTCCCACAACATGAACTTTGGCAAAACATCATGATGGACATAAACATATCATGGTGCATACTCCTTAGTGCTACATTAAAAGGATTGCTTGAACTATGATGATCAACAACATGTTACAATAATAAAGAATGGATGAATGTTTGAAGTCAATATAAATCTATATCTTCTTATCAATCATCTATCTATAATAATCTAATCCAATCACATGAACAACATCTAAAATCCAACATCCAATCATTTCTTAAACACATCTAACATTTATCTCATCATTAACATCCCAAATCAAGTATCAATCAAATCATCAAATCAAACATCTAATTCAAATCATATATATATATAAACTAACATATATAAAAATACATCATCATTTCCCTCTAGTCTATTTTACCCTCTCTCATAACTCTTCCCTCTTAAGATATATATATATATATATATATATATATATATATATATACACACATCATCATTTCCCTCTAGTCTATTTTATCCTCTCTCATAACTCTTCCCTCTTAAGGATAATTACATTGCCCTGAGGTATTCTAAGACTATGTAAGCAATTCTCAATCACATGGGGTGTCTAAGGTTAGCTTGGCCATAATCATGCCATTTTCTACGATTATCCATTATCTTTGTTATCTCATCTTTCACAATCATTTACACTCATGTTAATATTATCCATTATCTTTGTTATCTCATATTTCACAATCATTTACACTCATGTTAATATTATCCATTATCTTTGTTATCTCATCTTTCACAATCATTTACACTCATGTTAATCCATTAAAATATCGACTTTTCTATCTAGCCTAGTTCATCTTATCAAATCCTTCATCATCATGATTTATCATCATCAATTTATGAATCAGTCAAATCCTTGAGCTCTAATATCAATCATCAATCAATTAATCAATCCAACCCAATACCCATAGCTCTCTTAGGCATGCATCCTTAACTGAAATATGCCTAAAACTTGTATCTCTCCTTGTATTTTAAATTTTAGGGTTTCCTCCATTGATTGGGGCATGTCCAAGGCCATAACTTTACCATATCTCTCTCCCTCACATGCATTTATTTCAAGGTCATCTTCAATATCATAACTCATTGATTGGAAACCTTGAAACCCATCCATAACTATCATTCACATCCACTGCATCTATTATATCCCTTCCATTTGTTCCTCATATATTATCTCATCCATCACCTCATTCTTACCTCTTAGGGAGAAATACATTGGATTGATGTCTTTTGAGACTATGTAGGCAACACTTAGTCACTTCAATGTGCTCGAGTATAGCTCAACTTCACTAACTAATTCTTCCCTTTTATCCCTTTGTCATTTGATCATATCATTTCTCACCCTTGCTCTCATCATCAATGGATATACATTTTGGATACACCTATCAAATATTTAATCAATCTTGTCAAACCATTATCTTATTTTGATTACAACTCTCCCTATCATGTGTCCTTACTTGGGATACATATAAATATTATATCCAATCACCTAATCTAAGTTTGCATCTTTCCCTATCATGAATCCTTACTTATGATACATCTAAATATTTTAGCCTTTTATCATCATCATGTTATGGCTTTTTCCCATTTTTGGCATTGATAAAGACATGACATTGTCATTTTTTCTCCCTCACATATATATTTTTTGGGGCATCATCAATTTGTATCTCATTGCTTACCTCAATATAATTATTTATCCATTGTATTCATAACATCCAAACACATCTTTCATCTATCCACACATCCCACCCCTTGTTTCCTATTGTGAGTGACCATCCATCACATCCCTACCTAGATGTCCCATTGAAGGGGCATTTTGCCTAACTTACTAACATTCATCCATGATCGTATTCCTTCTTTGAAATACCATTATTTCTTATAGTCATAATGTTCTTTCAAAGAGGGTAAAATGTATACATCTAAATTTTATCACTCCTTAATCAAGCTAATTTCATATAATTTATCCTAACATTAATCTATTATAGTATGCTATTCATTAATCTATCATTTATAATATTTATTTTATCATATACATAAACCTTACATCATCCCATGACAATTAATCCTCCAACAATCCCATTTATAACTAATCCTACTTATGCACTATTTTATGAATTTTAAATACACTCCTACCTACCCTCAACTACCTCCACTTTCCCCTACTAATCATCTTCTAATCAATCAATAATCATTAGTATACACCTATAATGAATTCTTTAATCCTCCACATTTATAGAATTCTCTACACCCTTCTCTATAAATCTCTAAGGAATTTTCAATTCCTTAGAAATTATTCATCTCTTCTATATAAACATACTTTTCTCCATGAAATCCCCATCTTTGAAATGAGAGTAATGATTTATGAAATCATGCCAAAAAATTTTATGTTTAAATATCCATTTCATCCATAACCAACATGTTGTTCAAGTTTTGAGTCACAAGATAATCCAACATTCAATCTATGAAGTGAAATTATTTTGTGAAATTAGGGCACATCATTACATTTGGAGGTGGATTGAGTTGCATAAGTGAGGTATAATTATGTATTTCATTTGTTATTTTGTTATTCTCTTTGCCTGCATTTCCCAATCATGAGTATTTAGTTGGAATTTGGATTGATTTTTAGTCATTTGGAATGTTGTAATTGCCATTTTACACTTGACTATTGATTCCAAGTTTTACCTAATATAACATCCTTCTTTTATCAATTTGTTGATGTGTTGTTTAGGCACACAATAGGGTACGTAAAGGATTAAAAATGGACAACAAGAATCAAATAATAATAAATGTCAAAATATATTTCATTCATGCCTCCTCCTCCTAGCACCAATCTATTGATGGGTTGTTTGACACACCAACCTAGGCAAGGTGAAGATCCACCCAACCTATCTAAAAAATAGACAAAATCTCCCTAATGTATATCACTTCCAGGTCTTTACTTGTTGGGTAACCTAGTGGTTGATGTGAAACTATTCCATTTCAAGGGGTATGTTTGAAATAAATTTAGATAAATTAAATATAATGAAGATCTCGTGGATTTGATACTTAGAAAATCAAAAAATTGGATTTAATATAGAGATACAAGTGTTTTTACGATGTTCATTGTAAACATATATTCAAAAATGTAAAAAAAATAATGAAAATATTTTGTAAACAAGATAAAAATTGTAAGCATAGATTGCAAGTTTCAAATCTATTATAACCTACTCTTAACATATTTGTAAACAAAATAACAAAATATGAGGGCAAAGATAAAAATGTAAGCACGTTTTGTATTGAATATAAATATAATTCATTTGATTATATGAATTCCATGCAATCAATATATTTCTTGACTAGTATGCACCCAACCATGAACAAATATCATAGAAGAGTCTGAGGGTTTTGGCTATGAAGAAATATGGATAAAATCACCATATACATTCATAGATAATGAACAATAGTCTTCACAACCTTTGAATTGATATATATTTCAATGAAAAACAACGTTTAGATCCACCACAATTAGGTGAAATATATTAAAAAAAACTATAGAACAACATTTCTCATAAGAAAAACTAACTAGTAAAGAAAGAAGTGTAGGAAAATAAGTGTCTGGTATTCAATTATACCTTCTAACTCTAATTAGCTAGCCCCTTCTAAGTGTTATTATTGGATTTAATATAATTTAACCTACAAATAGAGACAAACCCTCCCTCATGATGTGGGTGAAAATATTCAATGCATGGATCAACATCAAAGGCCCATATTTAGTGTGAAAATGGATTATCTCAATGAAATAAATGTCATGCATAAGACAATAAAGCCATCATTGAATTTTGGTAACAAGGCATAAGTGAAATTATTAAATGCTCAATGTGCACTTATTCCATACAAAATATCTTTATCTAAAAGCACATCTTTTATGTATTAAATGTTAGTAGCAAGGGAGTATTAGAATAAAATATTCTACTAGCACATCTCCAAGATAAAGACTCCTCCCTTGATGCACTTTTACAAAAGATAAACAATGAAATATCACATTTCCTTACTAAGATCCAAAAATATTAAATACATTAAATGCTTAATATTATCAAATAAATAACGTCTCTAAATTAAATCATTGATAGGGTTTTCAAATTTCATTAATTCCATATAAAACCTACTTCACTATGAAGACAGTTAAACCATCTTTCCAATGAAACAAACAACACTGAAAATAGAGAAAAACAAAAAATCATGGTTATGAATTTAACACTTGGGACATAATTTTGTGAAACTTATCTTCACCATCACATTCTCCTCACATTTGGCTATAAATATGAAAGTTGTAAAGAGAAAAAATGTGATTTGAATGTGCAAAAATAAGTTTGAAATGTGCACATGGACAAGATTTGAAAACTAAAAATACAAAAATCAGTGTATAACCAAGTTTTTATAGTTACTAAATTTGCACATGGGAAATATTTTTTTGCAACATGTTTACCATTTTATTTTACTCATTTTTATCTACCATCATATAAAATCTCATACGAAAGGGACTTCATTTTTGGTTCAAAAATACATTTCAAAAGTGCCTAGTGGCAACAAATGGAAACTGCATTTCACACTTAAAAAATAATTTTAAAAATGTATATCAAATCAAAACTATGATTATGGTTACTATTATTTCTCAATATGAAATTAGGGTGTTTTACATAAGAAATAACAAATGGAGACTCTGCTAGAAAATATTCTTGAGTATTTTGAAACAAAAAAACATGTCTATGAACCTAGAATCTTTGGTTTAAGACAACGCATTGAACATGATTTTTTTAAATGAACATGATTTTTTTGTTGAAAAGTTAAGAATGGAATAACTATAGTAAAACATTAGGTAATCACATTAACCATAGTGTGTGCAAATGTATTCAATCGCATTCAAGGAATTTGCAAAGACTAGCTATAATAACTCAGATTAACAATCTATTGAATTATACATTGAAATGATTGTATGGACATTGATATTCTATAAATCAAATGTTCATATACCTAATGGAGTTATCTATGATCCCACTTAAATCCTTTCTCTACTTTAAATTGGGCATCCATAACCCTGATAGTGGTTATTAGAATCAACTAGAAAATAATATTTATTAGATAATATATTTTATTTTATTTTCATTCTTTATTTCTTTTTATATTTTGAGAATCTCAATTTTGTGTTTGCTACAACCATGGAAAATAATAGATTTTGTTTTTTCAATCTAGATCTTGGTTGCCACAGTTTCATCTAAGCAAACCCAAAAATCATTAAAGTGTATTTTTCAAGTAAGATTTCGAGAGAATATCTTTCATAAGTCAAACATTTTACCCAAACTTACTAAAACAAGAATAAATTCAATACATGTGATAGACAAAGGTTTCAAAACTTAATTCTCAAACATGATATTGCATAACAAAATAAGCAAATACTTAAGAAATAAAATATAATTGGCATTGCTTACCAACAAACTCATTTATATTTTATATGATTATCAAGGTACCAAGATTCAAAAGAGGCGAACTCACAAGAGAGGAAAAAGGTCAAGGATGGACCAACTGACAAAACAAAGAAAATTAAAAATTAAAACAAGAAACAAAAAAACACAATAAAAAATAGGGAAACTATGTACAAGGCTTCATAACGCTAGCTCATATTTATGATGGTGTTGTCCTTTTCTCTCATGAACATTATTCCAAAGAATCTTATCCATGATATTTTCACTCGGATTAAGTACATTTTCATTGGTAAATTCAATAGCATACTTATTAATACTTCATGAAAGTTAATTTAAAAAAGGTTTAATAATTACCTTTACCCATATAATAATTTACGAAGAAGGATAAACATGAGTAATATCACATACTATAGTGCTTGTTATTCCCAACCTAGAAAAGATGCACTCTTTAAGGTGGCTGATTATAAAATCAATTGTTGGTTGTTCTCTTTCTTCCATTAGTGTCACAAAAAAATCATCATTATTCTCCTTTCTCTTGACATCATGAGTTAATATAACTTCCTGTTTCTTGGAAAGTATTCTCTTGGTTTTGATAATCATATATACATTAATAAAATCATGAGCCAAGAATTTTTTGAGTGAAATATATTCTAGTTTGAGATTTACAAACTCTTCTTGTTCACATGGGCAGCCATGTTTTGCATTGTCTTCTTTCATTTCTATCATTTCCAACACTGGGAGGAACATTGAACTATCTTAATTTACATGTTGTTCCTCATGAATTGGATATTTAGGTGTAGGAATAAAAACATGTAATGGGGTTGTTTCAAATTCATATAATATATCCTCTTCATCTATTTTTCAAGTTATGATGCAAGAGCATCAGTGCAAAAATGTAAATTTTGCATAAAGTAGTCTATATGAGTCTTATGAGACATAATGTGAATAATAAGGAGCCATTACATGATCCATTGTACACTTAAATGGTCATTTAAATCCATTATTATGGTAATAATAAAGTCATTTGTGTCATTTAAAGCCTTATATTTAGTTTCCCTCCAAGATAAGGAATATAAATATTTGAATTATTTTATAAGGTCTTTAAGCCTAATGTTTACGTTTTAAGGATAAGAACCTTTATATTAGCATGAGGGAATATTGTAAACACTTTTCCACCTCAGCACTTATCCAAATATATAACTCCTACATTGAGAAGACAATAATAGCATATGCTAAGGTGAGATTTGGAGGTTGAGAGACTTTAGCCTTCTTATTTGACATAAAGGCTATGTTTAAACATCTAGATAACCAAGAGTGACTTAGATTTTATCTAAAATGGATTATAAATGAGTCTCAATGTAAAATAAAATTCATTTATGAAGAGAGGTACGTAGATAAGAGAAAATAAGGCCTTTAGGCACGTACATTTATGTATGTTTATAATAGGACTATATGTAAAGATTGAAGACTAATCAATAAAAATAAGGAAGTTGCACATTAAAGGAATTTATCAGACCTAATGAATGAGTAAGTAAGTTATTCTCTATGTTTTTATATATTTTTTAGATTAATAACAAGTGTTAAGGCTTGTGAATAATGTATTAATGACATGGTTTGATATAAAGCTAGAGTATCACAGATCCCCTGTTGCAGATGATAAACCATTAAGAAGGATTGAAAATATTTGTATTGATAATAATTAAATAAATAAGAGGCTTTAGGATTCTTATAAGAGTGATATATCTTCATACGTATATTCTTGTCCTATATCCATTATTGATTGTGACTGAATAAGACTTAAAATTCCAGATATTTGTAGTCTTGTCAAAAAAAATTGTATATATGAAGATCATTGGATGATTGAAATATGACTTGTAAGTGGGCAATTTTTTTGTTGTAAAAGGATTTAATTTTCCAATTTATATTTTAAGGTCCATTTGAAGTATTGTTGTTGTAATAAAATTTATTGGTTCAAAGTATCTCCTATTTATTATTATCTGCTAATTGGCTTTCAAAGGTTGGATTTGGTATTGAATCTCAATGAGAATTCAATTCCATTTGACTTGTTATTTTGTTGGATCAAGTCTATCATTTTATTGTATGGAGATTACGACTGTATGTCTAGACTCATACTAATATTGGATGTTTTATGTTGACAAATCTTGTATGAGGAAGATAATGTTCTTGAGGCGCTCACAATCTATGGCAGAGTAAAAAATTTTGCCATCAAATTGATTATTGAACAGGTATGTATTCGACTACTTTAGTAAATAGATTTGGATTATTTTGTGTTTGTGGATCATTAAAAGATCAATGAAATATATTTGTATGACATATTAGAGTACTCATATTCAATTTATAATATTTATTTTGGATTGAGTATCTCAAATATGTGAACATAAATTGGTCTAATAGTCATTCATGTTTTTTTTTTTGTAATAATGGAAACTGAATCCAGTAAAGGAATCAAGTCAAGTAGAAATAATCTTGGAAGCTGTTGTAATTTGAGAAAGAATGTACTCTTGGTCTATGATAATTATGTAAAGGACATGTATGTGTAAAATGAAACCCTGAGTTATGTGATTATGAATGAGCTTGATAAGGAAAATACACAAGGGTTGTATAAAGACAAGGTCAAGTATAGTTGGGATTTTTCATAATCTCATTGGTGGTCTTAAAAAGACCAATATTTCAAAGGATCTTTGTAATAATGATTATATTGGGTAACATAATGGAGACCTACTAAAATAAGGTTATGACAAAAGATGAAATTTTAAAGTAAAGGATTGGGAATCAAATACAACTTAAGAAACTAAATCAAGTTTAGTTGAGTAACTTAATATTAAAGGAAGAATAATACAAGATCAATTAATAGTTCAAGAGTGAATCATGGGCTGATTATAACAAATTAAGCTTAATGAAATAAAAAATTTGGATCATGTTTAATACAATACAAAGTGTTCTTATATGGTAAACTAAGAACATAAATAAGGGTGTATTTCAAAGGTGCCATGGGATATTTGAGAAATAATGCTATAAAGTTAATCAACTTCACCCTCATGTTTATCACATGAAGTTTTTGATTTCTCTTCTTGCATGAACATCATCTTGCCGATCTAATTTTCACTTGTAAACTCATCCAAAACAACCACTATATCCTCATCATCAGAATCATCATCATCACTACTCTCTTGGATAACTTTTTGCCTACTAAATGAAGTATTTTTATCCAAAAAAGTTTCTTTGGTCATCCCCTATAATATATGTTGTAAATTTCCTACATCAATTGTCATTTGACTAACAACACCAAAATATGTTTGATTATTTAGGAGTGGTAAAACAACTTAGTAGTTGATTACTTGTTAAACTAGCATAACTACTTGCATTAGGTGCAACAACAACATTACCATAAGAAATAGGGAGTATTTTTTGATTGTATGCTTGACGCAATGTATGATTTGAAGGCAAAGATTGATTACTAGGCTAATTAATAGATATGTAATTTAAAGGAGTTAGATAATAAATTTGAATTTGATTTGGGTACATTGCTCTAGGAATTGGATTGTACAATCTTAGCTATCCTAATGGATTCAATGGGTTAGCACCATATACATGTGGCATAGGTTGTTGTTCAATGGTGATGGATTCATGATATGTCAATGATAAAGACACAAATGTTGATGGATTTATTATAATAAGCATAGAAGTCAAGGGTTTCAAATCTCTTAAATAAATTTTAATAGCCACAACTTCCATTTGAAGGTATGGATATTTCAACTTCTTTTACACCTTATGAAAAAAAGTATTAAACATGTTCGTGGGATCATTTGACTCTCTAATGGTATTATAAAACTAATGATATATAATTGTAAAATCAATTGATAAAATTAAATGATTGATAAATGCAGTTTCAAAGGCATTCCAAGATGTAACATCTAGAAAATCAAGGTACCAACTATAAGCCATTTCATCTAGGGAATAAGGAAATAAGTGGTAAGCCACATCCTCATGGTAGATTTGAGTTCTTAATATGACATCTTTAAAACTTTTTATATGCTCTTCACTAGTACAAATCCCACCATGTAAATATTTTGAGCAATGTTTTTGGAATTCTTAATTAAATCATGAACAACCCCTAAAATGTTCAAATAGTAATTACCTCCATCAAGCCAAGAAACAACCATTTATGGATTCAGCTAAGGCATCTAATATGTTATGTCCTTCTCTTATTAGTCTAAGGATGTGTTGTTTAGGCACACAAAAGGGCATGGAAATCATAAATAATTGACAATAAGAATTAACAAATAATCAATCTCGAAATATACTCCACACTTCATGCCCTCCTCATAGTTTCAATCTGTTGATGGGTTGTTTGGCACACCAACTTAATAAGGGTGTAAATCTACCTAATCTCTCTTAAAAAGAGATGAAATCTTCCTAATGTATATTACTATTAGCTCTTAGCTTATTGGGTAACCTAGTGGTTGATGTGAAAAGGTTCCATTTCAAGGGGCATGTTTGAAATAAATTTAGATAGATTAAAGATAATTCAAGTCTTATGGATTTGTTGCTCATAAAATCAAAAAATTGGATTTGATATAGAGATACAACTGATTTAATACATGCTTATTGATACATATATTTAATAAATATTTAATAATACAAAAAATAACAATGAAAAGATTTTTGCAATCAAGATAAAGCTCATAAGCACAAATTGAAAGTTTTAGATCTATACTAACCTACTCTAATAATTTCATTAAAAATATATATCAAAAGATGAGGGTAAAATAAAGATGTAAGTGAATATAAATATAATTCATTTGCTTAGATAAATTGCAGAATCAATCTAATGTAAATATGTTTTGTAGTGAATATAAATTTGATTCATTTGATTAGATGAACTCTATGAAATCAATTTATTACTTGAAAAGTATGTACACACCCATGAATAAATATGGTACAAGAGTCTAAGGATTTTAGATATAAATAAATATGGATAAAATCACCATATACATGCATAAATAATGAATAATAGTTTTCACAACCTTTGAATTCATATATATTTACTTAAAAAAAATGTTTGGATCTACCATAATTGGGTGAAATTAAATAATAATAATATTTATCACAATAAAACCTAACTAGAAAAAAAAGAAGTGCATGAAAATAAGTGTCTGGTCCTCTATGCTACCTTTTAAATATAATGAACTAAACCCTTATAAGTCCTATTAATGGATTTAAAAATAATTTACCCCACAAATGGATATAAACCCTCTACTATTTAGGTGGATGAAGATATTCAATGCATGGGTAAAGATCAAAGGCACATATTCAGTGTGCAAATGGATCATCTCAAGAAAATCATGAATAAGACAATAAACCCATTATTAAATTTTGGCAACAAGGCACAAGTGAAATTATTTTACGCTTAATGTGCACATCTTCAATATGAAATCTCCTTTGAATGCACCTCTTTCATGTATTAAATAATGGTAACAAGGATGTATTAGACTAAAATATTCTTCTTGCATATCACTAAGATAAATATTCCTTTGATGCACTTCTACTAAAGAAAAACAATGAATCATCACATTTCCTTGGTAAAAGCCATAGATATTAAATACATTAAATGTGTAATGCATTAGCAAAGCAATAAATCATGAATTAAATCATCAACATGTTTTTGAACTTGTATTTATTCCATATAAAACCTACTTCAATGTGAATCTAGTTAAACCACATTTACAATGTAATAAACAATATCAAAAATAGAACCACAGATCAAAATATATGGTTTGAAAGCCAACATGCACTCATGAGTAAGTAAATCAGCATCTTCAAAATAAGCTCAAAGAGAAATTCAAAAGATAAAGCATGATGAATACCCATCATATCTTATATTTCAATAAATGTCTTGGAAAGACACTCAAAAGGGTATTTTTATTTTTATTTTTAAATCAAGCTAATCTCCATACAATACCCGTTAAATGTTTTCTGATTAAAAGTTGGTAAAGTGATTAATCTTCTACAAAGGGTCATTATGCACAGTCATATTTTTTTATTTAAAAATATAATAACTACGAAACTAATTGAATTGTATTCTAATATCATCAAAGTATTATCATAAAAAAATTAAAATAATGTGAACCTTATTTAATTGTTATATCGTAAGTTTGAAAATTGCATACATACTAGAGGTAAATAAGTTGGTTGTAACAACATATATCTTGGCATATTATATTGTATGTACGTGAATAGTGAGTTATCACATATTTAAGTGTGGGGAGATTATTATGGGATTAGTAGTTGGAAAAATATCCTAGTTTATAGGAGATATTATTCCTATATATTTAATAGACTCTTGCAAAATAAACTATGTTGATTTGATAGACAAAAAATATTGTGCTCTACACTCTCAAGCTTCAGCTCTTTCACCATTATGGGGTAAAACCCAACAGTGGTATCAGTGCAAGTTCCACCCTAGACCTCTCTACAATTCAGTGTTGTTCTTCACAAGAGCATTGGAGTGAAGACCATGTTCAATGATCTTATCTTTGGAAAGGCCTTCTTTCTTTTTGACAGTGGTAATGTAATGCAGACCATTACAAATTCCATTGGCATTCTGAAATATTTTTTGTAATTAAGAAAAATACATATATAGTTTGCAGGTTATATGCGTGGATATAGACCAGGCCGTATACTTTACAAAAGATCTGCAGATCTATTCAAGTTATTTGATCTTCATTCAAGGGTTTGATGTTGAGATCCATTTTCAAGTTTTACTCCTTTGAGCATTCAAATCTGGCTTCAAGGATTTGGAAGAAGCAAACTCAGCATAATGGCTTGATCCATGATTTGATCACCGAAAAAAAAATTGTGGCATCGATGTTCCAACTCAGTGCTTTGATCTACATTAATTTAACTTTTCTCTCGGTGAGCAGTTCAAATGTGCTCCATAGATCTATCTTCCTGACTTGCATAATGTCAACCATGTCTTAGCCTACTCCATGCATAATGGCAACCCCTTGTGGCTCGATCCTACAACCAGCGTATCGATATAGCTCAACCCATAGTTTTCATTCTCAAAACCAGTAAATACACAGTTTCTTCATAATCCACTGGCCTTATGGATCCACCCAAACCACCCATCGATCTATAGCCATCCAATGCATTTTAAAAGGTAGTTTCCAACCAAGCTCCCTCCATATTGCCGCCACCATGAAGAAGAATGAAAAAATAGGAGTATGAAAAGATAATGTTTTTAGGTTAGAATTTTGTTTTTAATTTTGTTATATATCATGGTATTATTTTGTTTGAATGGTTTTGGTTTTCTTTTATTAAAAAAAAAATCATGGTATTCACGGTTTTTAGTCTTTAAAGGTATTTGGTTATATAACCCGTGGTATTACCTCTTTAGAAGTTTGTTAATTGTTTTATTTTTTAAAAACAAGATCATGGTTTATGTTTAATTTTTTGATTTAATGGTAAGTGGCTTTCACGTTATATTTCATGGCTTTATAACAAGTGGTTTTAGGTAATTATTTAGTTTTTAGTTTTGCTTTATAGTTTTGATGATTTATTATTTTGATTTAATATTGTGATTTTATATTATTCTATGTTTGAGAGTTTTTTAATTAGTTAATAATATTTATTATTATTTATTTTTAAGTTAGGATTATTAGTGGAGTTTTATATTTGTTTATTATTTAAGTTAGCATTTTAATTTTGGAGTCATTTCTTTATTATTAAATTTTAATATATTTATGTTTTGGTTTATGTTAAGTTTTTTAATTTTGTTAAGTCTTGAGTCATTTTAGTCTTGTGAGTGTTAGTCATTTTTTTAAGTCAAAAGTTTCAAATAAGTTTTGAGAGTCAATTTTTCAAATAAATCAACGAAGATACTTTGTAATAATTTGCTCTTCTAAGAAAATTTTACAAATTTTGTATCAAATGTATTTTTGGGTGAATCCGACATCTACATGTCAATCTTGTGGGAGGGCAATATAGTGACATGTAGTTGTCCCTTCTCTCCTCATGTAAACTATAAGGGGGGGAATGTTGAGAAATTAGAGTTCCCATGGCGATTAGTATTTCTCCATGAGGTAAATAAGTTGGTTGTAACAACATATATTTCACCATATTATATTGTATGTAGGTGAATAGTGAATTATCGCGTATTTAGGTGTGGAGATATTATTGTGGGATTGGTAGTTGGAACAATCTCCTAATTTATAGGATATATTATTCCTATATATGTAATAGCCTTTTGCAAAATAAACTATGTTGATTTGACGAATAGAAAATATTGAGCCATGTACTCTTGAGCTTCAGCGCCTTCACCATTATGGGATAAAACCCAATAGGTAAAGTGATGAATCTTATGCAAAGGGTCCTTATGCACAGTGATTTTTTTTTATTAAAAAATATAATAACTACGAAACTAATTGAATTATATTCTAATATCATCAAAGTATTATCCTAAAAAATTTAAAGTAATGTGAACCTTATTTAATCGATTTATAATATTTTTTAAATTACATACATACTAGATTTGAAAATTGAAAACACAAAAAATGACTAAGTAAAAATTGGCATAAAAAGGTTTTCATCACTCCCAATTTTACACGTAAGAATAATTTTTTTACAAATTTATTCACATTTACATTATTCCCACACTTGAATACCATTCTAAAAATTTTAAATATGATCGGATCTCATTTAGTAGTGTAAAATTCCTCTTGAAAAATGTTTTCTAGCTAGATTTGAAAACTTGAAGAGATAGAAAATAATAAATCCTACTTTTAATATTTCATGATCATGATAAAATAGATTTCAAGGTTTGGCATTGCCTAGATTTAACAACTGGAAGCGTAAAAATCAATATAAACGGCAGTTTTGATTGCTATAAATTTATCACATGGGAAATAATCTCATGTGAATGTCTTCACCATGGTATTATAATTATGATTTTATATCATATTAAAATATTTAATAATAAATTTATTATATTTTGCATGTGTGAAGTGCCTCCTGAAAATTGCTTATTAATGAAATTTGAAAATTGGAAATGCAAAAAAAGAAAGTCAGTGCAAAAATATTTTCTCATGGATATAAATTTAACACTTGGGAAGGAATTTTGTGTGACTTATCTTTACCATTACATTCTCATAACATTTGGCTATAATAATCCAAGGTTCTACAAGAAAAAATTGTGATTTGAACGTTAGAAAATAAGTTTTAAACATGCACATGGGAAGATTTGAAAACTAGAAACATATATAAATTAGTGCATAAGCAAGTTTTCATTAATGTGAATTTCACACATGGAAACAATTTTGTGTAAATTATTTTACCATTTCATTTTAATCACATTTATCTACCATCATGGAAAATTTCATGAGAAAAGGACTTAATTTGTTGGTGCAAAAATATGTTTGATAGGTGCCTAGTGAAAATAAATGAAAACTGTAATGTGCACTCAAAAAACTTTAAAAAAAATTGTATCTCAAAGTAGAACCAAGTTTTAAAAGATTAAAAATGGGTACCATGATTTTTTAATGTGATATAGGATGTGTTGTACAAGCAACAACAAATTTTATCTAGGATTATGAAGTAAGAATGAAGATATGAGGGAATTTTTCCCAAGACTTCTACTTTCCATTTATTTTACAAAGGGTAATCCAATTAAAAGGCTTGATAGTTACTAAAATGTACATGAAATATTTATGTTTTTTATTTAATTCACTTTAAAAAATTTAAATAAATAAATATAATTTAATAAAATACTATCAAAGATAAAACAAATAAACCTCCAACCTCTCAAGTGCATCTGATAAATTATAAGTGTGTTATTGATTAGGAGTATTAAATACTTAGGCTACATCCTCCATGTAATTTCTCAATCTGACCCTTCAACAAGAGGGATTTTGAGATAATAAAACTTAAAAGCTAAAGGATGTAGGGAAAAGTAGAAGTTTTCTTGGTTGGCTTTCAAAAATGACTAAGTGTAGGATGTTTGTTCATGAATTTTACGAACCCATTTTCAACATGAAAAAATATATTTTTACAATATGATTAGTGGTAAGATAACTATAGTAGTGGGGAGTTAGTTAGAGTGATGGGGAGTTGACTGGGATGATGGTGAGTTAACTAGGTGTCGTAAAAAGAACTGGAGCTTCAATTAAGTGAAAACATTTTAAAACACATTTTGTGAGTTGATGTGAGAATTCTAGTAACGGTGATGAAACCATCACTTTAAATAAAGTGATAATTTTGAAATTTCCACAATAATTTTTTGTGCACCATGAAACTTAAAGTTTGGGAGGTTAAAAACACCATCTTTTTAAAATTTTAGGGAAATTTTTAAAAAAATGGGAGAGGAAAGTGTTTGAGCACATTACATTTTTATTTAAGAGTTTTTTCATGATGATCATATTTTCAAAATGTTGCACCATACAAATTTTGGATGTGTACATATTACCCCCTCTTGGAGACACCCTATCATGAATTAGATAAGGTAATTTTTATAATAATATGTGCACACCATTGGAGGGAGGGTTATAAAAATTAACTTTCTTACTTATGTGATGCAACAAAGTTAGTCAAGATGCATCATTACTTGCAAACAAAATATGAGAATTGAGTGCACTATATTGAAGAGATTTTGTAGATGCACTATTTCATCGAAATTCAAGACAAGAGTAATTACCATACATGAGAAAGGCAAAAAATACTACCTACCATGTCTCATGAGGGGATAAAGCTTAGCACTTGGCAAAGAGGCATCAATTTCAAAAGTAAAACAACAAGATTCAAACTTAAAATTAAAGTAAATTTAGTAAATTTTACAAGAAGCAAAGACAAGTTTAATTACCATTGATGATGAGGAAATATATTACCTAAATTGCCCTTTGTTTCCCTATACTTGAAAAACTCAAAAACACATGAAATTATATACAAAATAAAACAAATAAAATAGACTATGCTTAAAGGGAAATTTATAAAAATAAAATAATAGAATGATAGAATGAAAAATTACTATAAATAACTTTCTATATATAACTTTGGATATCAATTGCACCTCTAAAAAAACAATTTTAGTTCAAAAACCAATATCAATTTCACCTCCAACCCTCTACCTCAAAGTGCAGAGAGTGATGCAAGTCTTACAAGGGGACTTAATATAGAAGTTACAATGGAAACCACTACAACAATAGTTATTATTCCCACTTCCCCACAGAATGTGAGTACATGGGTCTTTAATTATTTAGTATCTCCTATTGTTTCTTCTATTACAATTAATATAGTATAAGCCACTCATTATTCACATTTTTTATTCTCCAAGTCCACTAAAAGAAACCTAGGCATTCATAATGCTAGTTTTTCAAAATATAACTCAAGGCCCAATGAGTGGCATTTTTACTAGAAACCAACCAATTGAGGGTTCTACAACTATTGATCTTGTTTTGGTTGCCTACACCTTCGTTACAACATATATGCAAAAAAAATTCCAAACCCCTGTGACCTATTCATTATTTATCAAAACTAATACACAAGCCACTAGACCTACTAAGCATATGCATTTTTAAAACCCAGTGTCTACTTCTATTTTTGTTGCATAAATTACACCCCTAAAGACATCAACATAGTTAGGTATGTTTGTTTCTCAGGTCACCCAAGTAGATTCATCCATAATTTCATTGCACAAGGCACTAGGTAAGTCCAAGTATGTCATTGACACACCACCATAGAAGAAGTTCATTAGGTAGGGAAAGGCCATTCCTTCTCTTTCAAAGTTCACTACAACTTCCCCCACTACCCAATCTAATTTAGCCTCAATGCATCAACTAGGTCGATTCCCCCTGCCACCTATACATCTAAAAGAAAACATAGAAACAAGTTATAGTGAATATTCCCTCATGGATTCAAAAGTTATAAGAAGAGCAGATAGGTAGATAAGACCTAATAATTACTGAGCAACCAAAGTTGGGGTTCCATTTTAATAGGCAAACCAATATGTTGAATAAAATCAAAATGAAGACTATATTAGTGGAGGGTGAGAATAATGAATTAGAGCAAAGAGAAGACATAGTCTCTCTGAAAAAGAAGAGGAAGTTCAATCCTTTAGACTTAGATGAGTATAGGGAGGACCCCTACAATTTTGTGGATGAAATTAGAGGAGTAATAAAGTAGATGTTTAGGAGCTATGGCTAGTGCAAATACAGGTCACAACAGAGAAATATCATTCATTATCCTAAAGAAATTATAGACAATGTACAAAGTGCAGTTAAGAAGATGTACAACATTCTTAATTTAATAAGGTCTACAAAGGCTAAATCCTCACCTAAGTGGGGAGATATGTCTCAATTATACAATAAGATGAAAGATATGGAATGTAATCCTAAATTCCTACATCAAATTACAATAAATATATCCTATACTCATTTGAATTTAATATTAACACCAAAAGTTACATGGGCATAGAGTCACGTGGTCGTTAAGAGAGATAATTTTCTTGACTGACATCGAGAGATGAAAGATATGGTAAAACATTTTATCAAAAAATAGGGAAAAGCTATCTCTATTTTGAAATGTATAAGAGTTATAGGTGTGAATACTCCTCTCAGGTAGTTAGTTGTCAAACCTATTTTTGAACATTTAGTCTAAGTTGTATCTGATATCTTCTATGTAGAAATTGAGGGAATAGTCTATAGAACTAATAAATAAATTATGTAGTTGATATATTTTTCTAGGGGAAAGGTCATAGGAATAGATACTCTATATTTAAAATTTAAAGATACAATGGTTATGCATAAAAACTTAATCTATAAACTTCCATAGTTAATCAAGAGATCTCTCCTTGATTATGAGACCATCAATATTGACTTTCAGACTAGTCATGGCCTTTATTTTCAAATGAAAGTGACAAAACAAACAATTTATATAGTGGGAGCACCTCCCAAGGGTATATATCCCTATATTCAAATGTACACATTAGTGCAAACTATGACTAGGCCTGCCTATGTCCCACTTCTCACTTTCACTACCATAATTACAATAGTGATTTCTCTAGTTAGTCCTTTAGATGCAACATCTCATGTAGCACTTCTAGTTACAGTGTCACCAGTGCCATGATTCACTATTTTTACAATCCTAGTTATCACAAATATTATTGCAATGCCTACCCTAGTTACAACTTTAGTTTTAGTAACTCAATCTTTGAATGGGCAAGCTTCATCTCCAAGTGGTGTCACATCAACACCATAAGTAGACTTTGATATAAGTTGCATGTCCAAATTATAGCTTGATTCTATTTTTAGTTGTAGTATTTTTTATATCTGGGATATCTTTTGGCAAAGGACCATTATCTATAATTATATTGTATGCATGCATAGTATGCATGAGTTTTGACACTCAACTTCTAAATTAGTAAATGTAAATTTAGACTTTGCTTGGAGAAATTAAGCGACCCATCCCCAAGTTATATATACTTGTATCCTCTTGATTTTAAAGGGAGGTAAATTTGGGGTATTAAGGTTAATATTAAATTATATGGATTGTTCTGCAAGTCTGTCTTAATGTGCATTATTTATTCTTTTCCAAACATATGATTCATTAAAGAAGTTCTATCATTTTGGTATTATCAATCTTTGGGTTCTGTATAAGTATTTTTTTCAATATATTTATTCATATTATGTAGTAGACAATTTGAATGATTTTGTGTTTACTAATCGCAATCTCCCTTTGAAGATGTGTCATTGTAATCATACATTGGTAACAACCTTTGATTATGTCCACTAAATTTTACTATATTTTATTTCCTTGGAATCCCAACTATGTTTGTCTATTTTGTGTGCTAAAAGTAACTTGTAGCAAGCATTAGCCCTCAATCACTTGTCTAACTGATAGTGTAATATTTATTTTAGAAGGGTTTCATCTATATTTGATTCATAACCCTTCTTTTATGCCCTACCTTTCCCTCTTTTTTTAGTTTATTTTGATCCTTCTCACCTTAGATTAAAATCTATCCATCCATAACAAGTAAAATTTGGTTTATTTTAATTCCATACATCTAAACCATCTAAGGTAAGCAAAAGTATTTTTCATCACTATTTCACTACTAGGTTATTTAAAAAACTGAATACCCTACAAATCGTGCCTTGAAGTGAATATTTTCACTTATCCTAAAACATTAGAGGCTACCTTATAATATTTCATGGTGTGCATAAAACTCACATCAATAGTAATTTATTTGTCACTAGAAAAAGGGCCCACCTTTTTGTTTCTAAAAAATATCACTTAAGTTGCACTGGATGTACCCAAAATACTAACAAGGTCTACCTCAGACATTGGCCTACTATTCTCACCCTTACATATTCACAAATATTTTTAGGTTAGATAGAGGCATCTTAAGGGGAACCTATACCTGATCCTATTCCCCAATTATAATATCTCATCTTCCTCTTCATACAATGGCTCGAACTTGGTTCATTGGTTTTTCCATCACTATTCTCGGAGATGTGCATGATTTGCCTAAAAACCCAAAAAAGTATCTTCCTACCTTTTCTCTCTTGGGATGTAGGATTTTTAAATAAAATATAAAGGCTTTCAAGACTACCTTAGGGATATTAAATGTGACCAATGAATATGTGGCATGCATACTTTTTCCTTTTACCTTCAAAGATCCTACTTTTGATCAGTTTCTCAATATCCCAGAAGATTCAATTACCTTATGGACCCAATGTCAAGATACCTTGTTGGAAAATTTTAGAAAAGTCAATAGTCAAAGTTTCATATGCCATTATTTTTAAAGAATGAGGAGATATCCCAATGAGCCAATCAAATCCTTTAATTTTAATATTTCAAAAGATGTATAACCAGGCTATTAATGAATACAAACCCAATGTTGTGTTATCCCTTGAAACGTACAAGAATGCCTTGGAATCTGTGATAGTTATATTTATTCTAAGAGCACCTAACATTAATAACATTCATTGGACTATATTGAATCTGTCAATATTGATAGGTAGTTAAATACCCAGTTAGAATATTTGGCCCCATCTAATATTAGTCCTAATTTTCTATCTCTCAACCTCATTCTAAATGTTAATCAGAATGTTGTGGCTAACAATCAAAACCAATTTTATACACAACTTCCTCTGGCTCATGATCTACCTAACTAGAACCTTCGTTTTCTAAATAATTCTATGTTTGCATCCAATTTGAACCAATCCTTGATACTAGTTAATACCCCTACCACACAAGGTACTATTTTTTATTCTAAAAAATTGAAATTGGATGCTATCCAGTGGATGATACATAAGCTGATAAACAAGTTCCTAAGCATGCAGAATTGAATGGGAAACACCGTGGGATAGAATACCAATCATAATTTCACATTCCAAAGATAAAATATGCCTTTCAATGGATCTATAAATAACATAGAATAATAGTGACCTAATAAGATGCTAGAAATAAATATCTTGGAAGCAACATTGCCTAATTGATCCTAAGTCCACAATGCAACACAGCATGGTGAGTTGTACTGCATATAGTTTTGCACTGCTTTTGAGATCTTTCAAAATGAAATGGATAAGTGTGAAGGTTTATCAAATCATCCAGATCCACCTCCTTCCACTTCCCCAGGTCCTTCCAACACAACTATGGTTTTGGAGACATATAATTTCTTATTTCTAGAGGAAGATGAGAAAGAATGAGGAGATAATATAGATGAAATCCATGTCTTTCAACAGTTCCAAAGGAACAATTACAACTTGAAGAATAAATAGGTTGTTACTACTTTGATGCTTCCAAATAATAATGTTATTACTCCTCTAGATCCTAAGGTAAACAACATTCCATATCCTCCAAAAGAAAGTGATCAACAACAATGTGCAGATAGACAAAGAAAAGGTGAATATAATATAGTATAAGATATTAAAAAGATCAAGCCAAATATCAATCTTCACAAGTTAGCTTAGATTTCTAAAAAAGATAATTATTTCTCAAGGCCTTGACTAGGAGACAATCCACTAACAAATCAAAGGTTTCTCATACCAATGTGGTCATTTATAAGGACAAGCCTGAGGTGCCACCTTTACTACTAATCATCATAATTTTTGGCAAGAACATTCATAACTATCTAGTTGATTCAAGTGCCTCAACTAATGTGATGCCCACAATTGTATGTAAAAAATTGGGTTTGACCCAAAATAAATCCAAAAGAATGGTATTACAATTGGACAAATCCTCAGTACTGTGTGCTGGAGAGTTGATAATGTGCACATGCAAATTACCTTTATTCCACATGTACAATAGTACATAGACATTTTGTCAATCAACATTCTTGAGACCTATGGCCTACTACTGATTTAGGATTGGTCAAAAACATTGAATGGATACATGGAAATAGATTTCTCACATATGTGGCTACCTTTGAAATGAATAGCCAATCATATACAAGTAGACCAAGAACCAAATATGACATACCTAATTACAGAATTTAATGCCAAGAATGATAAGGTTAACTTTGCATCCTCACATGCAAATGTTTACATGTTTACCACAAAGCATGAACCTCATGAACAAGAATTTTAAGGTCCTTCATAAGTGTGGACTCTTCACTTTGATGGTGCTAGATCAAATCAAAGTTCTGGTGTTGGTATAGAATTGATCTACCCAAATGGGAAATAATATCTAGATGTATATAGGTTTGAATTCCCTTGCACCAATAATATAATTGAGTATAAAACTCTAATTTTTGGGTTTGTAATTTGCACTAAAACACAACATCAAATAGTTGTAGATATTTGGCGATTCAAAGCTAGTTGTCAACTATATCAGAAGGAAATATTAGTAAAAACTTACCTACTTGAAAATTATAAACACAAAGACTAGGATCTGATTGATTCCTTTGAGACATTCAACATCAGAACATTCTAAGGGAATAAAATTAGATGGTAGATTCAATATCATCTTTAGCTATAATCATGGTACCACTCTAAGAATATAAAATGTAAAAGTTTTATGTAGAGCTAGTTTTTTTTCCCTCTGTCCCAGAAAATGTGAAGAACTTTAAAGTGTTTGATGGTGATTGGTAGATCATACATTTTATGAATAGTTATAGAGCCTTTGAATCTTAAATAATAAATAAAAAAGATTTTGAACCTATGAACATAGAAGACCTGGGATAAGATGGCATCTTATAACTAAAAGAAAAATCATATACCTATGTAAATGGTTTCATTAGAGTGAGATTTAACATGGATCCACAAGCTCAAAAGTGGAAACAATCCAAGATAGATGGATCTAATTTTTTCAAAGAGAATTTGGGAATCACTAAACATCCTCAGTATGTTAATATTGGCTTGAATTTCATTGAAAGTGAGAAACATAAATTAAAGGGTCTACTCATAGAATACAAAGATGTGATAGCTTGGATAGAGGATCTAAAAATATTTGATGCTAGGGTCTTCACACATACTATCCCTTTGAATCCAAAGTATAGGACTTTTAGGAAATGATATAGGCTAGTGAATCCTATTTTAGAGCCCCTCATATAAATAAAGGTCTAGAAATATTGGATGCTAAGATTGTGTTTCCAATTAGGCATTCCACTTGGGTTGTTAACTTAGTGCCTGTCATGAATAAGAATGGATAAATCACGTTGTGTGTTGACTTTAGGACCCTTAACAAAGCATTAGAAAAGGATAACTATCATTTGCCCTCAATAGATGAGGTAATTCAGATGGTTAGTGGGTTTAAAATGATGTCCTTTCTAGATGGATTTTTAGGTTATAATCAAGTGTTTCTAAAAGCAAAAAATAGAATTAAGACTACCTTCACCACCAAGTGGGGCACTTTTTCATATAAAATTACCTTTTGGCCTAATTAATGTAGGAGTAAATTTCCAGTGTACCATGGATTTTGCATTTCAAGTAATTATTGGTAAAATTATTATCATATACATGGATGATCTCATAGTGTTTTCAATATATAGATCTGACCATCTATATCATCTACAAAAGGTATTTGACAAGTGTAGAAAATATGGAGGGTCACTAAATATGAAAAAGAGCATCTTTGGAGTTATAGATGGAAAATTATTCAGCCATGTCATTACCAAAGATGATATTTTCATTGATCTAGAATGAATCCAGGGTATTTCAAAAATAACACTTCTTAACAGTAGCAAAGAATTGAAGTCATTCTTTGTCAAGATAAATGTTGTGAGAAAAATCATTTATAGATTTGTAGAAATTGTCAAGCCACTAAATGCCATGTTAAGCAAGATGCTAAAATAGAGTGGACAGTTGAAGCTAAGAGAGCATTTTATGATATTAAAATTGCCATTCCTCAAGCTCTAGTGCTTATTAGTCCAGATTTTACTAAGGATTTATTCATGTACTCCTTTGATTCAAAATAAACTATAGCAATGGTGTTCATACAAAAGGTAGATGATAGTGAATGTCTGATTACCTTCATGAGTACTAATTTGAAAGATGCAAAATTAAAATATTCAATGATAGATAATTAGATATATGATTTGATCAAGGTAGTGAATAAATTCAAGCAATACATTCTTCGGAACAAGACATATGTCGTCGTTCCAGATCTAGTCATCAATCTCACATTTATATAGAATGAATTAGGAGAGAGAAGAGGTAAATCGATGGATAAATTACAAGAGCTTAATCTTGAACATAGACCAACTAAAAAGGTTTGTGGCCATGGGATCATCCATCTCAAGATTGAAAATTGTATACACATTCAAATCAAGTAGATCAATGAGACACAAGTAGATGGAGGTGATTAGTATTCCCACATCATTCACTACTTACTCACAAATACATGCCCCCTTGGGTTAAATAGAGAACAAAGATGATCCATCAGACTCAAGTCAACTCATTACATGATCAAAAATGGAGTATTGTATAAAAAATTAAGAAGGCATCAACTTAAGTTGTGTATCAAGATAAGAAGCCATAGATATCTTGTATAATTTACGTCAAAATATAGGTAGTGGACATCCTTCTATAAATGCCACAGCTCATAAGATCCTGAGGATGAGATACTATTAGCCCACCATTTTCAAATATGCTCATAGTCATGGCATAGTGTGATATGAATGCTAAGTATTTGAAAAAAGGGGAGTACACATTGATATGCCCCTACATCCTATAATCAAAGGACATAGTTTTGCTCAATGGGGGATTGAATTTGTTGAAGTGATCAATCCAAACTCTTTAGCGAGACATAAATTTGTTTTAAAAACTATTGACTATTATACCATATGGATAAAGTCCATGGATACAAAGAATTCCAATAAGTTTGTACTAGATTTGGGACTCTAATCTCCTTAGTATGTGATAATGGTCTAGCTTTTCAGTCAACTAAATTTATAGAATGGGCCCATGACAACCAGATTACAATCAAGTTATCATCAAACCATTATCCACAAGAGAATAGAGTTGCTAATTCCAAAAAAAAGAATCTAATAGACACCATCAATAAGTTATAAAAAATCAAATCAAGAGAATGGAACCTATTATTAAAGTATGCATTATGGGCAAACAAAACTAGACATAAGCAAGCTCTCAAGGCTTCACTTTTCCTACTAGTGTATGGGCAAAAACTAGTTTTTTCTATTGTTATCAAATTATCAATGTATCATTTCATGTAAAGAGTACATGGGAGGATATGAAATAATCTATTATAGTTAACTTGACATATTCCAGATGGAGTATGCACGAACTGAAGCAATGCATAGCTTCACCAAGCACCAAGACATTATCAAGAGGTGGTTCGATAAAATATCCAAGATCAAAGTTTCAACATTTTATACTTAGTGATTTTATGAGACAAGGCACATGAAAATAAAGGATAAGATGAAAATTTCACTCATTTACGTATTGGTTCATTCCAAATATCTAAAATCCCAGATAACAATGTTTTTTGTTTAAAAGACCTCCAAGGTAATGACCTCACTTTACTGGTGAATGGGTAGTTTTTGATATATTATTTCATGGTTGCTCCATCTGGAGATGTTTATGAATGACTAAAATTTACATAATAGAAGTAGTATTATATTAGGTTTGTTACTTTCTAGAATAGATTTCATGATTTTTATCATTTAATTCCTTACATAGATTTCCTATTTTTGGCATTTACTTTCATATCTAGTTGTTATGCTTTATAGATTAGTTTTCTTAAAACATCATAATCATCCAATCAATTTCTTATCCTTGAACCATGAAAATTCCTTACAAAATAAAATGGGATAACTAAATAAGTACATAATTGGCATTCATCAAGGTTTGTTCTGGTAGTACTTTAGGAGTTCCCCAATTAAGGTGTGTGTTATAGCTGAAATTAGGTTTTTTATATAAATTGAATAAGTTCATCAGATCTTTGAAAGTTGATCTAATACACTCATGTAAATTTTAGAACTATTTTTCATTTTAAAGTATTAATTGCACTCTTACATGTTAAAACTTGGAGGAGAGATAATAAACATTGAAATGGATGTATGTTTACAGGGATGTTTTGATAAAATTGAATTTTATTATAAATATACCCATCCAATGGTGGTTCCCAAACCTTATTCCATACTATAAACACCCTAATTTGGTCCAGAAACCATAAGTAATATGACTTTTGTTGCTCTTTCACATAAAAGTCTTAGTGTTGAATACAATCCTTGTTCACATGGTCATTTTAAGTCTTTTGGTCTTTCTATGTCTTATTTTCCCTATTTGTTACACCCCCAATGGTCCTAAGTCAACTCCTCCAAGTCACAGGGGCCCCTAGCCTATCGGGCTTGGTCTTAGCTCTATTTTTAGGCCTCAGGACACTAGTGCCATTTTCAAGACAATAGTGCCATGTGGTGCTAGTGTCCAATTATGGATCTAGTGTTTGACGGTCACTTTCTCCCATGTTTGAGTCTTAACCCTAACTTGAGCCTTATCTTATGTTTTTATCCCTCTTTTATAATGTATTAGCCAGCGAATAAGGTCTTATATTCAAATCAAATTTTATTCTATATAATAACCTCACAAGGCATTTTACATCTAACAATTACTATTTTGGCACATAATTACAGAAAATTAGTTAATAGTACAACTCAATACTTCTAATACTACTCAGCTATCACATCTAGACATTATGTGTTTGATCAAATAAGGGCCTAAATGAAATTCATTATATCATACTATGCAATTTGATTATACACATTCCTTAAGGGAAAACTACATGTGATCTGAGACTTATAGCATTGGGGTTAATGTAGGCAATCGCTAATACAATTAGATTATGTTCCGTGTGATCGTAACATCCCAAAACTCAATTTTTTCCTTCATTTTTTAATTTTATCTAATTTTTGTCTCATGTGTACAGGTACTCATTAAATTTTTTTAAGAGATTTATCTAAATAGTGACATAGACAAGTTATTAGATGACACATAACCACCTACAGGACCCCCAGAACCTCTCAAAACTTCCATGAAAGTTCTAGATAGTTCTTACAGAAAGGACATTACTACCATAATTGGACACTAGCACCACATGGCACTATTGTCTTAATATTAGAAATATTGTCCAAGACTAGATTTCAACCATAGTCATAGAATAAAAGGTGTCTATCTATTTCTCTATCATGTTTCAACTCCCTGATCTGTAGAAAGACCTATTTTATTCTAGATAAGTACTCTCTCTCTTTGCACTTGTTATTTTAGGAAAGGTTTGTTAAATTTGTTATTTCCAATTTTAATTCCAGCTTATTGTTATACTCATCCCTTTAACAACATATGATTTACACTCTCTAAGTTCTAAAAGGTTATTTTGGGTCACCACCTCCCCAGCCTAGATCTGTACCTCCACCTCCTCATATCGAGTCAAAGTGGCTCCTCGTCTCCTCGACATATTCTCTAGCTCAGACAGATAATTAATCTCAACTAAAATGCTTCAAATGAATTAAAAAACTAATAAAATAACATATTTAAGTCACATTTATCAAATGCCACCTTATTAAGGTTGACCTTGCATGTCAATTTCACCAACTAATACCAATTTCTTGCCAGCGTGATATCTTGAGAACTGTAACTCTAATTTATGAACCATCTTTTGCACATAGGATTTGACATCAATTTGCCTTGACTTATATTATTTAAACCAAAATCATAATCACTTTTAACTCTTAAAAATGACAAAAATAATATAACCATAATAAACTCAATAAAGACTAAACATATATCCCATTACCAATTTCAGTAATCAACTCCATCACAATATATAAACTATTCAAAATTAAAACAATATCACACCCATTAATTAACACTACTACAACCGATAATTACCACTTTTGGTTAGACATCCTAACCCAAGTTTTGTATCTCTCACCAAAAGGGGGGGGATACACATAAATTGCTTCAGACATATAGAGATTCATACACATAGGTTCACTTAGATATAGATTTAGACACATAAGTCTACTTAGATATAGCTATTTAGACACATAGGTGTACATAGATATGCATATATTTAGATACATAGGTCTACTCAGATACAGATATATAGATGCACATGTTCACATAGATACACAAGCCTACTTAGATACACGTATTTAGATGCACATGTTCACATAGATACAAGAGCCTACTCAAATACATCTATTTAGACACATAGGTTGAATCAGATATATAGGTTCACTCAAATATACAAATGTTTAGATACATAAGTGTATTACTTAGATATCACTATTAGGGGTCATGATGCATAACACACATCTTTGATCTCTATTTTTAGATTATCAGGTTCCACTCAATATTATCACCAAGATGTCACCAAGTTTTCACCAGTTTGGGTCACAGGACCATCTACAATACTTTGATCCATAGCCTTCCACCAGACCTAGTTTACATACCCAAATTTAGTTCAGATATCAGATTGGGGGAAAGCAAGCCTTGTTTTTCCACACATTTAGTTTACATACCCATATTCATTTCAAATATTGAAGTGGGGTCAAATAAGCCTTGTTTCTCCACACATTTAGTTTATATACCCAGATTTAGTATAGATATCAGAGTAGGGGAAAGCAAGCCTTATGTCTTCACACATTCAGTTTACATACCTAGATTCAATTTAGATATTAGAGTGGTGGCAAGCAAGCCTTGTTTATCCACACATTCAGTTTATATACCCAAATTCAATTCAAATATCATAATGGGGGAAAGCAAGCCTTGTTTCTCCAAGCATTCAATTTACATACTCAAATTTAGTATAGGTATCAAGTTTGGGGGGAGGGGGGGAGATAGGGTTTTATTCCTCATGATTTAGTGCACCATTCATATTTAGTACAGAGGACATCCACATTATGGATTTCTTTTTTTCAATATTTCACTCTAGCACCTGTCCACTTCTCTGGCCAAGAAGTGGGCCAAGTCTACAACACATCCACATAGGTAAGTACAAGTATGAATTCTTATTTTTATTTTACTCTAGTACTTTCATTTAATTACATGACTATAATAAAATGAGGGCAAATGTAAACACCCTAATTTGGTCAATCAACCACAAGTATTATATCTTTTGTTGCTCTTTCACATGAAGGTCTTAGTGATGAATACAGTCCTTATTCACATGGTCATTTTGAGTATTTTTTTTAATGTCTTATGTTCCCTATTTTTTTCACCCCTAGCGGTCATAAGTCACCTCCTCCCAGTCGCATGGGCCCCTAGCCTATCTTGTTTGGTCTTAGCTCTATTTTTAGACCTCAAGACACTAGTGTGATTCCAAGATAGTAGTGCCATGTGGTGCTAGTGTCCAATTATGGCTCTAATGTCTGATGGTCAATTTCTCCTGTGTTTGAGTCCTAACCCCAACTTGAGCCTTCTCTTATGTTTTTATTCCTCTTTTAGATCTTGTTAGCCAACAAACAAGGTCTAATATTCAAATCAAATTTATTTTTATATAAAGATCCACACAAGGTATTTTACATCTAGTACTTATTGTTTTGGCAAATAATTACATAAGCAGTCACTAATATAGATCAATAATTTGCATACTGTTCAACTATCACATCTAGACATTGCATGCTTGATCAAATAAGGGCCTAAGTGAAAGTCATTCTAGCATATCATGCAAGTTGATTATGCATGTTCCCTAAGTGAGAACTACATGCAATATGAGACCCCTAGTATTAGGGTTAATGTAGATAGAGGCCAAGACAATAGGGGTTTTGATCCACATGATCGTCACATCCCATAACCCATTTTTTCCCTTCCTCTTTGCATTGTATCCAATTATTGTTTTATGTGTGCAGGTACTTATTAATATTTTGGAAGAGATTTAGCTAAAATAGTGAGACAAGCAAGCTCCTAGATGACACAGAACCACCTACAAGACCCATAAAACCTCTCGTAACTTCCCTAAAAGTTTCAAATAGTTCCTACATGAGGGACACTAGTGCCATAATTAGATATTAGTGTCACATGGCACAACTATCCAAGACCATATTTCAACCACAAATATAGCATGGAAGGTATTTGCCTATTTCTCTAGCCTATTTAAGATCTCTAATCCATAGAAAGACCTAATTTATTTTAGATAATTACTCTTTCTCTCTACACTTTCTATTTTGGGAAAGGTTTGTTAAATTAGTGATTCCAGTTTTCATTCTAGATTATTGTTATACTCGGCCCTTTAACAACATAGGATTTACACTCTCTAAGTCCTAAAAGGTTAAAACACATACATGTTTCAAAAAAATAAGGGGAGATTAATTGATCAAATCATACAAACTAATGGGAGAAGGTTGGTTCAAGTAAAATCTATCGAGGCTATGGATGCTTGGATGGCAATAGAAAAAAATTTAGAGTGGAATTAGAGGTATCTCTATCAGGGCTATGGATGCCTAGATGGTAGTAGAGTAATGCCCAGCTTTCCCTTACTATTCTTTATGAAATCAAAAAATCAAAATGAAACATATAGTGTATATCTATATATTTGTTAAAACTCTCATAACAAGGGGAAAATGAATTCCATGTAATCACATAGATCCTAGAAATGAAAAGGGTTAGTATGTTGCATAAGTAAGTTTGAGTCTCTTTTAGTTGTCTGTTATATTTATTCTTTTCTTATAAGATCTAAAATTTCTATTATAATGTATTAACCAAAATTCTAGATCCTCAAATACTTTGGAGTATTTCCCAACAAACTCACCATTTATTGTGCCTCAACACACCCCATTTTGTAAATTCCAAATAGGAACCCACTTGCCTTGTAAAATTTCTTCAAGATAAAGTCTAAAGGCATGTTCCATTGATAAGATAACCTTAGACTCCAACTATTGACTTATTTCATAAATTCTAAGGTTAACTTATTATTTTGAGTATTATGTTTCTTTATTAAAATTCAGAGTTGAAACATTGTTATATTCTTTATGAAATTATTTGACTTTTAAAACAATCTTTTGAGTAACTAATGAGACTAACTGTGTTATATTTTAGTCCATGTTTACTTGGATTTGATCCTATGCAAGCTATTTTGTGATAATTTTTTTATATTTCATCTTTGGATGTCTCTAATTTCATCTGATCTTGGCAACTATCATTATCCCACTCATCCATGGCCTTCAGTGATCGAACAAGTATTTCTTCTTATGATCACTAGGATTATTACAAGTGTCACCATCATGTTCTTTTGAAACTATTTAATACTTAGGCAAATTATTAAATATTTTAGGCCTTTGAGTCACCAATATTGTGACAAGTGTCATTATCTAAAGAACCCAAAGCCCAAATAGCAATCACATGTCATGAATTCATATGGTCAAGCAAGGCAATGAGATCTTGCTAAGTGTCACCATCCTACTCATCTTGGCCAAAGGATATTTGCGCAATCCACCAATTTCAATGATATTTTGAGTCTCCAAGATCAATCCACATGTCATGATCCCACTAAAATATGGATAACATCAAAAAAAAAATTACGTAGTCATTTAGGTGAGCAAAGTAACAAGGGCCATCTACATGGCATCATCCCATGAACGTACAGTTTAACATACTGAGGTACAAAGTTAGAGTATAAAGACCCTCTAGGTTGTTAGGACTAATCCACATGTTTTAATCCTAATAATCCATGAAATACACATTATATGAAAAATATATCTTCACTCTAGTCACATGATTCATTGAGATCCTACCAAATGTCATCATCCTGAGAATCCATGACCGAAAAAGGAAAATACAAAGGAATAGAACTTGGCACCCAGTGGATAAGTGACATGCGACCATGTGTTCAAGACCAAAAAAAGTAATTTTAAAACATGAAATTAAATCTCCAAAAGTGAGAGAATAAGACATATATCATACTAAGATGATGAAGGACCCAAAATCATTGAAAATATGACACATGTAAAATCAATCTATAGAAGTTAATAATGTAAAATCAAAATTCAAAAAAGAAAAGAGTAGATGGGGAATGGAGTGAAAGCCATTATTGCATTTAATCCACATGAATTGGAAACAAAATACATTCAATTTTCAAAGCCAATAGATTTAAGGGTTATATTCAATTTTAAAAACATGATTTGACTCCATTACCTTCTTGTTATTCTATTCAAACTGTGAATTCTAGTTACCTAGCGATTAATAGACTTTAAGTAATTCAGAGAACATAGAGTATTTATGCAGATTTAATGGATTCATAATATTGCACTCCTCCTTCCTTTAATTATTTGATTGTAGGCATGATAGAATATAGGGATACAATATTTGATTTAGTAGCATTGTAACACAAATTCAAACATTATTCAGTTATATGGGAAGAGGTTGATGCCATCGAGCCATGTGTGGTAGGGGATCAATTTTCCACATTTAAGTATTAATAAAAAGTGACATTTTGGATATCAATATAGTAGGCCTTCATACACTACAATAAAACCTAACGTAATGCCCTATATTGACTTACTTCATGATTATTTGTAAAGGGGCAAATTTCAAGGAAAATATTACACTTCAGGATTAACAACACCCATGTGGCCTACATTAGTGGAAATGCCTTTGAGAAGTATTATAAGCTCCAACTTCCATAAATAACCTATGGCCAAGCTATGATAGTTTTTTATTTGTTTGCAAATTTGATCCCTGGTAAATTGTAGTAATGGGCCAACAACCCAAGCAACTTTGTGATTAAAGGCCTAATTTCCTCTCTCCCCATAGTCACTTTCAAGCTAGGAATAAGAATTTAATGGCTCTATTAAACCAATTATATGGTTTCTCCAAGATTTATTACATCCATGATATATGGGTCCCTCTATTAGATATTATTTTGAGCTCAAGAAAAATTATTGCCCTCAGAGAAATCATCAGTTTCAATTTGATGCATCAAATCAATAACCCAACCAACCTACATGATGGCAATTTTAACATGATGTCTTATAAGGTGAAAGTTATAAATACCATAGTTCACCCTTCCTATGAATATCCTTGGGTGCCATCCATAGATTATCCTAGAAATAGAGTGTGTGATGAGTTCAACATCCTTCACATATATAGATTCAAGAATCAAATTCAAAGGATTGCAAATACAGTTTACCCTTTTGGTATATGGGACCATTTATGGGAATAATGTACCCAAGATATTAGACCATGTCAAAAGAAACATGAATAAAATGGATGAAAATTTGGATTACATTGAGTGCACTCTAATTAAAATTGAGGGCACTACAACACAACCTCTTTGTTTGCCACATAATGTTTTAGACAAGGTGGCTAAACAAGATATTGTTGAATAGTTGGATGATAGTGTAGATGTCCAACTCAAAGGTACCAAACAAGGAGCTTTAAATCTAGCCCCTCTTAGCATTGGATGCATGCAGTATAAAAAATGAGATCACCTCAACTCTATTTTAAAAATCAAAGTACATTATGGTCTGAAGAAGGCATAATTCAGATATTAGGATCCAAGCACCTGAAGAAATATGAAATGAAAATTAAGATCTCGTATGGACATTAGTGGTATAATCATGATTCTATATTCATGAATTCTAAATATGACAGTTATATTTCTATTAGAATGTGTAAGGCTAGCATGTCCATGATAGTGGCCTAAAGGATAAAATATTATCTTATTATTACTGAGGAAGAGGCAAGGAGAATAGACTATGAACATTGGATTTCAACATCAGATCATAGGCCTCCTCTCCAACCAAAGGAATAATTAGGGTGAATTGAGATTTTTGAATAAGCATAAGAACTTGGGACACAAACCTATAAGATGAATCCAATATCCCTAGTTGACACAGAAGAATCCTTCTTGGATGACTCAATTTGATGTGTGTTCAAATAATTCTAGATTGGAAAATATTTTGTAATCAATTGGTATGTCTATGGTGTTGAAAATTATTTTATAAATCTTATTAGGCACCTTTTAATGTTTTCCAAGTACTTAGGAGTGTTAGGATACTCTAGATTTTCAAATTTAGATTTTCCCACCATTTTGTCAAGTTTGAAAATTTGAATAATTTAGCACAGAAAGGGTATTAGAGTAGAATTGTCAAGAAGTTTTGAAGTGTTTGTCATTAGGAAACTTGAATAAAGACACCATGGATCATACCATGGGCCAAGGGTCACTTTTGTATGGAATATCAACCTTGTTGTTTGTGTCAAGGAACAAACACTCTTGTTACTAACTGTTGGAAGTAGTTAGGATAGTTATATTAGATATAAAACTTGTCAATTATAGTTTCTCAATCAGTTTTTTTCATATGTTGTTCTCAAGAGATAAGGGGATAGAAACCCAAGAAATATGAATGAAAATTCCCAAGTTTGAAAAAGCAAGTTTGTATCTTTGTGTTTTTGTATGTGTTCAAAATGAAAATTGTGTTAAGGTTGCTCAAAGAAGGCAAATCTTGAAACATTGTATTTATGTCATTTCAAACAGGTTGGTCAGTTAATGTTATGTTTTTCAAGATTATTTATGCATTTCATTTGTTTTTTTTCACATCAATCTACACAACTCCATATAACCTTGTTGAACACATGCTTGCACAAATTATCATCAAACCAAATGTTGTACAGAGTTATAACAGGGGTGTTAAGGTGGTTGGTTGGTGATTTTATAGTGTGTATGATGTTTTGAAGGGTCATTCAGTCATTCACAGCATTAGAATATATTTGGATAAATCATTATCCTCAAGATAATACTTGTATAAACCTGTAGACTGTATTTGTACTCAATAATTAGACAATATCTTGAGTATTTGATGAAATAGAGACATTTTGGGTGTGGTTATTGATGTCAAGAGGTGATTTAAATGGTTAAGAACATATATCAACCATGTGAAATGTTTGAAAACCTGTTAGGGTTCAACATCCCTTAATATATAACTTGTAGGTCTTGCAGACTATGTCTGCATATATAGTGCAAATGAAAGTCAAGGAAAGAAGTGGAATAGAGGCATACATGTGATAAGTTAATGATTGGGAAAGGAGTGGAGAGGGAAAAAATACCTATAAAAACTTTTAAATCTTTTTAAAACTCTGTCTGAAGTGTGCATAATCCATTTGTAGGCTCTCAGGGGCATACAAAGATAGACGACCCTACACTAGGGTTTTGAAATTGAAATCAAGTTTCTAGGAGAACAAACTGATGAAATCCTCTAAAAAATTATTGTTTGTTATCCCTAATTGTAATGAAATATATTTTGAATGTTGTGGAGTGATAGTATATGTAAAATTATGATTGGAATCAACTGAGTGGAGATAAAGTTTGAAAAGGCCTAATTAGGCCTAATAGTAAGCTAAAAAAGGTTAGTAAAGTGACTTAAAGAGAGAATAAAGTGATGGAACTTTGTATGAGGAAAGTACATAATAAAGGGCATTTGAATTTGGCACTAGTTCTCAAAGTACGTCCATATAGGACAATACAAGGTGAAAGGCCTTTAAAAAGGTTACTAAGAACTGTGTGTTGAGAAGATAGAGTTGTGTATGAAGGGAGTTGGAGCTTGGATGGGTTTGTGCATGGAATGAAGAGCTATAAAAGACTAAAAAGAGCATGGAAAATGTGACTAAAACTATTGAACCCAGATAATTAGTTTGAAACCAATGAGTGATCATTAAACCAATCCACCATTCTCAGGAAGTGTAACTTGTAACAAGGTTAAGTGAGATTGATTTGCAGTTATCCTCTACATCATTTGGTATCAGAGCTTAGGATTTCTTGGGAAGGCATAAAAACATAATGGTAGGTAGAGGATGAGGATAAGCAACATCAACCCAAAGGAGGTTGCAAGTAGTGGATGCTTTGGTGGTTGAAATGAGGAACCTACAAGCAAGATTACAAGCCATAGAGTTGGCACAGTGAAGAGAGATAAATATGGGTAATGTTAATGATGGTGAGGATGAGATTCCTCATGAAGAAATATTAGAGGAAGGAGATGAAGGAAGAGTTGAAGAGAGATTCATTAAAGCAGTGTCTAGGATGACTTCAAAGCCCAAGATGGAGGTGCCCATGTATGAGGGTAGTCTTAACATGGAAGAGTTAGTGGATTAGATCACAGCGATAAGAAGGTAAAGTTTGAAATAATAACATTAAAGGTTCATGCATCTTTGTGGTGAGATGGCATCCATGAAAAGAGAAGAAGAAAAGGTAAAGATAAGATAAGGTCATGGGATATAATGGTAGAAAGATATGACAGTGAAATATTACAAGGAGGAGTTATATAAGTTGACCATTCCAGTAGGATATATAGAAGAGGACGCTGAGAAGGTTGTTGGGTACATGAATGGCTTGAAGTTTGTCATACAAGATGAGTTGAGTATTTTGGCACCTAGGATAGTTGATGAGGCTTATCAAGATGCCTTGGGGTTAGAAGAGAAGTTTTCAATTAGATGTGGTAGAGGCTATAGATGTAGAGGCCCACAATACGAAATAGGGTAGCGAAGTAATTGTTGACCAATTTTGACTTTTAGGTCAAAATAGGGCATCCCTAGTAAAAAACTTCACTTTTAGGCATATAATGGGATATAATATGTTGTCATAAGATGTTTCATAGGTTAATTAGTGTCAATTGATGTTTTAATATCTTTTTTTTAGTGTTCTCTAGGTCCATTTATCATTCTAAGTATTTTTAAGGGGTCAAAATGGTGCATTTAAAGCTTTCTACAAGTTTCTTGGGAAATGTACAAGTGTAAAAGACTTGTATCACATGCCATGTGTCCTAAGAGGTCTTTAATAACTTTCACTAATTTAAAATTATAGATTTTTAAGACAAAAGGTAGTTTTCTTGGCCAAAGAGAGAGAAATAGACACTTGTATGGCTTCCTTGGGAAGTGTGCCACTTGAAAAACATGAAAATGTGACTCTTCACCTCTCCAAACCCATTTTCACTTTTGTTTTCAAGTATAATGGAAAAAAAAATCATTTGCAACTTATTTTCCCCCATTTTCTCTTGGCAAGCAAAGAAGGGTCAACTTCAAGCACTTGGTGTGGACGGTACAGGTGGAGTTGGGAGGAGTGCTTCTCGGGGAAAATTTTACTCTGAGCACACTTCATTTTCATCAAAATAACTTTAATTTTGGTGCCTCCTCCTTTATGAACAATGGCTAACACTCGAGGTAGCTTTTTATGGACTTGTAACCATGAGGGGGTCATTGTTTAAAATTGTTTCAGTTTTTCTTGATTTGATATGATGGTTTAGTGTGTTTTAGGTGTTTCTACATTTTTTTCAAGACATTTCCATGCATTTCCTTGTCTTGTAAATCTCGATGTCTTAGGAAAGCCTCTTTTAGGCTTATATATGTTCCCAAACTAGTCCTTCACACTTGCAGTCACCTCAGGGGTCTTGAATGGAGGTTGTGTACATTGGAGAGAGGGTTTTGAGTTGATTTCAAAATATTATTGATGAGTTTATCTAAACTAAAGGTTTAGAATTGCATTTTGAGGTGTTTAGAGAACCTTACCTTTACAAACTCATGCTCTTTTATGTCTTTGTCTGCATATACAGTTCAAGAGACCCACTTATAGTCTTGATGATGTCATGATGATGCTTAAGGGGATGTCCTTGTGCTCAAATTGCTTATCATGGTTCAATATGCATAAATACACCTAAAAGAGCTTCTCCTAGATTTTTTTTAGTGATGAATCAACCTCATTGCCTCACATAAAGTCAAATGTACATATTTAGGTGTCATTTGTAGAGCTACAGGGGTGTGAATGGAGGTATTCTATAGGGTTGAGCCCTTATGAGGTTATAAAGTGAGTTGATAGCCTAAATAGCATGATTAAGACCCCTTAAGAATCAAGCATGGTGTTTGGAAGACCTTGCTAAGAGAAGTACTAATACAGGGACCCTTTTCCCTAAATGGACAGAACAGAGGGTAGGGAGATTTTCCAAAATGGCATATTACTCATTGGATAAGGTTTTGAAGCACACAATTGGGTGAACTTTGTTGGCTCTAGCATAGAGAAGCACTTTTCAAAGCATGGGGTGGAGATTAGTAGAGGTTGGAGCTTGAGCACCTTAAAAATGGTCAAAAAACCACTAAGAAGCTTCAATGACATCTATAGGAAACTTACTAAAAGAGACCTTCTTTAAGCAATTAGGCATAACCTCACTAGGCCTTATGCTCAAATGACTCCAAGTAACCCAAACATATATTCAATGACTAAATATCACCTTAGCAAGGTTAGAACATGGTTTTGACCCTAAACACTTCCCTTGGTCCGTACACAAGCCTAGGAAGTGAAACGCGGTCTTGCTAAGGAGGTTGCTTGAAGGTTGAGGTATGAAATAAAGATTTGAGTTTAATCTTTGTTTTGAAATTTAAAATAGAATAGGATGTTTGGTGACTTAAAAACATTAAAGAACAAAAAACATCCTCAAATAATTTTCAAATAATCTCAAACACACCTACAGGCATGTATGGACTAAGACAAGTAGTGAGTTGAAAATAGGTTTTTCTTGTGCCAAATGGGACTATGTTAGTGAAGTTTGACTTCGACAAAGTTAGGGATTATCTCAAAGGAACCTCAACATGTTTTAAGACATTTTTCAAGCCTTGTTTTGTAGTGAACAAGCTCCAAACATAGTCAAACATGATACATGGGCAGTGAGTGATATGTAGGGTCTCCTTTACATCAAAAGGACTGTATGGGTGGAGTTTGGCCTAGATGATTGAAATATGACCTCAAGGAATTGATGACAAACCTAAGTACACCATCTAGAGGCCCAAATCTTTCCAAATGCACCTATAACAGGGGTCTCTAAATGAGAAACACAGTCAAACACCTAAAGGAGAGCTCATCTTACAGGTTTAGGTTGTATGGTGGAAGGGTTATAGTGAGATAGGGTAATCAATGGTTGACATTAATTCACACCATGATGTTTTCAAAATAGGGGCACAATAAAGGGTCATTCCCACCAAGGAAGGAAGCTAGAATATGCAAGAAACACTGTCATCATAATACCCCTACACATAGTCCTGCACTCCAAAGTCTACCTTAGAAATGGTGTTAGATGGATATCTAAAACTTGGATTTAAAGGCTGATTTTTGTTAAATAACACCCTTGGGAGTTGGGGAAGCACCTCCAATGATTGGTTTTGAAGAAGAGGAAGGGGAACACATCCCTATTTTGTCTCAAGTCAAGGGAAGTTTTTTCAAGCCCAAGGAGATAGTTTGAAGAAGAAATGGGTCAAATAATGGACCAAAGGTCAAGTGAGATCAAATGGAGGTTTGAATAGCTAGTACACATCCAATAAAGCATGATAAATCAACCTAGAAGCTTTGCAAGCAAGCAAGATGCTCTAACCAAGAAGGGTTACATAGACGTGTGGAAGCCATCAGAAAAACTACGGACTCCATCAGTCCAGCTTCAGACTCCTACAACTAAACTATGGACTCCATCAGTATAACTATGGACTCCATCAACAAAGCTTCATTACTTTCACAAGCCTCACATAATGCAAAGATTCTAGTGACAAGTGTCAAGGAATGCCTATTGGAGAGTGTTCTTGATGATAGGTGATAATTGTGCTTGTGTAAGAGAATGTCATGATCAATAAAACTCTTAATTTAGGTGAAGGCTTCTTTGTAACTCCCTCTCCTCATCACACATGAGACACTTGTCTTAACTTACTTTCGAATGCTCAAAAAGAAGCCTATGATGAAGGCAGTTTCCAAAAAAAAGAATGATTGAGAGGATTGTTATGCCACACTTGGAAGAGGAGGCTAATTTGGGATATGATCGAGTGCAATCCAGTTTCTTGACCTCTCTTACATCTCATTCTTATGCTTTGTAAATAATGGGAGAACTTTGACACTTTTCCTTATGCCTCTTCAACTTCTCTCTCCTCTCTCTCCTTCCAAATTCTATAAATGCAAGTCATTTTGGCTTTGTAAGAGATTCTAACTCTTGGTATGGCAAAGCCCTACCAAAATTGTACCTTGATTTGTACTTAAGCTAATAAAAAGCAAGATAGTTATACTCTAAGTCCATTTGCACTACAATTTGAAGTGATTCATCTTGAATTTAAAGTATAGATTGATTTCATCTTGTTTTCATGCAATCCTTGAATGTGTTGCTGCAAATGACTTCTCTCCTAACAGGTTTCATGAAGTGTATGCTACTGCAATAGACTTTTGAAGTGTGTTTGAGTTTGGTAGTGTCATATCTGACCTTCCCTCCACTTACCTTCATTATTTGAGTTGTTATTTGACTTCATGAGAAACACTAATGCTAGGGAGCTCCATTAATTGTGTTGAGGCTAGTTTGGTTGTCTTAGTCCATTATGCAAATTCCAAGTGTATGAATGGAAGCAACTCTGGTGTATCACCTCCTAGTTTGGGTTTTCTTTATCTATCTTTCTTTCCCTTTTCACCCATAACAGGTAGTTTTAGTAGCATAAGCACATCAAGTCATATCTAGGGAGCTAGCCCTTAAAATCTAGAGGTTTACTTTCACTATAGGTGCCCCACACACCTGGAATTATTCCCATGTTGGCCAAATCTTGAAGAGACTTGAACAACCTCTTCTAGGGTGCAAGATTTGGAGACAACAGTAATAAAAGTCAATGGCAAGGTCTAAACAAAGAAGTAGGCAGATGTTCAGAGGGTTCAATTTCATCAAAAAAAGGTGGTTATGGTAATAGAGGTAGTAGATCATATGGTAGAGGAAGGGGCAATGGTTGGTTTTCAAGCAAGTGATTCAAGTGCAACAAATTTGTAGGACAAAGGTTAGATGAGTGTCTAGAAGATGTGCAAAGTGGTAGCTCTTTTAGTGAGAGTATAAACCAAGTGGTGCATCAAGAATATGAGAGTGTAGATGCATTGCCTAACTATGTAGAGGACCCTAAAATACATGAAAGCTTATTGATGAAGAGAGTTCTCTTGAAGACTAGCCAAGAGGAGATAGAACCACCACAAATAAAGACATTATTTTAAACCATGTGCAAGAGTAAATTTAAGTGTTACAAAGTTATAGTTGAAAATGGTTGTATGGATAACTTAGTATCTTCCTTGATGGTGTCTAAACTAGGATTATAAAAAAGCAAGCATCCAAACCCATACAAGGTCTCTTGGATCCAAAATAGTCACCAAACCCTAGTGAGTGAATAATGTTATGTAGACTTCCAGATAGGTGGATACAAGGATAGAATATTGTGTGATGTCATTCTCATTGATGTTTACCACTTCATTCTTAGGATACCATGGCAATATGATAGGAGAACTTTTCATTATGGGAGAGCTAACACCTATACCATTGAAAAATATGGTCGAAAGCATACATTAAAGCCATTGAAGGAAAATGCATGGAGAGAGACATCAATTAATGTCATGATGTTTGCAGAGAATTAATACCTACCCAAGGAAGATATTTAAAGCAAGGAGGACAAGAACATGACAGTTGACATCAAGTGCCAAGAAGGAGACAAGCTAGTACAAGTTGCCAAGCCATTGGAAGAAGAGAATGCAATAGTTTAAGGACATTTTGAAGAGCTAAAGGTAAACAACAAGGAGCTGTTACAAATAGACTAGAAAGGTAATTTGTTTCCCAAAGATCACTTAGAAATGTTGTTTGCAAATTTGTCCTATCATTTGTCTTTCATACAAAACAATGAGTATATATAAGGTTTTCTTGAGAAAGTGGCCATGTTGAGAAAGTTGGTGATGGAAAGAGAAGACCATGAACTAGTAAAGTTACACGGCAGTAAGAAGAGAATAATGAGGTTGAAGAGGTTGAATGAATTATAGGAGAAAAGATGACACCAGCAATAGTACTCCCACAAGCAATAGACCCAAGCATGGATAAGAGAATCATGTCAAAATAAGAGAGTGGTTTCCAAGGAGATAACTAGGAGTTTGTTTTCTTTGACTTGTCTATTTCATGTGTAGGAGATTTGTAAGAAGAGAACCAGGTGTTGAAGATGATTAGGCTAAAGATCACTATGCAAGACATCAACCTCAAAGGAGTAAGCAAGGTGGAGTTAGTCAAAGCACAAAGAGGTCTATGTGTTACTCATAAACCTTGGCATGCAAGAGGGTATACCATTGCATAGAAGAAGAGAAACAGAGAGGGGAATGCTGAGAAAATCAAGACAAGTTGACAAACTTTCATGGAAATTTTCTTTCACACCCTAGGAGTATGATGCATGAGCATCCTTCTTAAATGACTCAATTTGATGTTTGTTTAAACAATTTTGGATTATCCAATATTTTGTAATCAATTGGCATGTATAGGATGTTTAAAAATATGTTATCAGTCTTCTTAACCACCTTGGAATGCTTTCCAAGTACTTAAGAGTGCTAGGATAGTCTAGATTTTCAAATTTACATTTTCCTGCCATTTTGTCAAGTTTGAAAATTTGAATAATTTAGCACAGAAAGGGTTTTGTAGAACTTTCAAGAATTTTTGAAAGTGTTATTGATTAGGAAATTTGAATAAATACACCATGGAAAATATCATGGGTTAAGAGTCACTTTTGTACAGAAGATCAACCTTGTTGATTGTGTCAAGGAATAAAAACTCTTGTTAGTGATCGTTGGAAGTAGTTAGGGTAGTTATATTAGATATAAAACTTGTCAATTTTGGTTTCTCAATTAGTGTTTTTCATATGATGTTCTTGAGAGAGAAGGGGTTAAAGACCCAAGAAATATGAATGAAGATTCCCAAGTTTAGAAAAGTATGTCTATATATTTATATTTTTGTATGTGTTCTATTGTTCCCAAAATCTGTCACTCATTTTTGGGACAGCATATGAACTATTTTTGGTCTTGTAGGCCAAAAAGTTCTCTCTTCCCTTCTCAAAAATTGTTCTAGGCATTCAAATTCTCCATTTTTCAATTTTTTTAAGCTAACAGACTCCGCAAGCTGATTTCTACAAACTCCGCAAGGTCATTTCTACGGACTCTGTAGGCTGATTTCTACAGACTCTGCAGGCTGATTTCTACGGACTCTGCAAGCTCATTTCTATGGACACCATAGGAAAGAAACAAGCTCTCAACACTTAGGCAATTTCACGGTTGGTTCAAGCGATCAAGTGAATGGGCGGAACAAAAGACTGAACCATTGAACCTTGAACCATTTTAGTTCAAAGGTTCAACGAGCAGTTAGTTCAACGCAGTTGGAACACTTTAAAACAATAAAGGAAGATTGAATCGTTGAACTGTTGAACCTTGAACCAAAATGGTTCAAAGGTTCAAAGGTTCAATGCGGTCGGTTTAAAATATTGCCCCAAAGCAGAAAGAACAAGTGCCCTTGTGGAGGGTAGTGAACTAAGGGTAGGTGCCCTTGCAGAGGGCAGGGAACGTTGATTCAAAGATCAAAGAGAAAGCGATGGAACAAAGGATGAACCAATGAACCGATTGAACCTTGAACCAAAAGAGTTCAAAGTTCAATGGTTCAAAGGTTCAACGGTTCAAAGGAAGTGCTAGACAGAGCAAGGAAGCGATTGAACCAAGAAAGCGATTGAACCAAGGAAGCGATTGAACCAAGGAAGTGATTGAACCAAGGAAGCGATTGAACCAAGAAAGCAATGGAACCAAGGCGCTGAGAAGGCCGCCCGACCCTTTGAACCAGTGACCAATGACGTCCCTACGGATGTCAAATTTAAGGTAATGAAATATCTGTTAAATTTCAAATGTGGCGCGAAACCTGAAAATAAACTCAGCAACCAACTGGAAAAGGAGCCGAAAGAGCCGATAGAAAGGGAAAAGATAGCCTGAGAGCTCAAATTGCAGCAGAAAAGGGGAAAGATAGATCGAGAGCTCAAATTGCAACAGAAAAGAGGGAAAGACCATAAATATATGTGCAAAAGTTATTCCAGTGGGTGGAATAGTCCACCAAGTAGATATTTGATCTTGCAAGCATTAAATGCACAGCCTATTTTTCTTCATGGAGTAAAGGCGAAGTGGACAGCTGTGCTGATATCTGGAGAAGGACCGGATGACCCAGGCCTAGGAGAATACATTTGAGATGAATCGAAATGCCACAGTTAAGGTAGCCATCGTGTTCCAGCATGGTCCCTTGACAAAACTGAAAATGCATTCAAGGCATTGAATGCAGTATGGGTTGTTCCATGGAACAAAGCACCAAGCCTTTCCTGGCTACTATATATTGTAATCTCTTGTTTTATGCAAAAAGGATCTCTCTGATATAGAAGCAAAACTCTGCCGAAATTGAAAGGTGATTGCTGAGACTTTGAGCTCAGATTGTTGATCATATTTATTTGTTTGAATGAGAAAGCAAGTTACTTTTAGACTTTGTGCTGTTATAGCTTGTGTCATTTTAGGAGATTGTTCTTATGTCTGTCTTTTGAATGCGTTCTTGTCCAGTTAATGAAATAAGCAGAACTAGTGGAAATAATCAGAAAGGTGTCCTGAAGCTAATTGTGGGAAGACTTTGTGCTCTCTACAATTGCCTTTAGTGTGTTTGTCTTTTTATGTTCCTGTGTAAAGGACCTTGGGATGACATTGTGCCCTCATTGTCCTTCATATTTTACTCTTGGGCAGTCGAGGTGGAGACTTTGTGCTACATTTTAGTCTATTGGTTACTACGCCCTTATTACCGGTTACTTGTTACCTACCTGAAAGAACTCTTGTTGTTTCCTGTAAGACCACTTCTGAAAGAAGAGAAGTGCCTTCAGTGTTTTCGCCAAGATTTTCTCCTCTATTTGTGTACATCATCTCTGAAAAAAGAGAGATGGATGGTGTTATCCTACCCCTGAGTGTTATTTTCTGTTGATATATATAGTATATAGCTCCTCATATTTATATGGAACCTCCCCTTGATGAGATGAGAGATTTGTCCCCTTTTGATGTGGTAAACCTGCACACTTGGCCGACCAATCTCCCTATGTTGTGGTTGAAGAGACCTATTTTTTTCATCAATTAGCTGGTGACAAAATATTCACCCAACATGTTCAAGATGAAAATTGTGTTAAGGTTGCTCGAAGAAGGAAGATCTTACAACATTGTATTTATGACATTTCAAATAGGTTAGTGAGTTCATGTTATGTATTTTAATATTATTTATGCATTTCATTTGTTTTGTTTCACATCAATTTACACATAACACCATATAGCCCTATTGAACACATGCTTGCACAAATTGTCATTAAACCAAATGATGTATAGAGATATAATAGGGGTGTTAAGGTGGTTGGTTGTTGATTTTATAGTGTGTGATTTTTTGAAGGGTCATTCATAGTGTTATAATATATTTGGATACGTCTTATCCTCGAAACAATACTTGTATAAACCTGTAGACTGTATTTGCATTCAGTAATTAGATAATATCTTGAGTATTTGATGAAATAGAGATGTTTTTGGCATGGTTATTGATACCAAGAGGTGATTTGAATGGTTAAAACCCTATAAAAATCATGTAAAATATTTGAAAACCCTGTTAGGTTTAAAATACCTTAAGAGAGAACTTGCAGGTCTTGCAGACTATGTCTGTATACATATTGCAAAGGAAAGTCAAGGAAAGAAGTGGAATAGAGGAATACATGTGATAAGTTAATGATTGGGAAAGGAGTGGAGAGGGAAAAAAGACCTATAAAAACTTTCAAAGCTTTTTGAAACCCTATGTAAAGCATGTGTCATCCATTTGTAGGATCTCGAGTACATATAGAGACAAACAACTTTAAACTAGGGTTTTGAAATTGAAATCAAGTTTATAGGAGAACGAATAGGTGAAATCCTATAAAAATTTGTAGTTTACTAGACCTAAGTGTAAGCAAATATATTTTAAAGTTTTTGGAGTGATCTTGTATGGAAAAGTACAATTGGAATCAACTAAGTGGAGATAGAGTTTGACAAGGCCTAATAGTAAGCTAAATAAGGTTAGTAATGTGACTTAAAGAGAGAACAAAGTGATGAAACTTTGTATAAGGAAAGTACACAATAAAGGGTATCTAAATTTGGCACTAGTTTCTTAAATTAAATTTGTGCAGTACTGTACAAGGTGAAAGGCCTTAAAACAAAGGCTAATAGGGATTGTGTGTTGAGTAGACAGAGTTATGTATGAAGGGAGTTAGAGCTTGGAGGGGTTTGTGCATGGAATGAAGATTCATAAAAGACTAGAAAGAGCATGGAAAATGTGACAAAAACTATTGAACCCAAATAATGAGTTTGAAACCAATGAGTGATCATTAAACCAATCCATCATTCTCAAGAAGTATAACTTGTAACGAGGTTAATTGAGATTGATTTGTGGTTAGCCTCTGCATCACTAGTAGTCTCCCCACACCTCCTAGTGTTTCCCCCTCTCAACATATATTTGATGTGAGGGAGTCTATAAGTCCTAGAAAAACAACAGGGTCATATTTTTTTACACCTATATCTCTATTAACATCAGTACAATAGGTAAGCCTCCATTCTTTCTTGTTACAAGTTCCTATTGTTGTTTCTCTTACATCATCTCAATTAATACCATAGCACCCCAATCTATGGGGAAACCACCCACACCTTCCGTGGCTCCACCAATAGTCATTACTATCCCCACTTCACTTTCACCTCCACTCTTATATCCCCTTCATATTCCATTCCACCCACTTTAGGACAGCGCTTACTCCTACTAGGAAACCTCTAAAGACCTACCAAAGGAAACCTAGGACTCATCCTCTATCCCCCATAGTTGTGTCATAAGAAAAAAGGCATGTTGAAGGATTATGTGTTAGAGGAGGCCTTATGTATGAGGAATTTGAGGGGGAGCCTGAGGAAGAATATAATTAAATTGAACAAGGAGACAAAGTACAATAAGAAGTTGAGCCAATTAAAATTTATGAAAGTAGTGAAGAAGAAGAGTGGTTATCTAAAGAAGACATGGAAGCTGAGAGAACATAACCATATAATGAATCAGACAAGAATGAAAATGAGTTAAGGTAGATAGAAATATATGAAAAATCTATATAAGTTGAGCAAAAAAAGGTTGATTCAATTGCAGCTGAGTTATTTCTAAAAGTATGAGGGATATGATGGATGAGGCATAGTCCAATCAAATAACTTTGGTTTAGTAACCAATATTAGTTACACCTCTAGGCCTTCTACCTCAAAGTGCAAAGGGTGATGTAAGTCCTACAAGGAGACTTAATACATAAGTTACAATGGTAACCACTATAACATCAATTAGTATTCCCACTTCCCCCCAAAATGTGAGTAAATGGGTCCTTAACTATTTAGTGTCTCTTAATATTGATACCACTACGATTGATATAGTATAATCCATTCATTATACACTTTACTTCATTTTTTATTCTCAAAGTTCACTAAAAAAGTCCCAGACATTCATAATTCTAGTTTTAATAAATATGATTCAAGGCCCAATTAGTGGCATTTTTCTACTGGAAACCAACCAATTGAGGGTTATACCATTATTAATCCTACTGGGGTCGCCTATATGTATTACCATATATATGAACAATTTACTTTGAACCCCTGTTACCTATTCATTCTTTAGTATAACTAATCCACAAGCCACTAGACCTACAAAGTAAGTGCATTTTTAAAACCTAGTGTCTACTTCTATTTTGGCTACACAAATTACACTCCCAGGCCATTAACATATTTAGGTATGCTTGATTATTAAGATATCCAAGCAGATTCCTTCACAGTTTTAGTGTAGAGGGCACCTGGTAAGACCAAGTATGTCATTGACACATCACCACAAAATAAGGTCACTGGATGGATAAAGGCCATTCCTTATTTTCCAAAGTTGACTATACCTTCCCCTACTTCCAAACCTACTTTAGCCTCAATACACCCACTAAGTTAATTACCCCTTCCACCTCTAGATCTATAAAGAAAATAAAACAAGTTATAGTGAATATTCCCTCATGGATTAAGAAGTTACAAGAAGAGGAGGAAGGCAAACAAGACCTAATAGTTACTAAGCAACCAAATGTGGGGTTCCATTTTGATAGGCAAACCAATACATTGAGTGAAGTCAGAAGGAATATTGTATTAGTAGAGGGTGAGAATATTTAATTAGATCAAAGAGAAGACATATTATCTATGACAAAGAAGATGAAGCTCAATCCTTCAAACCCAAATGAGTATAGGGGAGACCCCTACATTTTATGGATGCAGTTGGGGGAATAATAAATTAGATGTTTAGGAGTTATGACCAGTCCAAATAGAGGTCACAAGATAAAAATACCATTTATGCTCCTAAGGAAATAGTATACAAAGTATAAAGTGCAACAAAGAAGTTGTATGACTTTCTTAATCCAATAAGGTCTGCAAAGGTTGAATCCCTGCCTAAGTGGGGAGATGTAGCCTAGATTTACAATAAGATGAAAGATATGTAAGGTAGGCTAAACTTCATGGCCAATCTACAATAAATATATCCTACGATCATTTAAATTTAATAACGACACCATAAGTTGCATGGGCATAGAGTCATATGGACACTACTTCCCTGACTGACAATGAGATATTTGAGATTTAGTATAAAAATTTTATTAGTCAATAAGGGAAAGCTATCTCCATTTTGAAGGTCTAATTTGAGTTAAAATTAAAAACTTATGATCATAAATTGATGGAACAACCTATAGAACTAATGAAAAAATTATGCAGTTGATAGATATTTCTAGGGGGAAGGTTTCAAGAATAGATAATCTATATCTACAAGTCAAAGCTATAATGGTTATGCACAAGAAATTGATGGATAAGCTTTCACAATTATTCAAGAGATATCTCCTTGATTATGATATCATCAATATTGAATTTCAATCTAGACATGCCTTTTATTTGAAAATGGAAGTGATAAAATAACCAACTTATACAGTGGAAGCACCTCCCTAAGGTACACAACCATAGACTCAAAAGTACACATTAGTTCAAACTTTGATTGAGTTAGCCTATGTCCCATTTCCCACTTTCACTGCCAAAATTATATCATGACTATTGCATTTAGTCCTTTGGCTACAACATTTCATGCAACAATTCCAATCACAGTGCCACTCATGTCATGGTTCACTATTGTTACCATCCCGATTAGCACAACTACTACTACTTCACCTACTCTTATTGTAACTATAGTGGTGTAAAATCAAGTTTTGAATATGCAAGATTCATCTACAAGTGATGCCACATGAACACTATATGTATCCTTTGATATAATTTGCATGTCTAATTCGTAATTTGAGTCTATTTTTAGTTGTGATTTTTTTTGTATCTGAGAGATATTTTGATGAAGGACCATTATTTATAAGTATATTGTATACATGCATAGTATGCATGAGTTTTGACACCCATATCCAAAATTAGGAAATGTATATTTATATTTTACTTGAAGGGATGAGGCAACCCCTCCCCAAACTATATATATTTGTATCTTCCCAATTCCAAAGGGAGAATAAATTTGGCTATTAAGGTGAATAAAAAAAATTATAGATTCTTCTAAAAGTTTATCTTGATGTGCATTTTTAATTCTTGTCCAAACATGTTATTCATTGAATAATCCATCATTTTGGTATTATCAATATTTGGGTTGTGTATAAGTATTTTTTTCGATACAATTATTCATATTATGAAGTAGCTAATTTGAGTGTTTTTATGTTTAATAATCACAATCTCTCTTTGAATATGTGTAATTATAATCATACATTAACAACAATTTTTTATTATGTGCACTAAATTTTATTGTATTTCATTTCCTTGGACTCCTAACTATGTTTGTCTATTTTGTATGTTGATAGTAGCTTGCAACAAGCATTAGACCTCAATCACTTGTCCAACCCATAGTGCAGGATCTAGTTTAGAAGGGTTTCATCTGTCTTTGATTCATAAACCTTATTTTTTGACCTACCCTTCCCTCCTTTTTGAATTTATTTGATCTTGATCACGTTATATTAGACTACACCCAACCATATCAAGTAAAATTTGATTTTTTGTAAATTTCATGCATCTGAACCATCTAAGGTAAATAATCATATTGTTCAACATTATTCCATCACCAGGTTATTTAAAAAACTAAATACCCTACAACTTGTACCTTGGAGTAAATCTTTTCACTAATTCTAAAACATTAGAGGCTACCTCATAAGGTTCCATGGTGTGCATAAAACCTACATCAACACGTAGCTAGTAGATTATGGTGGTATTTATTTACATATTGGGGTGCAGATTAAAACACTCTATAGTATATCCATGTGCTAGGTGAGTAGACTATCTCATAGAGGACATATATAGGATAATTAGGTTACCTTTTATGGGGCATACATTAACCCTAAGGGAGGTCATGAATAATATAGTATTTTAATTATTTATTGATAAAACACTAGTAGTGACTAAAAGGTGTTATTAAGTATATGGAAATATCATTATGCTAAATATGTACAATAATTAACTATTACAATTTTTACAAATTTATAAATATAGAAAATTTGTTATTTTGAAAAAGTACTAAGAATAAAAATAATTAGCTCACACACTAATCCCTATTGATTATTTTAATTATTTGACTATGAAAATTAGAAGAGACAAATATGCAAGCTTGATATTAAAATAATTAATAGAAACACATTATGAATAGGTTCACTATAAGTAGACAATGAATCTGGTCTAATGACCGCAGACTTATCTCTTTTTGACTATGGCAGATAATAGGCAAGAAAAATAGAGAAAGTAAGAATCTAGATATGATAAAACAAATTCAGAAGCATGATATGTTTTTAGATAGGAGTATAATAAGGAGATAACAACACGGTGAACCTAGATCCATTAACTGTGGACTTATTTGGGTTGACTATGCATCTGAATTGATTATTACACCCATTTCACCTGTAGATGATGAGGAATCTAATATACCACACTTAGGGTTTTTTCACATATAAATTATTGTTTGTCTTCTATTTCCTTTGAAATCCTCAGAGCACTTTGAAAGCTTGAAAACCTATAAGAAAAAAATGAAAGTGTAATGAGCTAAGATGACCTCAATCACCTCCTTGATAATTGATCATTTCCTATGTATCCAATACTCTAACAATGGAAATCAAGCCCATTTAATTTTCTCACCTACAGTGAATGTGCAATTGTGATCCTTTGAATATATGTATGTAGTTATAAAATAGATTTGATACTTGACAATGATAATTCTTAAATTGATTTAGAGGGCTCTTTACTTGGATTAGAATTTATCCTTTTGATTATTGTAGAGCTTGGGTAGTATATGGAATGTTTGCCCAACATGTAGAAGTTTAAATATGTGTACCAAGTGAATATCAAGTGGGAAAAATTAATAACTCTTTCCATGTATTTATAGTTCAATATTTTCAAAAACTCTTTTTAGCCAACCTTATGTATGAGAAGATTCAAAAGTGTAACTTCAAATTTAAAAACTAGTTGTCACTTGGCATGGTACATGGTTGACCTAAGTGGATAACGGTGAAATACACCATAGTTTGCCTAGGGTGGACTTGTCTATAAAGGTCAGTGACTTGAGTTTAGAGATGGAGATGTTTTTATGGTGTGTTTAGATAGCATGAGCATTTGGTATATAAAATTTTTATGTAATTATAATGAAAAATAAAGGGTTGAACTTGCATATAGACAAATTGATTAGAGGAATGGGGAATAAATATCATGTAATTGGGTGAAAGTCATGTGGTTAGTAATATCAATAATTAGCATTGTTAAGTGCACGTGAAAAATTAATGTGTCTAAATATCCCCCCCCATTGCTCGCATCCCCACCTAATTTATTTTATTTAATAAAATTTATAGAGTAAAGGAGAAAGAATTAAACATGAGAGTGTATAACACATATTATATTTGAGTATATACTTCAATCGTGCATGACATTTTAACTTATAAAACCATGCAATAGCTCATGAAATATTCATTTTTATTTGAATTTTTAAAATCTTAACTTTAAATAAAAGAGAGAGAAAGGGAGTACACTTGTATATAAGTGAAACAAAATTTCACTAAATCATGTATCTGAGAATGGAGAACCATGCCCTCTTATTGAATCATTTTGATAATGTAGTTTATCATGTTGAAATATTTTTTAAGAGTTGAAAGTGATCAATTTTCAACTTTAAAATATAACTAATCAAGCCCATGAGTTGTAAAGATGCATTATTGCAACTCTTAAGAATAATTAATAGTACAAATTCACTAACCCCAAAAAGGTAGAATTATGCTAGGTTTATTAAAAGTGATGCCAAAGCTATTGAGTGCCACGATACTCAAATGTACATCACCCATATAGGTGTGAATCACACTATTGTAGATGTATCTAGATTTTATACTTGCATAATCGAAATAGAATTAATGTTATTCATGTGCCCATGACTACTACATTGGTCATGGAATTTGATTTGAAATGAATATTTTACTTTTGAATTTGCATATTTTATTTTTTTAAACATTTTTTATTTGATGAGGTAAAAGCTAGGTTTTACAAGGCCTTAGAACCACCAAAGTGCAATACAAAAGTTTTAACAGGTCATAAACAGGGTCAAGGAGCCAAAAAATAAAAAGTTACAATACTCTAACGAAAGTAAAAAATAGGAACCCAGAACAGAATTAGGAGGAAAGTTTCTCCTTAGGGTCTTCAGTATCTTCATTGTCCTTCATCAGAATGATTTGTTTTTCCTTAGAAACTTTTACCCAAGTGTGGTTCCCAAGGCCTTCAATAGTTTCACCAAGGAAGATCATTTTGGGGTGATTTTTTCCTTTAACCTACATGGGGGATTGCTTAGGGGGACCCCCTTGGAGGAGCTCTGAGGGTGGATTTTAAAACATTTGGTGATTGAAAGGCAGGAGACTGAGTGGGTTAGGTAGATTGGACAAAACCTGAACTATGGCTTCGACCTATCTGTGTAATGAGTTACAGTCCTGAATGAGTTTGCTAGATCCAACCCTTCTTGTTGAACTTTGGAATTGAAGTTTTCTAGCTATAGTTTGTTCCTTTCCAGCTCATCAGTCACAATGGTTTTCCCTTTTCAAGTTGTCTTCATAGAGATACCCAATTCAAGTGAGATAAGTTTCAATTTAAGGATAAACAGCTTAAGGGGGAGATCATCAGGGGGGACTTTGATAAGCTATCCTGGGGGTGCGATCAAAAAGTTGGTGGGATCCCTTAGTGGGATCCTTTGTTGGGGAATCCTCCCTAGAGAAGGAACCCCTGGGGGGAACCTTCCGGCGATAAAGGGCTTAGCCATGCTTGACTAGAATGAGAATCAAGCCTTAGTGAAGGATGGGATTGGTATCATTCACTTGGTGCAGCAAGACGGTACTCTCAAGGGACTTTAGTAGAAAGTAGGGCAAACTAATTGTGTATCCAATAAAATTATTAAGTAGTAGAAAGTGGTGAAAAAATATATGCATATATTTACCTTCAAGCGTCATGTAACACATGATTTGAAGGCAAATGTCTAGCCAGTAGCATGGAAGATCAGCCTATAGAAAGCTTTTTTTGTTCATCTACATAAAGTCATTCATCCTAAAAAAACATTGCAGTGACTCTTGCTTTTTCAATTGATCTTTGAAAGCCTTGGTTCCTACACATGACATTCCAGTTACTTCATCGATGAACTCCTCTAAAATGTTGATAGTGATACCATGAATGGTCACTTTTCGCTTATTTTAGGCTGCCACGAAGTTGAAGGCAATCTCAACATTGTGTTTTGTAACTCACTCCATGAATTCAATGAGTCCCCTTTTTTTCATCTTCTTCCAAACTTTTTTCTGTTCGTGGACCTCCTTCCATGAAATGGGTTCCAATTTATCCCTATCACCATCCATGAAGACTATGTGCACAGAGTCAAAGCAGATAGAATGAAGTTTGTAGATGGGACAAATTCAAAAAATGGATGAATATTTAGGGAATCCTGCTAAAGACTCATAAAAACAATTAAGTCCCCTCCTTTTAGAATAATTATGGATCAACCTAAGTAAGATCCACCCCTTCGAGATGAGGTTATACACGTGCGAAGAAATGATTTTTTTAACTCGCATTGGTACCTTCAGATCATATGGCATTAAAGACGTTAGTTGAGATAGTGCTTGCATTGTGATAGTTAGTTAAAAAGTGGAGTTCAACTCCAATACTGTTGATGAGGTCGGTCACCCTGTTTCCTTCCCTGTAGGTGTGTATAAGTTGAAAATGAGACATGCCCTTTAAGAGATGTGTTACATCGTCAATGATGTCCTAGATGGTGTAATTTTTATTTCCAAGGTGTTTAGGATATTCAACAAGTCTCCCTCCACAATGATCCTATTATGGTTGATGATTGATACCAACTGTATACCCCAGAGGGCTACCTTGGCCTTAGCTAAGTGGTTTGTTTGGGTTCCCATTGAACCCGCATACATAGCCAACATCTCCTATTTAATTATATTATGACATAATCTTCAATATGACAACATTATACTATATGATCATATATTTATCACATGATATAATTAACTCTTATTTTGAGATGAGTAACTTGCAAGCTATATCCATCATCTCAAAATGGGGGCATCACAGTGGGCTTATATTAGAGATCAAAACCTCCATGAACAAATTTTATACAAAATACAAGTTCAAAATTACAAAATACATGTTCAGAAATACAACATACAAGATTTTAAATATTTAAACTAATGCAAAAATTAGATTTTATAAGCAAAAAAAAGGTTTCCAAAGATTTAAAGTGATTCATAAATCAAACACATGATAGATATTGAAAATTTTATATAGACTTTGGGGGCATATGAGATGTGGTTTATTCTTTTGAACTTGGAAACTTTGAAATTTTTTAATTTTAGATTTTTTCGTCTTTGAATTAGCTTGAGAAAAAATGAATATCATGTTCCCTCTGAATGTGTTCCAAAGATATATAATGGTATATAAGGATATATGCTCAATTTTAATAGCATTTTTTAACCTATAATATTTACATTGTAACTATTTATGCACATGCCCAAGCATATGCATTCAAGTGTGTATGATAATGTAATTTGAGTTTTTGAGAAGTGGGTGCATATGCATGTCATATGCCCCTAAAGTCTATATAAATTTTCTAATATCTATCATGTGTTCGATTTATGAATCACTTTAAATCTTTGGAAACTTGTATTTTTCTTATAAAATCTGATTTTTACATTAATTTAAATATTTGAAATCTTGTACTTTATTTTTGTGAACATGTATTTTGTAATTTTGAACTTGTATTTTGTATCAAATCTGTTCGTGGAGGTTTTGATCTCTAATATAAGCCCACTATGATGCCTCCATTTTAAGATGATGGATATAACTTGCAAGTTGCTCATCTCAAAATAAGAGTTAATTATATCATGTGATAAAGATATGATCATATAGTATAATGTTGTCATATTGAAGAGTATGTCATAATATAATTAGAATTTTCATTGAAACGTGTATGTAATATATTGCATTTGAGGCACACAAGTGTCATGTCTAAATAGATTTAGTAATGAAGCACACAATGATATAAATATATTTGAAGTAAATTATGCCCTAGGAGTGCATGTTAGAAATCATGGCACCACTAATCAAGCTCAACAAGAATACAAACACAACACAATAAATTCATGCAATGTAATATAATAAGTCCAAGTGTCACATATAAAGGACATGTTCAAATGTCGCATAAACAAATATTTCACACACATAGAGTCATGGAACATTAGCAATGAACATGTTCAAATGTTAAAAATACCAAACACTGATCTCATAGACATGCTCAAGAAATTTACACACAAGGGCCAAGGAACACATAATAATAAACTAATGTCAATCCTATTATGTAAGAATTTAAAAAACAATGGAGCATAGAAAAAATGAAATTAGTATATTCCATCCACATGTATTAATGTCATATTTTTTATCACAATAGCATATTGAGTAACACAAGGTAAAATTTGAGTGATTTAACACGACACTTGCAGGATATGTAACTTATTGCATTTGAGACAGTAGATATACATAACATATTGCAGTGCAACATATAGCTTTAGATTCCCTCAACATAGGCATGGACACTAAAGTAGAAGGGAAGCCCAACATCTAAGAATTCATATGTAATGTATGTCATAAATCACACTCAAAGACCTCAAGAAATTCATGTGTGTATAGAAAATAATATGATATCTACCAACATATATGATCGATAACACACAAAAATAAGTAAACTGAAATTTGTATGTCATACTCAGGGTTTAGTTTTTTATTTTTTTAAATCTTTATGATTCTTTTTTGTATTTTTTGAAATATTTTTGAAAAAGGAACTAGCCTATGATCCCATCAATGGAAGTATCATAGTGTATTCCTGAATCAAATAGTTGAACCATGGTTTTCCATGGGTGAGGAATGCTACATATAGATGTATTTGTATCTAAAAAAACATCAAGTGTTGTATCATAATTGTCATGGTCACTGTTTCTAGAATCTACTACCATATGTGTAACAGGAAAAGGCACATGACTAGGTGAAGTCTATTTTATAACTATCCTTGTTTGTTGTGGAACACGTTGAATTGTCTTATGATTTGCCTTGGAATGTACCATGGAAGATTTACTTTTCTTTGAACCTTGCATAACTCTTTGGTATGAATCTTGCTTCTTCAAAAGGTATACCTTTTTATGTTGATTTGATTGTATAAAAAAAATATTGTGCATGTGCCATAATTTAATCTACATTATGCTCTTGAATGGGTGTAGTGATTATATTTGTAATAATATTTTGAGTATGTACCTTAATGACCTTTCTATGATTATCTTGAATACATTCCAAAACCAATTATGGTGGTGGCGGAAAAAGATGACCTACCACTATTTTTTAAATGGGATTCATATGGGATGCCTTAAACTTTAACCACTTGATTGCAATGTATATACTTGAGGCTTCTATGCACTGTAAATGGAATTTATCAAAACTTATATATTTAAGGGTGTCCTAATAACATGTTTATGACCCTCATGCTTTGAAAGACTAGAAATAGAGTTGCCACTATTTTTAGACTCACTTAAAGACGTAATACTATATATCCCAAAGTATCTTGTATATGCCCATTGAATTCTTTGACTGTTTTTTATGTATCTTGTAAATATTAATTTGTGTATCCAAGACTATAGATAATTTCATTATGCATGCATTTTCACTTGATTTATTGTTAATCATGACACTATGAATAGGTGTTAGTTTATGTATGCTCTAATAAATGGTGTAAGGCTATTTGAATCATCATCATTAATTTCATTATCATCAAATGTGATTATTGGACGGTGTGTTAATCTACTTGTAAATTTACCAATGGTTGCATATACTGGATTATCATATGAATTAGGAGGATTCATGTGGTACGCATAATGTAATTTTGAATTATCTACATTTTTTATTGTACCATTATTTGGAAGAGGACCTCTGAATATTTTTAGCTTTACATTATCGTTGTTTTGTGTTCTAACTTCCTTTGTGGTTGTGCTTGCCTCAATAGTATTATCATCAATAAGATCATATATCTAGTGCCTTAACATGTAACAATTGTTTGTAGAATTCCCAATGCATCTATGGTAAAATGATTATATTGTAATCAATGAGTTTATGTAACAAGATATGAGGAGGTTGTGGTAACCTTGTAAATTACCTCCTAGATGAAGTTGTTCGTTGAAGCTTGTTTGATGGTTGTGCTGTTGCATTAATCGTTACCTTATATTCATCTTTTATTTCATTAAATTTGAATTTGCATTATAACTTGCTTTGAAACTTGGCAGTTGATGTAGAAGGAGCACTTGCATACTTTAACTTGTTTAATAAAATAATAACTTCCCTTTCTTTTACTATATGGCATGGCTTGTCAAAAGATCTTAATTTTTCAAACATTATTGATTCATTTATGTATTTAGTAGCTTCAATAAATAATATTTTAGCATTTAGATATACATAGTTTATGTTATATCTTAAGCAACCTTAATATTCAGTCTTATACTTATTTACATTGATAGATCCAAATAAGTTAAAACATCTAAGTACAACGTGCCACAATAAAGTTCATTCATTCCATTGAAGTATTTACACCCATCATCCACTAAACTATATTTTTTCATTAGTTAAAAGAGTTTTAGAGCATCTTTTCTATATTCATGCATTGTGTATCTATCAAGGTGGTAACAACTAAAAAAGCTTGTGAAAACCCTTATGAGAAGTTACCAATCCAACAACATAGTTTCCCACAAACATGCCTCTGAAAATGTTACAAGTCAAGAGAACCCATTCAAGCACCCAAGACAACAAACTCAAGCAAGGAGGAACGTAGCTTCTAGCTTCCATGAGAATTAGAGATCCTTCCTACGCATAATTCAAGCATGAACACTCATTTACAACTAATAATCTAGAGCTAAAAAAAAACACTGTTGTAAAATAGGAGGGGTGTTATAACAACCTTGTACAATGCCCAATGTTTATTTTGTTGCACTCATTGGATTTTTTTCATAAAGAATTTTTAAATACAAACACATCCAATTAATAGTAGTATGCTCTAGCCATGTGTTCTATAGTTTAGGTGGTAGTTTTTTTTGTTTTTTTTTTGTCTTATCTAATCAATCCTTTCACTTTTATGGATAACATTCTCTTCTTCATATTATTCAAGCCATGCAACAATTTATAAAGTATTGAAGAACATGAACATATCTATGGAATCTCTCTCATTAGGACTCGATAATCAGACATGTATATAAGAAAAATAATTATTATAAATTCATATTGATCATGTATAAAATTGTGAGGGTTTATGGATAAAACTATGTAAGAGTTTTTCAATCGTCATTTCGGTTCACACTCTATGAACCATCATCGGGAAGAGAGAAATGACGATGGTTCATGGAGTGTGAACCAAAACAGCGATTGAAAAACTCTTACATAGTTTTACCCAGAAACCCTCACAATTTTATCTCATGCACTGTCAAAATACTATTAATTTGATTGATCATATATGTTATGATATTTTTCTAAATGCATGTAAGATTCATGTGTTTCCATTTCCAAGAGATTTTCCTCTAATTTATATCATAGCCAATATCCCAAAGGCATGTTATCTTTAGAAATTTATTTCCAATAAATTTTGACATGAGAAAAATGTTTACCGAATAATGTATCCTTTGGCCATGGATCCATTTGGATGTAGATGGTGACTCTTGAAATTTCTCAAGATGACTCTTCATGAGAAAATGTGTCACATTACTCTTTCATCTTTTACTCCGTGACTCTTTGACTTCTCCGTAAACCCTCTTTTGACTTATATGCAACTAAAAATATATACATTAATATTAAATAAATATTATTACATATTAGCCAAGATATGAATATTAAAAACACCATTAAAGACAATAGGGCCTTTATCACTATGTTGATTGCTTCACAAATCCCTTTAAGGTCTTCATGTGTGTGTCTTTCCAAAACATTCACCATGTGTTTACTGCAGCTTCCATTTCAAGATCATCTACCAAGTGCACTAATATATGGATTTGATAGTCCATGAAAGAGGTAGGAGTTATTTTTCCAATTTGCAAACTATATTTTCAATGTTGATTTTCTCTTGCTCAGTCCTTCCTTCAAATACATTTTTTGAAGATAGCCACCTATTTTACAAATAATGTTAGGAACGCAAATTACTCTAATATTTCTTACAAAATTTGAATCCTTATATTTGAAACGAAATTTTATATTACCTCAATTTTTTTGAAAGTTGAGACAATGCCCTTAGCACATCTAATAGAAGATTACAAAATTCCCACATATATAAAAAATTACAATAAAAGGTTATTATATTCCATTAAGGACAAAATATATGTGAATTAAAATTGATATTTTTACTTTCAAAATGTTATGCCAATCATGTGACTTTAGGCCTATTATGTGTCCATCAACAATTAATGTACTTTTTATAAAGGACCCATAGCCATTTGGTGTGTGAATATCTCATTTTTTTTTAATTTGCCAATTTGACTTGGTCTCTACTCAATATCCATGGAGCACCTTCTTCATTTCGTATACTCCTCTTTATCGCAATGGACTTTTGATTTGCTATAGAACTTATTATATTTTCTCTTTGCTATATATATGATTTCAAATTTAAATTTCCACATTCTTAAATATATGCATTGGATCCAAAATATGTCCAACTAATAATCTCTCTGAATATGGTAAACCATCGAAAAAAAAATCCATTCATGCCAGCATTTCAACCTTTTGATTAATTTCTAATAACCATAATCAATCTCTCCGCCAATATTAATGAATGTCAACATTTGATGTTTTGCATGTTTATGTGAATATTTTGTACCAATCCCCAAGTGACAAGCTTTGGAGGTTCTCTAGTATCAAGTTCTCCATCAAACTTACTTTTCTTTTTAACACAATATTCATGTTCCATTGGCAAGAACCTATGTTGGCCTTTGTCAATAACTAATTTTTAGATATTTGGGTGATCTTCCACATAGCTAGTCACCACACACCTTGGACATACATACTTTCCATTTGATGAAAGACCTACATATAGAAACAATTCATTATAAACTTAGTATTAGATGTGCACAAATACAAATATGAATTTAGTATTTCTAATTTTTATCACCTAATTAATACCTGAACAAACAACCATCCCAAGAAAATCATGAACAGTCAAGCATAAGATACCATAATAGATGAATTGCTTTTGACCAATTAGTTTTGAAAGGCCAAAACTAATAACGTCATCCCATAATTGCTACAACTCACCGAGAATGACAATAGTAGATGTTCATTACTACTCATCAACCATGGAAGAATATTATAATTATCGAAACTACTAGCCAAATGAAATATCTAGTTGATAAGTTAGAAAAAGGGTTAACTCCATCCATTTCCAAACCAAACTATACACTATGCACTCTATCTTTGAATTTTCTAGGGCATAATTAATCAATGTGCTTCATTCCATTTGAATCTTAAGGAACACACCAAACTCCATAATTGCTTCTATTTTAATTATTCCATGTCATTAACCATCCAAATGGCTTGCAACAAAAAACATGCTTGAGTCTACGAATTATTATAAAATATTGCAAGACCTTTATTGGAATGGTAGCACCTCTAACTTCGTGTCAATACTGTGGTGCCCCACTTTTGGGACAACTAACTCTATGTTCAAATTCTTTCCTATGTAGAATGAAGTCATTTGTACATGTGTCATTGTTGATGTAAATAATTCCTAAATTTGATAATTTGTTGTGTGTCATAATATGTGAATGGAAGTGTGTTCTTTTCAAGCAATAAACCAGTTCTTAAGAGGTTGCATTAAAAAAAATCATCTTTAGATTAAATACAAAAAATCAAACACAATTTAATATTGATGTTTGACAACCCAAACCTTGTTTTCAAGTTCATCAACAATAATATAAAACCCAACATTGATGTTTTCAAATGTCTCACTATAAAAAAAGGATTTTGAGCAAATTTTAAATATTTATCGCATTCAAAGTCGTCATTATTATAGTCATTATTATGTTCTTTATAATCATAACCAATTTTTATCATCCATGGTATCATCATGTTGGAAATATTGTCATTGATGTCAAAGGTCTAGCATTGTTGGTGACAAAGGCCCTATAGCATTTATTGTCTAAAAGTGTTCTTTAATGTTCATATTTTAGCTAAATGTGTTGATATTTACTTAATATTAATAAATATATTTTTGGTTGCATAAAGTCAAAAAGAGAGCTCGTGAAGAAGTCAAAGAGTCACGAGAAAAAGACAAAAGAGGGAAAGGATGTATTTGCTCATGAAGAGTCACCATGTGACTTTTCAAATGCAAAGATTTGAATGGTCATGTAAATTTGGTGTCATTTTTCATGAAGAGTGAAGGGTCACAAAGGGTGAATGCCAAAAGTCATTTGGAAAGCTATCAATTAAAAGTTGATAAGCCATTTGAATATGCAAGAGAGTGCATGATTTGTAATTGTTTTATATAAGAAAAGATGAGAGAAGAGAAAGATATTTGCAGAGTTCTATCATTTGCTGAGAAAACAACATTGAGAAATAGTTGTGTTTTATACACAATAAAAGTTGGTGCTCACAAATAGTTGTGTTGGTGCTCGACAAAGGGGTTGGTGCTCCTACAAGTTGGTGCTTGTGAACTTTGTAATTTGAATTGGTGCTCATTCATATACTTGAGATTGTTCTTTGTGATTTTTTTCACATTGTGTTTCCACATAAAAATCTGGTCTCTCTCTCTTATGTGGTGCATGTTATCGTTTTAGTTTTATTGCATATCTTGTATGTATGATTAAGTGGTTAGAGAAAATAAATTAGATTAATTAAAAAATTTAAAAGATATATAATATATTGATTCACCCCTCATTTCTCAGTATATTTTGTGCTTAGCAATTGGTATCAAAGCAAGTTCTTTTAGAAAGAGTTTAACAGCTTGAAGGTAGATTGGGAAAGCACAATCATTGAATCACATGAAGTTTTCTTTACAAATAAAGCACCTTTGTTTGATGGAATAAATTATGCCTTTTGGAGCATAAGGATGAAAACTTACTTGATGTCCCTTGAATTCGACATTTGGCAAGCAATGGTGGAGAAATACGAAGAGCCACAGATACTTGTAACTATTCCGCCAGAAAAGAAAGCAAGTGAAAATAATGCTAAAGTTTTAAATGTTATTTTATGTAGTTTAAGTGAATCAAAATTTGTTAAAAGTTGTGCAATACAAATATGCTCATGAGACTTGGGTAAAGCTTGAAAATATTTACAAAGGTGATGAAAAGGTTCAACAAACTACGCTTCAGACTTTCATAAGACAGTTTGAGAGTTTGAAGATAGAAGAGGAAGAAAACATAGCAAGTTATTTTTTGCAAGTTGATCAAATAGTTAATCAGATTCAAAGCCTTGGAGAAAAGTTAAAAGAATCAGCGATGGTACAAAAAGTTTTGAGATTTCTACTAATGAGATATGATGCAAAGGTTTCAGCAATTGAATAGATGAAGACTCTAACCAAGCTAAAAATGGATGAATTACATGGTATTCTTATGGCATATGAGATGCAGACCAAACAAGAGAAACCCTCAAAGAGGGAAGCTGCTTTCAAGACATCAAAGAAAGACAAGGTTAAAATTCAAGAATAAAGTGACCACTCTAACGATGAGGAAGATGACAACGGAGCTCTACTCATCCGCAAGCCAAAAAAGGGCACAAAAAAATATTAAAAAAAAATTGTCATTTAAATATTTTAAATGTGGTAAGATTGGAAATTTTGTAGATAAGTGCCCAGATAAGAATAATGGTGACAATGAAGAAAAAAATCTACATACAAAAAAAACTTCAAAGACATTCGAAAAGAGATTCGAGAAGAAGAGTTTATATATAAAAGATCTTAGCTCAGTCGAAGACAGTGGAGTCAGTGACTCAAATGAAGAAGAGATTATATCTATGACCATACATAAAGATACCTCTGCAAGCAAAAGTACAAATGATCAAGAACATGATAAAGTTGAAGTGAATTTGGAAGAACTCATTTGTGCCTTAGAAGAATTAGATGCTCTTGAAAAAAAAATCGAAGATTAAAGCTCCACATTGAGAAAAATGAAAAGGAGTCAAAAAAAATAATTAAAGATTTACAAGTACACATTGAAGAAGCCAAAAAGATTGAAGAAGATATAATAGCTCAGTTGCAAAAAGTAAGTGAAGAATGTGAAAAATATGTTGTTGAAATTGCCTCTTTAAAAACAGATCTTGAATAAACAATTAAAGCAGTTAATGATTCAAATTTTGAGAATAGCACTAATATGTTGAATAAGATATTAGAAAGTCAAAAACCAACATCAGATAAAACAGGGATCGAATTTGAAAAAAAAAAAGAGCTATGATAAAGCTCCTACAAAAGAAGAAACAAAAAAGAAATAAGTTAACAATGTAGAAGACAACTCAAACATAGAACGTTGGAAGGAACAGAGCTACAAAAGACAATCAGGTCATGGTTATTGTTTTTATTATAACAATTATAGTCATAAAAAAATAGAATGTTACAAAAGAGCTAACAATTTCATAAACAAAGAGAAAAAAATTCATGCAGAGTCAAGCAGAAGCAACAATTCTTTTGCTCCTCTATCAGGTTTTGATGAAAAGGCCATAGTATGTTACAAGTGCAATAATTTTAGACACAGCTCGGTATTGTAGAAGCGTGTTCAAGTCAGTCAAGAACGACCAAAGTTTCAAGGCTCCATTTATCAAGAAGAAAATTCAAACAGGTTCATGACAGAAGAAACAACTTAAAAAATCTGTTAGTCTAGACAGCTTCGTATGTAAGAAATGAAAAAAAAAATGGTTTATCAACAACGGATGTTCAAGGCACATGACAGGAGACAAAAGCAAGTTCACAACTCTAAAGAAGATCAATGGTGGCATAGTGAAATTCAGAGACAATACCACTACCAAAATAGTCAAAAAATGTACATTAAGTTTGGATAATGGTAGAACTAAAACTGAAAATATTATGTATGTAGAAGGTCTTAAGCATAATCTGTTGAATGTAAGTCATATGTATGATCAGATATCAGATGTGTTGATTGTAGATGCTTAGAGGACAGGGAACAATTTATATATGTTATCAGATATCAAAGGTCAAAGATGTTTGATTCAGATTGAAAAAAGTTGGTTGTGACACGGGAGAATGGGATACATAAATTTTGATAATCTTGTCAACATCAACGAGAAAAAACAGTTAGAGATCTTTCAAAGATTACAAAACCCTCTAACACGCTTTGTGAACCTTGTCAGCATGGGAAGCAGGGTAGAAGACAGTTCAAGACAAAAGAATACTCAACTACTTAGATGTTAGAGCTTGTTCATACTGATCTGTGTGGCCCTATGAGAAATCAAAGTACTCAAGGTGAGAAATACTTCATGCTGCTTATTGATGATTTTACACATATAACTTGGGTGATGTTTTTGAAAAAAAAAATAGAACCTTTCAACCACTTCAAAGCATTCAAGACTTTAGTTGAGAATGAAATTGATTTGAAGATTAAGTACCTGAGATCATATCGAGAAAGAGAATTCATGTTAGATTAGTTTATTGAGTATTGTGAAAACCATGGGATAAAGAGACATTATTCAGTAACCAAAACTGCACAGCAAAATGGAGTAGTTGAACAAAAAAATAGAACAGTTCAAGAGATGAGAAAAACAATGCTAAATAAATCTAAGATACCAGATAAATATTAGAGAGACGCAGTATGTACAATAGTGTATATCCAAAACAGAGCATTGTTGAGAGTCAACAGTGACAAGTCTCCCTATGAGCTATAGAAAGACAAACCAACTACAGTTGATTATTTCAAAGTTTTCGACAACAGATGCTTCATAAAGATAATCGATGAAAAACTGAATAAATTTGAATCTAGAACAAAGGAAGATATATTTCTTGGATATTCTTGTAAAAATAACGCTTATAAATGTTATAACAAAAGAACCAAAAAGATTGTTGAAAGTGCAAGTGTCAAGATAGATGAAAATGTAACACAAAGAGACAGTGATCTAGTAGACACTCCTGAAATCATTGAAGAATAAGATTTTGAAGAATCAGATGAAGATAAGGAGAAAAAAGACACCAAATTTTCATCCAAATATGCTCAGAAATATCATAATAAAAGTGACATCATCGAGAACATAAATGAAAGAGTTCGCACTAGAAGAATGATGGTATGTGAATCTGAGCAAGTTAATTTTTCTTTGTTATCCAAAAGTCAACGTAGATCTTTTTCAAAAGCTAAAGATGATGAGCAGTGGGTTAAGGCAATCGATGAAGAATTAAATCAAAGAAAAAAGAATGATACTTTGGAATTAGTGCCTAGACCAAAAGATCAAAATGTGATAGGAACAAAATGAGTATACAAAAATAAGTTGAATGAAAATGGTGAAGTTCCCAAGAATACATCAAGGCTAGTATGTAAAAGATATACTTAGATTGAGGGTATAGATTTTTAAAAAACTTTTGCACCAGTGGCAAGGCTAAAAGCTATTAGAATTTTTCTTGCATATGCAGTGTTTAAGAATTTCAAAACATTCAGATGGATGTCAAGTCCACCTTCTTAAACGAGAATCTAGAAGAGGTCTACATTGAGCAGCCTAAGAGATTTATTCTCTCAAATGATAGTAGCCATGTATGCAGATTTAAGAAAGCACTGTATGGTTTGAAACAAGCTCCGAGAGCTTGATATGCAAAACTTGATAAATACCTGCAAAATCAAGATTTTAAGAGAGGTTTTATTAATAGTAATCTCTACATCAAAATAAAAGGTGAGCATCAATTGATTGTTGTCGTATATGTTAATGACATAATATATGGAGGTAACATTGAAAGAATGATTTAAAAACAAAAAAATTGATAATATGCAAAAAGAATTTGAGATGTCTATGCTTGGAGAATTGTTATTTTTCCTAGGGTTACAAATATTTCAATCAGAAAAAAAAAATTATAGCTGAAAATAAATATGCCAAAGAGATGTTGAAAAAAATTGGTTTTGAAAATTGTGCACCAGTTGGTACACCAATGAGTACAGGGAATAAGGTAAGAATGAAGATTCCCCTATTGCAAATCAATCTTTGTATAGATTTATGATTGGTAGTCTTTTATATTTGACAGTATCGAGGCCAGACATCATGCATGCAGTAGGCATGGTTGCAAGATATCAGGGAGCTTCGAAGGAGAGTCATGTTCAATTGGTGAAAAAAATATTCATATATGTAAAGGGGACATTAAATTATAGATTATGATATCACACAGGGAGAGATTTCACTTTGATTGCTTATACAGATTCAGATTGGGCATGTTGTTTGGATGACAAAAAGAGTACAAGTGGAGGATCTTTCTTTCTCAGTGATAGCTTAGTATCTTGACTAAGCAAAACGCAGAACTCAGTATCACTTTCTACAGCTGAAGCATGATATATTGCAACGATATTGTGTTGTACTCAAGTGCTTTGGATAAAGCAAACTTTAAAAAACATCAAAGTAAAATATGAACTTATTTTTATTTTTTGTAACACAAGTGCTATTAATATTTCTAAGAATCTAGTGATGCATTCAAGAGCAAAACATATTCCTATCAATATCACTTTTTGAGAGAGTAGATGGCAGATCAATAGATTAAAATGAAATATATCAATACTACAGAACATATTGCAGATATTTTCACAAAGGCATTACCAAAAGACACATTCGAGTATTCGTGGGAGAAGTTGAAAGTAATTTATTTTACTTCCCACCATTGAGGATCAGCATCAGTTGAGGGGGATCTAAGTGTTAGCTATAGGTTAGACCCTTTGTCATTGATGTCAAAGGGGGAGAAAAATTAAAACAAGTATAAGATGTTACAGTAAAGAGTTATTGTATGTTTTTCAGATTGCAGTATGCACAGATTGACATGTGTAGTACAGGTTTTAGGAAGTGGCAGTTTTAGTTTGAGGTTGTCATCAATGACAAAAGGAGAGATTGTTGAAAATATTGTCATTGATGTCAAAGGTCTAGCATTATTGGTGACAAAAGCCCCATAGCATTTATTGTCTAAAGGTGTTTTTTAATGTTCATATTTTGGCTAAATGTGTTGATATTTATTTAATATTAATGAATATATTTTTGGTTGCATAAAGTTAAAATAAAGGCCCATGAGGAAGTCAAAGAGTCATGAAGAAAAGACAAAAGAGGGAAATGACACATTTGCTCATGAAGGGTCACCATGTGACTTATTAAATGCAAAGATTCGAAGGGTCATGCAAATTTGACGTCATTTTTCATGAGTGAAAGGTCACAAAAAGTGAATGCCAAAGGTCATTTGGAAAGTTATAAATAAAAGCTTGAGAAGCCATTTGTAATATGCAAGACAGTGCATTGTTTGTAATTGTTTTATATAAGAAAAGAGGAGAGAAGAGAAAGAGATTTTGTAAAGTTATATGATTTGTTGAGAAATCAACATTGAGAGATAGTTGTGTTTTATACACAAGAGGGGTTGGTGCTCACAAATATTTGCAAGGAGTTGGTGCTCCTATGGGTTCGTGCTCACAAACAGTTGTGTTGGTGCTCGGCAAAGGGTTAGTGCTCCTGCAAGTTGGTGCTTGCAAACTTTGTAATTTGAGTTGGTGTTCATTCATATACTTGAGATTGTTCTCCGTGGCTTTTTCGACATTGGGTTTCCACATAAAAATCTAGGGTCTCTCTTTCTCTCTTGTGTGGTGCATGATATTGTTTCAATATTATTGCATATCTTTTATGTATGATTAAGTGCTTAAAGAATAGAAATCAGATTAAGTAAAAGATTTAAAAGATATATAATACACTGATTCACCCACCCTCTCAGTGTATTATGTGCTTAACACATCGTAATGATGATCATCATGAAAATTGCAAAATTAAAAATTCATAAAGAGGTTGTTGATTCTGCAATACTTGAACACTTCATGGTCAAAAACTTATTTAATATGTTTTATGTTTTCCCTTGTGATGTTACTAGGATGCATGTCATCATCAAAATGGCACAACAAGAACTTGTGCTTTCTCTTTTTTTCGTTTTCAAGATATCTAAACATCATTGTTTAAATATGCAATATCATTATTACCTACATATTAACATTATTTCAACGCAATATCTATACACATCAACATCAAAACGAATTGATTTCAAGATAACCTACACTATTTTCATTTAACTTAAAATAAATACTATCTCATGAGTTTTTATTCCAATGTGTCCTCTTGGCCTACTTCTACTTCCACTACTACCTCAATGAGATTGTGACAACTCTCCTATACATAAAATTTAGAAAACGTCTCACAATATTTACGAAATATAAAAAATTAAATAAATGTTAAAAAAAATAAAAAAATCATAGCAATATTTTTGTTAATTAAAAACTCGTGATGCACATATACTCATTAATCTAAATTTCCTATTTTTAGGAGATGAATCCAGGCTAACTAAAAATATTTGTATAAGTGCAAAATAAATGTATATAGGTGATGTATGATAGTTATTTGATGATGAACAACTCTTTTTGAATGATCTAAAGTTCATAACAAAAATATTTGGAATGTTTAAAAAATGTATTCATGAGCTACTAAATTATCATAAAAAAAAAATGGATGAAATCAAGTAACTTACCTTATCTCCACCAAACTCAACCCACTTCATCTATTTCTCTTTAAAATGTGTTTGAAAACTCATCCTCCACCAAAATCATATAAGTTCCACCACTCCTCTTCAAAATGAAATAGCTTTGACAAATCTTATGCACCACAGGTATATAGGGAAGCCTTAAATTCAAATGAATTGAATGATGATGCTAACCAGCACTAAATTTTCCAATTTGCACCGGGTTGGTGCCTAGTTTACACCACTAACAAGTAAAAAACATAAAAAATAGAAATGAGTGGATGATGCAAATCTAACCCAAATGGTGGCACTAATTACACCAAATGTAATAGTGATTGTATCATGATATATGTCGCTGACCTATGGCGTGTATAACCTCTAACTTGGCCATTCTATAATCTCTATATTTCATGTTGATAGGATTAGTCAGCCTTACGGTATCATGTAATCTCCACAATCTAATTAGGGTATATATACGAGGAATTTTGTTCTTGTTGCAAGGATTATGGAGGTTTTACTCTCAAAGTGGAGCAGTCTTATAATTCAATATTCTTCTCTTTATTTCACTTATATTGTGTGGATCTACTATACTCTATTCTATTTAACTCTATTATGCTCTTATTTATAAGTTATTGTTGTGAATTTATTCCTGACATATGTTGAATTGATATCTATTTTTGTGAATCCACTCTTGAGATATGTTAGTGATAGAACATCATGGTTATGAAAAAACTATAATAGAAATCATTATTACAACTAACATGAAAGTATATCAAAGCCTCTCTTTCCCATGGTAGGAAAGGGGGCATCTAAACACACCGAAGCTACCTCTTTATAACTATCACCCAATCATTTGTAGAAGAATAAAAGGAAACCTATATTTTCTCTTTCACACACATGTATAGAGGGCATGTTTATATAGATACATAATCCACCTACTTACAATAAATACCTCTCAATTAACTCGCCTACCAATGTCCCAAATCTTTAGATCCATAACATAGTTCCAAGTACAAGTACATGTATGTGCATATGCCATATGAACCCACCTACCCTTATATGCCCTCATATGCACACATAATCCTACAAATATATCAATGACCCATAACATATATATCTATGTGGTGTACAAACCTATGTGCATATCCCACACCACAAAAGTGGTTCATTGTAATGTAATTAATATATTGAAAAAATAAAGACACGACAATAAATCATAATTCAATAGATGACATGAACAAATTTAACACCAATCACTTGCACATAAGAAAATAATCGACTAGTCGATCTATACAAGATAAGTGAAATGAATAGAAATATATAGAAATATATGACTAAGCCACTTTGAGGGGAAAAATCAAACATCCGTGCAATACGAACATAGTTCAAAATTTTATGATCCAATAATCAAATACTACTTCCAATATATAAAATAATTAGGCTATGGGGATTCCATAATCCAATTAGGTTGACAACTCCAACTACTAGTATGAAATATAAAAATTATCAGCTGACTAGGTCAAAGATTATGTGCACCCACACTATCCCAAGTCATCCAATAGACTAAGGGTGTAGCATTCCTCCCCCATTTCAAGCAAGCAGTGTCCTTGTTGTTGACCAACCTTCAATGCTTTTGCATGAAAGTTTCATCTTATCATGTTGCATCTTCTATGATTAAGTTCTTCTACTTGATGAGATACTTTGTGATCACCTTAGTCTTCAGAGTCTTCATTAATTTCTACAAAAACACCTCAAACTCCAAGATGATTCTTCCTTTTTTTCTAAGACTATTGTCTCTATTTTTTGTTCAATATTCTCTCCAATGAATTTCTTCAAATAGCAAACATGCAAGACCGAGTGTATTTTTTTTTTTCTGCGGTAACTCCAATTTGTATGCCATGCTATAAATCCTCTAAAAAAATCGATAAGTTCGATAATACTTGGGAGAATTTTCGTTATCCTAATTTTGTTGCTTCAATGACACCTTATTATATGGATGCAACCTTGGAAACACACAATCTCCTACTTAAAAATGTATTTCATTTTTGTGTTGGTCAGCTTGTTATTTTATTTTGTTTTGTGTCATGGCTATGTTCTCTCTTATACTAGAAAGTACTTGTTAGTGTTGAATGTGATCTTCCAACCCGTGGTTTCACTTTAAAAGATTACATGATAGATGGAAGTTGATATCCATATAGTGCCATTAATAGGGACATTTTTGAAGTATGGAAGCTGATATCCATATAGGGCCATTAATGGGGACATTTTTGAAGTATGGAAGTGTTGTGCCATCATTATACTAGTGGCAATTAGTTAACCCATTTGGGCTACTTATCAAAAGTAAAATTAAAAAATACCTCTCCAAGCACTTGTTGACCACCTCAATTTTCCCATCAGATATGGGGCGATGCGAAGAGTTATAAGCCAACTCAATACCCAACAAGAGAAAATAAATTGTCAAAAAAATACTAATAAATAAGGGATTATTGTCACTATAGTAGCTTCTAAATTGTCTCTCAAAACGTTGTTTCCAACATGATTGCTAGAAAAGGACGTGACAAGGCACAAAAATGAACATACTTTGTGGGTCTATCTACCACCACCATGATGACATTTTCCCCTTTGAATTTTGGCTGCCCCTTGATGAAATCCATGGAATCCTCCTCCCATTGCTTGTTAGAAATATCTAAATGCTATAAAATACTTGTATTTTTAATTGCCTTGCCCTTGTTTTGCTAACACATCAAACACTCTACCAAAACAAAATGTACTTCACCTTTGAGCACCTCTAAAATATATTACTAGCCCTATGATCATTCTTCGAGATTTCTAAGTCTCCTCTAACTGGAGAGGCATGGAGCTCCTCGAGAACCTTATGCTTGAAGATTGATTTTTTTCAAAGATATAGCATGTCCTTAAACCAAAGGGTGTCACCCTTCCACACAGATTTATCCAAATTGTTTAGATCCTTGTAAATTTTTTGAATGAGGTGCCACATATTTGGATCCTATTTCCACTTTGATCTTGCCTCATCCACCTAGTCTGCATATAATGTTGACATTGCACTAAACAATACCTTTATGTTCTCATTCCTTTTAGAGAGTGCAGCTTCCACTACGTTCTCCTTCACTTTACTCTAGATGATCTCAAAGTCATACCATGTCACACCCCCAAAATCTTGGGAACCTATTTTTACTACTCTTTTGATGATAACATGTCCCAAGAAGTGTTTTAGACTATCGTGATTTGTCTTCACTTTATAGTATCTTCCCATCAAAAAAGGCCTCCATCACTCGATTGCATTAAGAATAGCCAACATTTTCTTATCATGAATAGGTATGAGTAAATTCTTACCTTTGTGTTGGCAGCTTTCAAAGGCAATGGGTCTACCTTCTTGCATTGATAATATACCCATACCATGGCCTGAGGCATCACACTTCACAATGAAAGTTTTGGTGCAATCTGGAATGGTGTGCATGGCCTTCTTAAGCTTCTCAAATGCTCTAGTTGTTACTTTGCTCTAGTGGAAGGAATCCTTTTTCAAGAGAGTTGTGAGTGGTGTCGTAGTAAAATTTTTATAAACATATGGTAATAGTCAATAAGTACTAAGAATGTATATAGGTTCTTAAGGGTGTTGGGCACTTTCCATTCCACCATGGCTTGGATCTTAGTAGGGTCCATTTATACTCACTCATGAGAGACAATGTGACCCAAGTGCCCCTCCTTGACCACAAAACCACACTTACTAAGTTTAATATCATGTTGATGTTGCTTGCGAGCGTGCAAAACCTAATAAATATGATGTAGATGGCCTTCCTGCATTTTGTTGTAAACAAGTATATCATGAAATAACATCAAGACAAACTTCCACAAAAATGGCTTGAATATGAAATTCATCAAAGTTCGAAATGTGGACAGATCATTTGTGAGGCCAAAGGGCATAAAAATAAAATCAATAATGACCTTCATATACAACAAATGTTGTTTTTGGAATATCCTCCTCCCTGATTCTAATTTGTTGATATCCTAATCAAAGATCTAGTTTGGTTAAAAAACAACTCCACGTAATTCAACTTACAAATCATCAATTATAGGAATATGAAACTTATATTTGATTGTAAACATGTTTAGCTCTTTGCAATAAGGGCATATGCACTAATTTTCATCCTCCTTATGCAACATCACCACATGAGAATAATATGCACTTTGACTATGATGAATAATACATGCTTTTGGCATCTTTTGTACCATTTTCTCAATCTCGCGCTTTTGCTTGTATGGGAACATATATGGTCTAATGTTAGGTGATTGGTTCATTGATACCAGTTGAATGGCATGGTCATGATCTCTTTTGGGTGGCAACCCTTTCAACATCTATTTAAATACAAATGAGTGTTTATCAATGATAGACTAGGGACTTGGTGGTGGTGTTTCATTTGATTCTTTGACTTCTAGTGAAAATAATTATGCCACAAATCCAACGGATCATTTTTTGAGCAAATTTTTCATTTGAACAAAACTCATCATTTGTGGAGCCTTTGCTTACGATCCCTATAATTTGAATATCTTGCCTTCTAATACAAATCCCATGAAGAGCTTCAAGGAGTTTGTCTCTATTATGCCCAAAGTAGTAATCCATTAGACTCAACTATATCCATTGCACGCATGGGAATGGAAAACATAGTGTTAGTCAACAGGTAGTCCCCCATTGTTAGTTTGATATTGTGGCATTTTCTTCTTGAAAAACTAATTGCATTGGCATCAATAATCATGACTTAAAATTATAGTGATAGAAAGACAAAAGTAGGAATGCACGACCAACTTATTGTTGATGAAATTGTGAGTACTTTCCAAGTCAATTAACACTATCATTATGTTTCTTCATAAATCATGTTACCTTTAGGGTTTGTGGATGGAAAGAGATGGTTGGTTTTGGATCCTTTGATGCTTCCTCTATTTTGTCTTCGGCCTCAAATGCTTCTTCCTCCTCTTTCTCAATTTCTTATTCAATGTCAAACAATTTCTTCTATGCACATTTATGTCTTCTACTATATTGTTATCACAATTAAAGCAGAAGTATTTTTCCCTTTTTTATTCAATTTTCTAAGGTGTCATTTTGGTCGGTTGAGGAAGGGAATCTATTAGGGTGGTATGGTCTTTGACGCTAGGAAATCAATGTCTTCTAATAGTCAAAACCTTTTCATCTACCCTTCTTTCCCTAATAGTAGACTCAGATAATGAAGGGAAATAAAACAAGTGTACCTCATTGAAAATGGTCCTTTAAGTTCTCATCAATAACATTATCCACTCTCAATGATAGGGTCTAAATTGCTAAATATAATCATTGATTGTACATGTTTGACTTAGTTGCTACCATAGTGGGCAATCAAGTCCTCCACAAAAGTCAATCATGTGACAATAGAGTTCTTTTATTTTTTCTCACAAAGCTATCAATATCAAAAGAATTAATCAAGTTCCAAATATAGGGATGCCATTGCAACCTTCTATGTGCATGGGACTTGGTGTAGCTCAAAGAAAAAATTTAATGGGACATCCAATTGAGTGGATCCTTGCCATTAACTTTATGCATGTCCATCTTTGGCATAAAGTGTCGTGAACTCGAGTTAGAATGGATCATATGGCGATTTGAAACTCTAATTATTAGAGTCTGCCATGTATTCATTTGGAAATATATACAAGCAGTAGAATCCTTTCTTTGAAGTCTTGGATTATTGCCCTAAATGTTGGAATGCTACCAAATTTTGGATAGATGAGGTGAGTTGATCCAAACTCGACCTGGTTTTCATGCTTGTTTTGATCCTATCTATGTCCTCTTTCATAGCCAACTACTTCAGTTCCTCTTTTGTAGTCATGTGTGTTAAGTTTGCTTCAAGCATAGATAGTTCCTCCATGGCAGCCGAGCCAACAACATTTGCTTGATGTTGTGTTCGATCCACTTGTGATGCCATTTTGTTTCATTCCTTCGTAATCATTATCATCAAGCTTACTTAAACATTGTTCAGGTTCTTTGTTATGTTATTAAATCTTCCTTCTAGGTGATCCAATCTCGTAACTTCATCCCCTTGTTGGCCCACGTTTACCTCTGACTCTAGATCTTCCTTCAAAGGAGTCTTCCCTGGTGTGGCTTAATTATTGCCCCTTGCCTCTCTAGGAGGACCCATCATGATTTGGCATTTGACTAGATCAACTTTCCAACCTTAAAAATGAAAGATATGAATATTTTGATTGGGTTGCACCTTGAAAAAGAAAATTGACTCAATGGATAACTCCCAAAATGAAAGTCGAACTGACAATACTACTTTGGCTTAATAGTTCCATCTAATGATGCCAATTAAATTATAAGCCCTCTCTATATAACCTCCAAGTCATTAACATTGGGGATAAGGAAAATGGGTAACTTACAGATCAAATTATATTTGGTCACTATGCAATGAAATGTATAACATGTGGGTTAATGGTTCACCCCATCCCCAATGTTATTAGATAAGAGGTTGAATGTGCCAAAATATCACATATAAAGAACCAAACATCGAATAATAGAAATATGGCATATACAATAGAAATCCATAACACAAGCATTGTAAGACTTTTGGATTCATCATGTCAGAAGAAAAAAAATCTAATGAATCCAAAGTCTTTCTACCAAACCTGTCATCGAGAAAACCTAAATAATCTAACAACGGTTGTAGATAGGGGACCAATGTAGCCAAACATTCAATAACTCCAAAAAGTATCCTTGAGATAGGGATACTCGGTACAATATTCTTTATGAAAAAAATTCGCTCCACAATCTCTATCTATATGAGAGTCAAACCAATTACACTATTCTATCTCAATACATTCATCTCATGGCGCTTATAAAATGATGAGAGTTGCCCACATATAACCTCCAATCTAATAACATTGGGGCTAAGCTAAATCTTCACCTACACATTACACAATTGATCATCTAGTTACCAAAAATAACCCCACCCAAAAGCTAACCAATTGACCCACCATAAGTAACCAAGAGTTGTCTACACTTCAACTACTATGTATGCATCACAATACATGGGTTTAGGTAGATAGTAATCCTCAATATTTATCGTGCCTAGTCTTGTCATAATTTGCAAAGGAAGATGGTTTATAAATTCTCTTTTTTCACATCGAGCTTATACACATTTGTCACCTTCCAAGCTATATCTTTGACCAATCTTTGATAAACTCCTTTGTAGTTGCTCACTCATTCATGATTTTGAAATGTAAAACCCTGTTGATTTCTCCATCAATGAAGACTGCGAGAAATATGGCAATGTCTCTACACCATTCAATGTTGTATGGCTGACTTGGTGCTTGTGTCAGAGCCATCAAGGAAAATAAGGGGAGGACCCACTAAACATTTTTCTTCCTATCCCAAGGCTATAGTTTTTTATTTGGGTCCCAAACAATGAGAAAGATACCTACCAATTGTAGAAGGTTGCAAGAGCAAATGAAGCACTATCATTTAAAACCCTCAACACCCTAAGTTTTGGGATGACTTATACCTCCAATACGATTTAAGGGAAGGAACTCAACAATTGATTTCATGTGTATTATCTTCTTATCTCAAGAGAGGGCCCTGACGAAACCTCAATAGCTTATTGAAAGAAAATATGCATACTATCGAGCCTAATTACATGGATGGTCATGTGAGGTGTCTCCTCAACATAGTGTATGAGAAAGGTCAATGAGTCAAGTGGATTCATTTCAAAACAAAGAGCATATGTCAAAATGCTGCTATATTTATATATACACACGCACACATACACAATCACGTGTAAGTGGACACATCCTCTCACTCACTCACTCTCCCACACACACACATAGCTATATTTATATATACACACACACATGCATGCACACACACACACACACTACTATATTTATATATACATGCGCACACTGCTATATTTATATATACACACGCATGCACGCACACACCCACACACGCACACACACACCCACACCCGCACACGCACACGCACACGCACACGCACATGCACCCATGCCCATGCCCATGCCCATGCATGCACTCACAGCCACACACACACACACATGTGGGCACGAGTGTGTGCATGCATGTTTGTGTGTGGGCATGGGTGTGTGTGCAAATTCCTTCATTTATTCATGAAAATGTTAATAATGAACACATGCATGCACGCACATGCACACACACACACACACACACCCCTGGAGCAATCAATCACACACATGCACACACACCCACACGCACATACGCACGCACACCCACGCGCACCTGAAGTTGTCCTACAATCATATTGTAAAACTTTCTGATGGTTTTATGACACACGCACGCACGCACACACCCATGCCCACGCACACACCCACACCCATGCCCACGCACACACCCACACCCACGCACACACACACGCACACGCACGCGCACGCACACAAATCATACATGGAGCAATCAATCAGCTCAAAATACAGTCATGTTGAACATGACTTCTCACACCTGAGAAAACACTTCCAAGATCTTCTAATGCATGTAAAAGGTCATACTACCTTCTTAGAGCATCCTCCAACACAAAAGTCATATGATTCAATGGCAACTTTGCTCCTACAGATCATTCTCACCGTCCTGGGTTCCACTATCTTGTCTTACGTAGACAAGTCACTTTGTGAGCACCTTTTAGTGTGTATAGGCATCAACAACACTTACCAAGGGATTAGGAGGAATAGATCTTGAACAAAGACTCCAAACCATTGGATTCATCCCTACTCACCTGGAACTCTTCCCTAAACACTTTTTCACTTTGCCTAGTTATTTTTCATTGTTTTCACTGTCTGCAGTTTAGCGATAGGACATCTTGATTGACACAGACACTGTATCTTGCCAAACTAACTCCATGGGCCTCAAGAACAAGTCTTGGCCTTCAAGCTTCACCAACTTGTATGCATTGACTCAGTCAACCTTGCCTGTAATAACAAAATCATTAGAAACAAGCATATTTATGTACCTTCTGCTTACTACCTGACACATCACTTCCATTTGGAGATCCCTGTAGGAGTCCTCTACAACATCCAATCATCAATCACGCACACGCGCACACACACACATGCCCCCCGCCCATGCACTCACACACAACATATAGACACATTTATACACATGGATATAGGCATAAATACCCACACATATACATCCACATACATATATAGATAGATGCATGCATATATATATATATATATAGAAACATATAAAAGAAATAGGATTTATAAGAGATTGTGATAGATCCATGAATCACACAAACTATTCGTCCACCGCATAGATCAGTCAAGACACTTAGTACTCCTCAGTACTCCAAACAAAATAGAATTCCGAAGCATTGGGAATATTGTATATTAATAACCCACATTTTTTAAAATTCACATGCCACTTAAGAGTAGCATAGGCACCATAATTGACAATATTGTTGCATGCACATAATAAAACATGTACACCACTGTTACTTGGCATTACTGCAATAACACCAGTTACCTCCCTACTCTCCATGTCCATTCCATGTGTCAAATTAAAAATACCTAATTTTACCAAATGACTTGTATTGTTGATGATAAGCATGTTTTAAAAAAATAGGATTGTAAAAGGAGAATGTCTTCATGGCCACCATTTTCAAAATATAGGATTGTAAAACAAAATGTCTTCATGGGCATTATTTGTAATTTCTTCTCTGCAATGTGTGTGTATGTTATGCATGGACCTATTATTAAAACACCGAACAGCATATGAAGGAAAAGCTTCCCGAGTACATATACATATGCTGAATTCATGTTGGGGAAATAATGTCTACCGTTTGATCCCATTTGGCCCAGTCAGTCTTTGTTCCAATATATTCGTAAGATGAACTCACACGATAAACCCTTGACTAGATTAAGTCTTTCTGCACTAGGTTAGTATGCATCAAAAACAGTAATGTATGTCAAGGACAGATCACTTGCTTGTTTTATCCGTTGTATAGGGAAGTTTTATTTCAAGAAGCAAGCAGTTAGCATTTTGAATATATATTACAAAATATCCAGAAGAATCTGTCATGAGCCACTGACCTGCATATGGAAGTAGTCAGTCAGGGCGCAAATCGCTTTGTCCAGTCTGCAGCTATTCTGTCGTGTTCTGCTCGATCGGTCACATATTGATGAGCAATGGTTGGCACAAGACAATCATCTGACAAAGGATTTCAAAGTAAAGCATTCAGATTCACTGGCATTATGTTAGTTATTTTTAATTTCATTCAATGAGATGTAAAAGTTGAAAAGGTAACTGAAGTATGTAAAAGAACTATTTGTCCATAACAAGAGCAATTTTTATATAATTTACACGGATTGGCATCAGTTAGCAGGGAACAAATTGATAGCAAGACTTTCGATATTGTTAAGGTAGGGCTCCATTTATCCTTCAGCACGTCCAAACATATTTGGCCACCAGAATCGATGTTGCAATGGTAAATTCGAGTTTTGAATGCCACCTGCATACAAAATAGCAATATCAGTATGCATTAGCATGAGGTAACCAGAATGACATCTTCCCACTAAAATGATATGGATGCTTGTCTACTTATTTCTTATTTGTTAGGTGGTACACTGCAGTTATAAATCATAAAAATTAGAGAGGTAACAAGCAAACCTTTTAAAATGGTGCAATTTCAGCGGAAATACTCATGACAAGCTGTTGGCATGTATTTCTATTAAAGACTAGACAAAAATCCTCTTCATCCATATGGAAATCCACAAGAACATATTCCTGTTGTAGAATCTCCACAACAAATGATTGCCCTTCCAAATAACTTGTAATGCAAATCCCCATCAAGATCTTCAATGCAAGAAAACAATTCTTTATGCCCCGAGAATAATGTTCCCGCAAATAGCTAGACCACATTAAGAATTATTGTGAATCTTGAATGTTAAAAAGATTTAATGCAATCCACTAGCAGAAACAAAGGTTGGGGACAAAATCAGAATCCAATGACAACCATTTCGGATGGTTGATGGATCCACTATTTAAGCCAGCAATCACTCATTATGCAATTAAGGAATTTTCAATGGTCTCTTTAAATTGCTCTTGTTAACTTCAAAAAAATTAACAGGGCCACTTTTTGATTGTCAAAAAGGGAATGTGAAATGAACCAAAATGCTCTAATACCATTGAAAATGACCAAATTACAATTTGTAATCTCTGGGAACAGAAATTGTATGAAAAACAGCTCAGAAATATAAATTTCTGGAAACAATATACCTGATTTAATTTGCAAGGCTTTATTCTCATCCTAGTCCAAGCGTAGACTTGTGGCTTAATCTTATTCTACCTTCCTATAATAAAATTATGCTTTATTCATGTCTAATCTTCCTAGAATAAACTTACCCTTTATATTTTATCTGTCTTCTTATAATATATTTATTTTTTTGTCGCATGCAAAAATTCCTTGTGTCAATAGTCCTCTTAGTGAAACGTATCAGGCTCATTACAAGCCTGCCGCAGCTGAATCCGCTGGCCCCCAATCAATGTAAACAATGAAGGGTGTTGGAGTATGTCAGGTCCCTTCCGAGAGGCTTCCTCTATGGGTATTGCATCAGATGGAACCCCACTTCTATTGATCTCTTAAGGTCAATCATCTTCAAGATAAAAAACAGATTGGCTTGCAGCTGGAATGATGCATCCTTCATCAAACTCATTGAATTACATGGCAAAGTATGATAGCAGGTCTTGACTTCCTAATTTCCACTATCAAAAACAGCACTCTGGTAATCTCAAAGAAGAGAATGATAGCGTTTGCCACATGCATCACATGTTTTCTTATAATCACATCAAATCCTCATGCACTTAAACTCCTAATTGTACTTGCATGTTCCTTGCATAACTGTATAACTCCTTTAACTTCTTCTGTGAGAATTTTAATATCCCGCATGGCGATCCCAAATCTTGATCTGCAACAAGGATATTGATCCTTTAGAGTTCACCAGGCAACGTTTTTACTAGTATAATATTCATATCGTGTTGTGGTCATGTGGTCATGTGGTCATGTGGTCATCCATAGTGTTTTGTGGAGTAAACCAAAGAACACTTGCATTTATCTTTCCATTTGAATAATTCATTACTGCCATTCTATAATGAGCGCAATACGTTTTAATAAGAGGACTCTTGACACACTAAAATGTTGTGTGAACAAAGAATAAGTTTATTTTAGGAAAATAGAGTAAATATAGAGCATACGTTTATTCTAGGAGGATAGAGCAAAAAGAAGCATAATTCTATTCTCGGAAAATAGGATGAATATAAAGTCATATTAGGGCCAAAGACTACCTTAGGAGGTAAGAAAGCAACTAAAGCCATGCAAAGGCTAAAAATTTCAATAGGATTAAGCAAATCTAGTCACACAATAGCCACTCAGATGTGGTGCTTGTTCTCTCTATGAAGATCTTTGGATCTATGCTGCTCTGATACCACTAATGAAAGTGGAGAAATGGCATCGTTGTGGCCATCAATTTTATTGATTTAAATAATAAATGTATTCGACAGGTGAGGGTTAAAGGCCCCATCAACCTCTCCATCAATTTAGTGTCTCATTTACCTTATGGAAGAAATAACTTCCTTGCTACTTATCTATGCCCAAACACCATTAATTAAAGGGTGACTTAGGCTATCTAACGTCTAACACAATAATTCAAATTTAACTATAAACTATAGGTAACCACTTAGAACCCTTCAACTTTTGGATCATGTGATAACATCTAGTTAGCACGTGAAGATCTATTCCAGGTACCAGACAACATGAATGTTTTTTTCACTCACACCTTATGGACTAGCATGAACACGTATTTAAGCAAGTTGTTGCAAACCCTCTTCTTATTTTCTTGATTTGTTTCTTTTGTCACAATGCTTATTTGCCTATACCCTTATCAAATGTAGCTGGTCCAAGAGATATCAAACATTTTGCATCGGTTCGTTCCTTCATGTTCTTTAGTTGTAATTTTATCTCAAATTCATCCTCATTAAGTCTGCCCTGAATATCATGTATTGTACTGATTGGCTTACATATAAGGGTTGCTTAGCTCCACCTATTAAAATTCAAAAGTAATGCCTATTTTGTCTGCAGTTTAGTATTTGCATGGTTTGTGTACACCCATTAAAAACACTCTAATCAGCATATTCACTTCAGACCTGGCATCAAGTGGTAGACTAGATCCACCAGACCTTCACTGAGGACTTTTCCTTCTAGGCAAAGGATTGGAGGACAGACCAGGCATCATACCTCCCCTTGTTCGGGTCAGACTTCTATTCAGAGCTTCTTCTCGTCGGCCTTGGATGCTAGGAGAGTTGGATCGAACTCTTGATGGGTACCCTCCTAGTTCTTTTTTAGGGATCATCCTCGTGCTCCTAATGTTTACAGATTCTTGGAGATTGCTCATTTACTTTGCTCTCCTCTTTGGACCTGAGCGTGGTTGGGTCCTTTAGTAGTTTGGCTATGAGCGAGGTCACTCTTTGCCATGTTTTATACTATTTCTTTCAGCATTGTTTTTCTTGTTTTCGGAGACTTTTTTGGTTTCTCGCTTTTCCCCGACACATTTCTGTAATCTGCAGTCCCTTTGACCTACTTTTGTGGTCATTAGTTGGACATTAATATATTTATCGTATCTTCACTACTTACACTTTTCTTGTCCAACACTTATTAGTGTATTAATCTCTCCAATTATATGTATTCACATGCACTGGGATTGGCGTGGGTCAGCTTCTTAATAGATTTACTTATCTGGCCAATAAATCATTATCTTTCAACAATTCAACTTAAGTTTTGACTGTGGGTACTCAACTATCTCCAAGAATTGGTTCACAACTCCAATTAGTATAAATCACTCTCCTAACAACATTATCAAACTCCATGTTTGTGACTATACAAAGGCTAAGCACTCGCAGATCCACTTTGGACTACAGATACTCTTCATGCTACTAATGAAGATTAGCAGTACATTTGTTATATGTCATGGGGACTACACTTGGCTTGCAACGTCCTCTTGTATTCTCATAGGGGATTTGGGTTTTATCTTCTTGGTAAAGCCACTTTTTAGTTTTGTTTTACTTTTGTTTCAAGGCTTCTTTTCCATTATGAATGGTGCTTTACTGACCCCCTTATTCTGCTATCTTTGCTGGATATACTTCCTAGCTCTACGACCTTTTTTGGTCACTTGTGGATGTCAATATGGATGTCAATATTATTTCAATTCATTTCAGATGCCTTTCCATATCAAATAAATTCCCTTCCAATATTTTAGGTAGGCCATCATTGAAGAGGATGTCAACAGCTTTCAGTCTGTTGGAATAATTGTCATTGAAGTCAAAGGAATTGTAATGGATATGAACGGAAATGTCAAAAGGAATTGTTGCCGGAAGTGAATGGAAATGTCGATAGAAGTGAACGGAAATGTCGACGCAAATGTTAACGAAAATGTCGATGGAAATGTCAATGGTCACATGTCTTAGTGAACAGGCGGCTCTTGGATGGGACACATCCTTTAATGGCTATATAAGGGAGAAGAGATGTGGAAGTATTATAAGCATTCAATTTGAATGAAGATCATATAAGTGTGAGAAAGAAAGAAGAAAGGTAGAGCATAAAATGAAATAGAATATCTCTTAAGATAAGAAGTCATAGGATAGATTTATTTTAATGAAGAATATCATTTGAGAATTGTGAAAGAGAGGAAAGCATAAAGTATATAAAAAAATTAGTGAGAAAGGTAAGAGAAGCAAAGCCATCATTCGATTGAAGAAGTAATCATAGATGGTGGAATCAATTTGGCTTGGGGTCAGTGCCTCATTGTCTAGGGGTTGGTGCTCCTGTGGGTCAGTGCTCACAAATTCGCTGGGTTGGTGCTTGGCGAAGGTGATCAGTGTCTCCAGTGGGTGGGTGCTCACAATTTGACCGAGTTGGTGCTTGGTTTGGGGATTGGTGTCTCCAGTAGGTTGGTACTTGCAAACATTGTAAAAGAGTTGCATATATAAAAGCAATCTTTTGCCATGTTTTTTCTCCCGAAAGGGTTTCCATGTAAATCTTGTGTTCCCTTGCATTATTAATTGCTAGATCTTGAATGTTTATGGTTGTGGTTGATTAAATTTGAAAAGATTACAAGATTATGTTATACTGATTCACCCCTCCTCTCAGTGTAACACCGTGCTTAACAATTGGTATCAGAGCAGGTTCCTTCGGAAATAGTCCATAAAAGCACAAGATGGCCAAGCAGTTAAGGAAGGAGAATCAAGAGTTGAAATCTATGGTCAAGGCTCTTAAGGATCAGTTATGTATCTTGAATCTAAGTTGGCTTTAGAAGCAAAATAAGATAAGATATCTATTCAAGTTCTTAAGAATCAGCTAGAGGTTGCATATTCAAGTTTGAGATCAAGAGAAGAAGAGTGTGATTAGTTGAATGCTGAGTTAGGTTCTTTGAAGGATAAGCATGAGAAGCTCATAGTCAAGGTTGAGAAAGATCATGAGATATCAGTCCAAGGTAAGAAGGATGCAAGTTTGAAAAGCAAATTGAAGAAGCCAATCAGGCAGCCCAATGCTTTCAGGGTTTTCAATTCTTTTCATGGCCATTGTTTTGTTTGACATCATGTTGGTCATAGGACAAGACACTGTTTGACAAGAAACAATCGGTCAAAGGGAGATCTCAGTCACCTTCAAGCAAAAGGTATGAAAAATGTTGCTTGCTTTTGTTGTCATAATGTTGGCCATATTGCTAAATTATGTCCAAATGGAGTACAGAGATCCTCAAGATATGTCAAAGGCTATGGAGCCCCTAGAAGGTATGAGAAGGGCCAAACTCAAGTTTGGAGACCTAAGACAGTAAAGATTGATCAAATTGAGTCTAAGAGTAAGAATAGATTACTTGCTACGGTGGAGAAAGAATCAGATAGGAAGGACTGTGTGGAACTGTTGTTATCAGGAGTTGTAGAAAAGACAGTGAATGCTAGTCCTAAGCAGCCTACAAATCAAAGAGAATATCTTGTTACATTTGAGCATGAAACTTGTCAAGATTCCCTATTGTTAGTTTCTAATGATAGTGCATTGGAAGGTAAGACAGTTGCAAGAGTTGAGAAGATGAACAACATCATAGATGTTGAGGTTAGTGAGTCAAAGAAGTTAGACATGCCTAAATGAATTCTAAAAGAAAGAAATCAGTCTTATGTATGCAAGAGGAACAAAGAAGTAACAGATAAGATGTGGGCATCACCTGTGTTCACTTTGTTCTAAGACCCTTTGTGTGGGGTGTCTCTTCTAGGCTTCAAGGAGACACTTTACAGAAAGAGGAAGCATGGTGGATGCTTGTTGGGATATCATTGTGTTGCATGACAAGAAAGTCATAGATCAGTTTATATATATGTGTTTAATGTAAATTGATATGGTGTAGTGTCTTGAGAGCTCTTGTGAGCATGGATTCAGGTAAGTCTAGTTGCTTTGAGCATGTTCTTGATGATCATATTAGTAGTAGTGGTGAGCTTCATATGAGAAGGTGTATTGATCTTTAAAAGAGGTCTCTTGGGTCCAAGAAGTTCAGAGATTGATATGAAATTGGCAGCTTATGCAAGGGTGAAGGCGCATTCAAACAAGGTATGTCAATCTTGTGAGAAGTTGTGTATGTTTTGGTTGTTATCTTTTGGTTTGTCGCTTCAAGTGGTGTGATTGGGAGAAGCATGGAGCTCAAGTCCCTTGAGAAGAAAGTGAAGTATGGACTTGTTTCTTGTGTGAGATGAGTCAAGGGGCACAACTGTGAGCAGTTTGTCAGGTCCAAGGATCAAGAATGCTATATATCGATTAGCTTGTGAGAGTTTGTATAACCCTTTGCTATTGATGTCAAAGGGGGAGAGAGAAAAGAAAAGGGGAGCACTACAACAAGAGAACCGTGGACAACCCTTTGCCATTGATGTCAAAGGGGGAGAATTGAAGATAGGGGGAGCAAAGGAGGAGAACCACAGCAAAGGGGAGTTCATATACTAATTCATGGGGATTGCCATCAATGACAAAGGGGGAGATTGTTGGAATAATTGTCATTGGTGTCAAAAGAATTGTAATGGATATGAACGGAAATGTCAAAAGGAATTGTTGTTGGAAGTGAATGGAAGTATTGCCAGAAGTGAACGAAATTGTTGCCGGAAGTGAACAGAAATGTCGATGGAAGTGAACGGAAATGTCGATGGAAATATCAATGGTCACATCTCTTGGTGAAGAGGTGTCTCTTGGATGGGCCACATCCTTTAACAGCTATATAAGGGAGAAGAGATGTGGAAGTATAACAAGCATTCGATTTAAATAAAGATCACATAAGTGTGAGAGAGGAAGAAAGGAAGAGCAAAAAATGAAATAGAATATCTCTTAAGATAAGAAGTGTGAAGGATAGGTTTATTTTAATGAAGAATATCATTTGAGAATTGTGAAATAGAGGAGAGCAGAAAGTATATAAGAAAATCAGTGAGAGAGAAAAGTAAGAGAAGCAAAGCCATCATTCAATTGAAGAAGCAATCATAGATGGTGGAATCGATTTGGCTTGGGGTTGGTGCCTCATAGTCTAGGGGTTGGTACTTATATGGGTTGGTACTCACAAATTGGCTGGGTTGGTGCTTGGCGAAGGTGATCAGTGTCTCCAGTGGGTGGGTGCTCACAATTTGACCGAGTTGGTGCTTGGTTTGGGGATTGGTGTCTCCAATAGGTTGGTACCTGCAAACATTGTAAAAGAGTTATATATATAAGCAATATTTTGCCATGGTTTTCTCCCGAAAGGGTTTCCACATAAATCATGTGTTCCCTTGCATTATTAATTGCTAGATCTTGAATGTTTATGGTTGTTGTGGTTGATTAAATTTGAAAAGATTAAAAGATTATGTTATACTGATTCACCCCCCTCTCAGTATAAGCCTGTGCTTAACACAGTCAACAGGCCTTACCTGTCAGTAAATACTCCAAAATATAGACTGCAATCCATACTGTGTTTTTATGTTGCTTGGGGTTAAGATAATCAGCTTGATTTCCTCAAAGATCCATCTTCTTTTAAAATGATTTGTGGCATTCATACATCTACTTATTAATGTGAACATGTCTTCATTTCTTGTCTTGAAATTGTATGTGGCTTTTGGCCCTGAATAGAACGAACTTCTATAATGGTTCCCAACAATACTGTTAGTAATATGTTCAAGTGCCTATTTTCTTTTAGCCTTTGCCATAATATAGGACAATCTTCAATTAGATGGTTAGTTGGATTGTAGACATTCCATAAAAACAGAGTTAGGTTGGTAACATCAATGATCCCATGGACATTCACTTTGTCAGTGATTTGTTTTATGACATTTACTGCATAATATTGGCCTTGATGGAGGTCTCCCATTTCACTCGTCCTTGGTTCTTCCCATTTCCTCCGCCTCTTTTGCACCCTCAATCTTCCACTTCCATTTCCTTGTTTGACAAGTACCATATAAAATGCATTTGTGGGCTGGCCATTGATGCCCCTTCTACATAAGTTGAGGACAGTCCAACATGCTGTGTATTATTCATTCATATGTAAAATCATGCAAGTTAAAGTGATACTTAATTTACTCAATTGTTCATGTTGTGCAACCAATCTTGTTGAGTGAATCCCTTTCATCTCACATATTTTTCCATAATATAATATAAGAGCATTCAAGCTTTGCATCCCAATAACAATTTGTGCGCCATGTGTGTACTCTAGTGAGCCAAGATAGTTCTTGAATTTGATATCTCATCTTCTCAAATTTATCTTATATTCTTGTTAGTGAAGTTACTATGCAACCACATCCACTCTCCAATCTGGAAGTTCTTGCTACAAACATTTTCATAACTACAAAAGCAATATAGGTTCATTAAGGTCTTTTTCTTCCCTGCAGGTCTGCTACAAAACGATCTCTTTGTAAATCTCCTTGTACACCCAAAGGGACTTGAATCAACCAAGCCATGAACATTTAGTTGTATTATTTCCACGGATTTTTCGGATTCTACTTTATCTTTCATATTCTAGATGGCAAGATATTTGCCTAATGAATGTGGAAATGTTAACAATATTTACACCAATCCTGTGTATGTCTTAGGTAGGTTTCTTGATTGTTCTCGTTCATGAAAAATTTAATATTCCTCCTTTTAACATTGCTCTGAATTAAGCTAGCATGATTGTTGGGCATGTGATATTTCAAGCTTCCCAGATACTTTTAGAATAGATGCAGGTTTTTATGAATCTAACACCCTGCCAAAGTTATGCAAACTGATTGCTGAATCAAACATTATCTTAACTATTTTCTTCTTTCTTTTTTCAGAAATCTTATGGAAACCAAGTCACAATTCTCTGTTAAGCACGGGATATACTGAGAGGTGGGGATGAATCAGTATATCATATATATTATAAATCTTTTACTTAATCAAACACCACTTAACCATACATTCAAGATATGCAATAAAACTGAAACAATAACATGCACCACACGAGAGAGAGACACCAAATTTTACATGGAAACCCAAAGTGGGAAAAATCACGGAAAACAATCTCAAGTATATGAATGAGCACCAACTCAAATTACAAAAATCGCAAGCACCAACTTGCGGGAGCACCAACCCCTTTGCCAAGCACCAACACAGTAACTATTTGTGAGCACCAACCCATAGAAGCACCAACCCCTTGCAAAGATTTATGAGCACCAACCCCTCTTGTGTATAAAACACAACTATCTCTCAATGTTGTTTTCTCAACAAATGATAGAACTCTACAATATCTCTTTCTATTCTCTCATCTTTGTTTATATAAAACAATTACAAACCATGCACTCTCTTGCATATTACAAATGGCTTCCCAAGCCTTTAGTTATAGCTTTCCAAATGACCTTTGGCATTCACCCTTTGTAACTCTTCACTAATGACGCCAAACTTGCATGACTCTTTGAATCCTTGTATTTGAAAAGTCACATGGTGACCCTTCATGAGCAAATGCGTCCTTCCCTCTTTTGTCTTTACCCCGTGACTCTTTAACTTCTCTATGGGCCCTCTTTTGACTTTTATGCAACCAAAAATATATTTGTTAATATTAAATAAATATCAACACATTTTAGCCAAAATATGAACATTAAAAACACCTCTAGACAATAAATGTTATGGGGCCTTTATCACCAATGCTAGGCCTTTGACATCAATGACAATATTTCCAACATTATCTTCCAAGCTTCTCAGAAAAGACCCTATAACTTCAAATGCTCTAACACATGCCCCTTAGTCATTTCTTTCTTCTAACAACAAAGGAGATTCAATGACAACTCTCTCTTTAACCTTCCTTTCTTTCTTAAGCATAGCAAGTAATCTTGTCTCTAATCCTACTTTTCTGATTTTTGGTTTGTTCTATAATTCCACAATTATAGTCACCATGGAAGTTCAATATCCCTTCAGGTATTCTCTTGTACCACCCCATACAATGGTGTGGACCAGTTAGGACTCGAACTTAGGACCTCCCAAGCACACAATGGGTGCTCATACCACTAAGCTACCAACCCTCTATATGGTTCAGAATGTGGATTGCTCCAACACCCCCTTCAAGCCACATTTTTGTGCTTGGAGATCCTAGTCAAGCTCTTATACCATATTGAGTTTTCCATGGACGAACTATAACTCAAACCTAGCACCTCCCAAATGCACAATGGGCACTCTTAGAACTAAGCTACTATCCCTCTATATAGTTTAGAATGTGGATGATTCCAACAATTGGCACCATCAAATCCCATGCCTTGGCATTTTTACCTTATATTTTCCTAGTGACTAGAGACCGTCAAAGTTATTATTGTTGTTATCAACATATTAGTAACTACAAGTTTTGGTAGCTGACACTGTTATGTTGATGATTGTATTGCCAGCTTTAGGTAGTATTCTAATGACTCTCTTTAGTTGTGTTCAATTGTTGACGGTTTTTGTTTAGCCAACCACCGTTGAGTCATGTCATATAAATAGAATGATGTACGTCGGGGTAAGGGCATTGTCTAATAGGCCTCATTCTACCGAACTCATGTATTGTGCACTACCTATAATATAAACTTGTTATTACTCTCATGTTCTTCTATGCTATGATGTGGTATGTATTTCGTATTCTGCAATTGATGTTCCTTTGGTAGTGTAGTTTGTATAACAAACATTTTGGTGTCATTGCCTTTGCGATGTCATATTAGGCTAATGTTGGGTAGAAGCAAATTTTGAATGTGGTTCTATTTTTTGTTTTTTGTTTTTTTTTAAAAGACAAGGCACTACATTATCTTATAACATCTTTGTGCCAAAAGTGCCCATGAAGTATGACGACAAAATATCTTACAACGGTATGAAGGGAAGGTTCATCAAGAAGAAAACCAACCTAGTCTGAGAAATAATACATGCCATTGACCCCCAACAAAGCCAAGAGAAGACGACAACACGGTCACAGAGTGAACTAGGAAATCAAACAGTCTACTCGATTGGTGGAACAAGAAGAAAGGCGACAAAGGCTCTGCAATAGGTAGCCAAATATAAAAGCCATCAATAGAAGGAGCAGAAACAGAAGCCAAGGCCGAAGCATAAGTAGAAGTCAACATCGAAGCTGAAACCAAGAAAGAGTTCAATTGGAACCGATGGACTCTATGCCACTCACGAGTAAGGAGTGGGTAGTGATTTCTAGAAAATTGCCCCTTTCGGAGGAAGGAAGTGGGAACCTTACCGACTAGGCTAGGTTGGATGGTGTTGCAGAAGCATCAAGTGAAGAGTTCACTAAATCTAATGAGGATGCGACTGAGACGGAATTTACTAACGACTTCTTCACAAAAGAAGCAAGCGCCACATGCGAGATAAACATCTGTGGAATTGGAGATTTTTTTTATCAAAGATCCAGAGCTGAAAACACCAGGACAGTCCGAACATTGAGTTAGATGAAGTAGCATGGAAAGGGAACATGGTAGTAAGAAAGATAGTGTACGGATCTCTTCCAAAGGAAGAATCAAGTATTAGGAAATGCGCAATAGCATTGAGAGAGCAGCAGGAACATCCAAACAGAACTTCTTGAGGAGGAGATTCATACTCAAAGAGCTAGGTCAAAAGCAACCAATGCCCACGCTCATGGGCAATCCATCAATTTCATCTCCTGAAAAGCAGAAGGTGCTAAAGTTCATTGATGACAATCTGAAGATCCGGTACGACACTACATGACATGAATCACAATCTAGTGCCAATGGGCACACAAATGAACCTCTTGCATTACAGTGCTTTCTAGCAACACTTCGAGGAGTGGTTATTGATTGGTTCGCAAATGCACCAACCACTAATAAGGCAACCCAGGAGAAACTACGAAAAGCATTTGAGAAGGAATTCAAGCTCCTCATAGACGACAATGAGATTGTCACTAGAATCTATAATACTTGGGAGGGTAAACATGAAAACACACAAGCCTACAATAATAGGCCTAAAGAATTGCTCAAGAAACTTGAAAAAGAACCAACTAACGACTTGCAAAAGAGATGGTTCATTAAAGGGATGCAAAACTCATTGTGGAGGACGATGAAGGCGGTCCACCTTCATCTTATGAAGATGCATACAACTAAGTGATGGATATTGAAAGTGAGGATAAAACATCCTCGCCCTCGAGGAGTATAGAAGATGATTCTGACTCCAATGATAGCGAACCAAGATCGGTTCAAGCTCTTCAGAGGGACATGCTCTAAATGATGAACTAAAAAAGGCCACCAAGGGCAAAGGAAAGGACCTTTGGTGCACGGGTTGAAAGGTTGCTCACACCAAGGTGAATTTCCCAAAGAAAATGTTTTATCAGAATTGTCAAACTACATGGCATTGAGTCAAGGATTACCCATACAATTTGCAGAATAAGAGTGTCCAAGTACTTTTCACATAAAGGAAGTAATCGACACCACCCACCACACCACCAAATCCAAACAATTATCGACATCAGAATATTAGTGGCGACAGGGCTTAGATTCAATATGACTGTTAGCAGTGATCCCTAGCACTCCTTCGAAGGATCTACTTAGGTCGTAGTCTAGAGCCTAAAACACATTTTTCACAAGAAACTAAACTCTCACATCAGAGTTTGTAGGGATCCTTAAGAAGTACATAATCTAAACAACGCATTCATTACTTTATTGTGAGTTCGAACTACATTATATGATTAGGAAAGATATACAAATAAACTTTACTAAACCATAAAATAGGAAGTAAAAATGCAACAAGTCTTTCAATTCATAATAAAGCTTAGTTTATCAGGCAAGGGAAGGTCATGCTCTTTCGTGCGAGCCTTACAAATATTTATAGATTTACATGACTATTCACCTTCTAACTCTTCATATCAACTTTTTTTTCTTGCTATGGAAGTGTTACATACAATGGTTTCCAATTTCTATCTTTTTGACTTATACATTGCATCGCAAACCAATGAAAAGTATGTTTGCAAACTTAATTGTTTTTCCATGAACAGAGCCTCCTACCTGACTTTGTAGCTACTGTGTTGCCATGTTTTTCTCAATATCCTTTTCTAGCGCACTAAACTGATTTGCAAATCTCCGTGCTTGAACTCCAGCAAATTAGTTGCGAGGCATGTACATCTCCCATTGCCTTGTCCAATCCAACACAACCTACTGTTACTCTAAAGAAGTTTTCAAAGCTTATTCATGTTTGTCATCCTTTATCCCATTGAGCACTATAACATGTGCTTGCTTTGTTGTCTAGTATATTCCTTGGAATTCTTATTGTGTCCAATCTAGCAATGTTGTTGCAACAGAATCTACTTGAGTGGCAGCAATATCCATCACATGCTTATATTCCTCCAAATGGAGGATGACAGACTAGAAGTCAGACTTCTGTTTTTCAGCAATTATTTTCTTTAACTTTTAGTTCTGCTCCCAGCTCTCCACACATTTTTCCACCAAGTATTGACCTAAAATTGTTCTAAAATTTTGGTCACCGAATACATCCTTGACCAGATGAGGACACTTCTCTTCTATCATCATGCACACTTTATTCAATGTGTCCTCAGGTGCATTCTTCTTACCTTCCAATTGTCCAAAAAGTTGGATATGATAGGCCCAAATTGTGGAAGTCATTGCATGTGTTGTGATAGGTAGCTTGTCTTATTTCTTTGGTTCGCCTCTAGGATTCTCTCTTCCTAGAACTTTCTATTGCTAATGGTTGTATCCTTCAGTCCCATTGACCTACTTTTGGTCATTTGTGGACATTAATATAATTTATTTCTTTCTTTTTTAGTCAATGGCCAAGTTCTTTGGACGTGTGATTAGGCCTGTTTTTGTATCCGGTTGTAGTTGGTCGCCTGTGGCTGCTCGAAGCTGCAAGGCCGATATCATAAATGCCATCCTACAAAGTTGTCATTTGTGTATCTAACAGCCGAGGATCGTGCTCATCAACACCTTGTGTTCCATTATCTTCTCCTTGTGCTCCAGTCTACACCATCACAGTTCCACCAGCCATTTGTTATGGTATTTTCACTGTGCTATCATTTGTTATTTGATCCTTTCCTGCGCCATCCCCTTGTCCTTGAGTCTAACCTGCACCAGCACCTTGTTGTTCTTTTCATGTGCCTCCCTCTTCTTCGTCATCCTTGGGTGCTTGTTTCATCTCTCTAGATGATTTTGTCTTGTGTTGCTTCCCATTGTTGGACCCTACAACACTCCTCCAAATCCTTTTTCGTGTTCCCCATAAGTGTTATACAAGTCCCGATTGTGCTTGTTAATATGTGTCTTATAAAGGCTTGGGTTGATCCACTTGTATTGGAGTTGGTGGTTTATCTAGGTTTACATGTTGTTCTCCAATAACCATCCTTGAGACCTTAGGGCTTTTCTCTTTTGCAATCTCTATTGGTGGAGCTTACGACATTGTGCTAGGAGACCATGGATTAGCAATGAATGGAGGGGGAGTGAATAGAGGATGGGAGCTCATAAGGGTTAGACTAAAGGATGGTGGTGAAGGGCTCTTTGGTTCTTCTAGGGTAACCTTTATCTTCAAGAATAACCCTTTTATCCATGCAGAAGGCTTGGTTTGTGACCCCTTTGTGTTGGGCTTCTGCTCCCTTTTGTATGTCTCTCATCCCTTTCCTTCTTACTGGATTCAACTTTTATCTTGATGCACTCCATTGATTTCTCCCTCCTTTTTCTTGGGGTGCATTTGTGGGTTTCCCACTATGGAATGTATACTAGTGGTTATTAAGTGTCATCTAGTGATCTTCGCACTATTCAAAATACCTTGCTCCTCTAAGTCTTCTCCTCTTCGCTTGACAAGTCTATCTCCATGTGAATAGACTATGGGCTTAATGTTTCCTGTGTGAGGCTTTTTCCCTCTGCCTCTTCCTTGTCAAAGGTTGCCCTAGGCTTTTAATCCCTTGCCCTTCCTCTGTGATATTTACAAGGATCATTGATTCATGTGTTTCTATTCCTAGAGGTCACCAAATATGGCTCGAATGATAGCCACCCTTTCTCATTTCGTTACCTAGCCGTCCACATTCAAAGAAGCAGGCATCGGAGGTAGATCAACCCATTATTCTTTGTCATTGTTGGCTCAAACTTGAACCATTTGCACCACCTCCCACAAAAACCATTCCTTCTTGGATTCATTATGTGTAATGGCCCGCATGTCCTACAACACAATCTCCTTCACCTTCGTGTGAGATATACCCATGTGCTCAAAGTCAAGTTGGGTGAATAAAAGTGGTAACCTAGGGTCACTTAGCACTTTGATCGCCTTAGCCCTAGATTTTGGCATTGTATCCTTCTTTGGCCTGCCATTTGTTTTTCTTTTTGAAGTTGGACGTTCCTACAAACTTGGATCCTTCCTTTTCCTCGAAGTTTTTGTGTCCGCACTCAATGACTCGATGGTGGCATTGATTGCAATGGTTGCACAGATCCATCCACTTGACCATGCTGACTGCTTAGCTCCACCATGACCATATCATTGTCGATTAAAAAAGGAAGTTTTTGGGTGGTGTTTACCTTTATGCGTAGTGAATGCACCATGATCATATCTTACATGATAGTGGTAGTGGCCAATGATGGGAAGTAGCCTTGTACCTCCTTTGGAATCGTTGATGTGCGCTCATGAACTGTCTCACATCCGTTAACTAGCCTCCTAACTTCATTTCTTGGGCAAAAAGGGTTTTAATCTTTTTCGCAAATCCATTTGTTGATCATTATGCATCACCAATATGTTGGGCTTACCATCTCCAGCCTATTCGGTTTCTTCCAATGAGTAAAACATAGTAGAATTATCAACAATTGATATTGAAATTTGTTAATACCTCCATCAAGCAACTTTGGCAAGTTCTCATTTACTTCATTTGCCAAAAAAACCTGCCCAGTTAAAGGATTGGTCTTCATTGACTATTTGTTGTGCTATATCAAGCAGCTCTATAGGTACTTTCTAGTGCCCTTGCATTGTGTGCTGAAATCTCTGTCAATGTCTGTACAAAAATCTAAATTGCAAGCTCTTGGCCCTGATCTAACAGAAATCCTCATGTTTTCCATACCAAACTCAATTGCTTCTTGAACCCCTGATCAATAAGAGGGATATTGGTTTTGGATGGCATGAGAGGCTTTCCCCCATTAGCTAATCTGGTGACCCTCACAATGCTCACAACATTGATTGGTATTAGCAATCAGGATGCAAAGTAGATTGCATCGATGTTGTATCTGTTGATAATGGTTTGCAGAAGTTCATAATGATTCCTAAATGTTGGGAATTGAATAGGTCTCTTTGTTGTTGTGTCTTTGAATTTCCTGTATTGGGGTTTCCAATCCGATTTCTTACCTGAAATCAATTTCGTAGGGCTCATAGTGAACCATTCCACTTGGTCATTTCTACTAGTTGGAAGGGCTCTGAATCTATACCCATTTTGCCTACCAAAGGGGTGCTTTGGTACCCACCTCTTCCTTCTCATCCTCCAATAATCTGAAGAGCATTATGCCGACACCTTGCACCATTCTTTGAGTTCCTTGCCCAATTGGCATGTTTAACACTTTTTCCATTTGCACTTGTTTGCCTACGTTGAATTTGCACTTTTGTTTTGTTTCGCTCCGCGTTGCTTATACTTGCCAAACTCTGATCCAATGTCATCAATCTCCTTTGAGATGTTTGAGAAGTGTGTCAAATGAATGTGTTATCTCATTTATAGTTTCACTTGCCTTGGGCATTTAATTTGAATTCCTATCATTCATTTCCAGGTCATTCTACAGCCATTAACCAGTCTCATCACACCCTTTTTCATTGCCACTTGTTCCTCTTTAGTCAATGATGACGTGGCCCCTTTGGTTTTTGCAGTTGACGTGTGCAAGTGTCCACCTACCCTCTTCCATCTAACCATTACATTATATTCTTAGCAACTTTTTAAGTTTGCATACTTTGATAGTTCAATTTCAACATTTGCACCAACTTCTTTTGCCTTGAAGCTTTACTTTTGCACTTGTATTTTCCACTTACCCTACTTCCGGATATGAACAATTCACAAGACTTTTTGGATTTCTCTCACGAATCAGGTACCTCATACACCTTGCTTATTCCACCGAAAACAATTTTCTATCCATAGCTTCCAACACTTCACTTGCAATTTCCCTTTTGTAGAAATAAAAAACACCTACTTACTCTTCCCTTCTACTTGAAAATGAAAATGAAAATGAAATTCCTACACTACTTTGGGCATTACGGCACTTAAATCTTTGTACTTTTGTTTTTCCTAGTGATGATAGGGCTTAAGATGACTACCATTTATCCTTCCCTGAAAGATATTCCTCTGCAAATCTTGCAACATGATTGCTCCTTTTTCGGTCACTTGGTGAATTATATATGGCCCTTACCATCTAATTCTCAACTTACCTGAATGAGCTTTGAATCTACTTTCATACAAGAGTACCAACTAACCTTCGTAGAACTCAATTTGCACATCCCTGTCATGCCACACTTTCTTCTTTTGCACTTATTGATTCCAATTTGACAACATTCAGGTTTCTTCCATCCAAACTAAATCCATGAGTTTGGATTCAAGGGCTTCCTTATCTCCAATCCTCGTGGCTATTGCAATTCACTGGCTTGGAACAATGTATTCCATTGGCATAACTGCTTCCATTCCATAGGCCAATTGAAATGGTGTTTGTCCTATTGCTCGCATATGATTAGTCTGGTATGCACATAATACAATTGGGATTTGATCACACTAGTTATCCCATTGTACATTGCAGAATTTTGTCAATATACGCTATGATTCTTTATTAATTGCTTCAATTGGCCATTTGCCTATGGATGATACGTCGTACTTTTTTGGTGTGAAATCATGAATTTTATTGTCTTGATTGTGTTATTCAAAAAGTGCATACCTCTATCACTGATCAATCTATGAGGACACCTAAACTGAGTGATGATGTTTTCATAGAGGAACTTTGCAACATCCTTTTTTGTGCAATTGGGTGTTGCAACTACTTCTACCCATTTTGTGAAATAGTTTGTGGTTGTGAGGATATATCGAGCATTCGAATGTTTGGAAGGTGGATGAATGGGTCCTACAAAATCAATTCCCCAATGATAAAATGATTGTGCTACGAGGACTGGATTCAAATGCATTTCATTGCAATGGGTTGGTCTTCCCACTCGCTAGCAAACACTGTAGTGCTTGGCTACTTAGTGTGCACCCTGAAACAAAGTCAGCCATCATAATCCACTCTACAAAATAATGTTCATAGTCAAATCTCCTATGAAATGGCCTCTTGCATTGCCTTCATGTGCTTCTTTCAAAATAGCTCCTCTCTCATGTTCCAATGCGACTCTTCGCAACACTTCATCTTTTTCTAGTTTGTATAAAAATCCATTCAAATTTGTATAAGAGCACGAGTGACCAATTGCTTTTTCTCTTTTTTTGTATAATGCTCCAGTAATGTTCCATTTGAAGAAATAATACAGTTTCTTCCATTTGTTCTGGAATAGACATGAATCTGAAAAGGTGTGCATCAAGGGAATCTTATTGTATGTCACACCGCTCTTTCTTGACTAGATGCGGCTTAGATGATCAGGTCCCACATGTTCACCTGTTTTCACATTTAATTTGAATTGGTATTCTTGGAAAAGCATGCCATCTTGAAATCCTTCCTCTAATAATGGTTTGTTCACTAAGTACTCCAACACCTGGTGGTCTGCATACAATTCAAATGAAGTAGCCAACAAATAACGATGAAAACTTCTGATGCAGTCACTATACACCACAGTCATTAACTACCCATTTCAATCCCAATGATCCATAATGCATCACAACAGAATGGCCCTCACAAGGACTTGCAAGAATATTGTGCACTAAACACATTGTGTGGAGGTCGCAACCCATAAGGTTAAGTCACAACACTTCATAGACAAATTCTACGCAAATGAATTCTATGAGCCTAATGCACAAAATCCTCCTTGTCATATAGTTGCGCGCTAGTGCTTCTGAACAAGATATCGCAAGCTACACAAGATGAGGTTGCACATAATTACCTTGGTGTTGCAAGACTTTCTTTCACCCTTTCAACACAAATTATTTGAATTTGTGCGAAACAACGTTGAGCCTCCCAAACATAACTATGTAAAACTACACAAGTGATGCCAAGCTGCGAACACCAAATAAGGTTGCGTAGAAGAACAACATGCGCGCACACAAGGCACAAAACAACATAAAAGAACTTATGCAATAAAATAGTTGTGCACAATTGCAAAACTACTTATTATTACACTAAATGTTTTAGTTTGATGTACGATGACTTGTGAACCAAGATGCTCCTACATCATACACCCCGAGTAACAAAGAAACATGAGCTCCTACTCATGTGCATTCTAAGAGCTCCTTGAGAGGTACTCCGTACTTGGCTATTTCCATTGTGCTCATCCAAGTCGCATCTCCAACTTCCCGACCTTTCAACTTTACCAACTATTTTGTATACTCCTTTCTACTCGTCAATCACCTTATCAACTTCTTCACACTCTTTCTTAGGCATCTAAACTCTCTAATCATTTTCTTAAGATAATGCACTTAGACTTTCTTCACTACATTCCCCTTCACCATAAGTATATAAATTTGCTACATTGAAAATAAGCGATATATCTATCCCTTCAGTTAGCTCAATTTCATATGTGTTTTTCAGAACCTTTCACAACACTTTACATGGTCCAGTTTTATTTAACTTCAACTTATCATACATTCCTTTTAGCAATCTTTCCTTCCTTAAATGCGTTAAGACCATGTCTCCTGCTTGGTATTCCACTCCTCTTCTCTTCACATTTGCATGTTGCTTATATTGTGCAATGCAAATCCTCCCTGTCATACAATTGTGCACCAGTGCTTCTTAACAAGATATCGCAAGCTACGCAAGATGAGTTTGCACATAATTACCTTGTGGCAAGACTTTCTTTCTCCCTTTCTATGCAAATTCTTTGAACTTGCTGGAACAACATTGAGCCTCCCAAACGAAACTATGTCAAACTACACGTGATGCCAAGTTGCACACACCAAATAAGGTTGCATGAAAGAACAACACACGCACACTGGATGCAAAACAACATTAAAGAACTTGTGTGCAATAAAATATTTGTGCACAACTGCAAAGCTACTTATTATTACACTAAGTGTTTTTGTTTGATGTACAATTACTTGTGAACCATGATGCTCCTGCATCATACACCCCGAGTAAAAAAGAAACATGAGCTCCTACTCGTACATTCTAAGAGCACCTTGAGAGGTACTTTGTTCTTAGCTATTTCAATTTTGTTCATCCAAGTCGCATCTTCAATTTCTCGGCCTTTCCACTTCAGCAAATATTTTGTATACTTCTTTATGCACATTAATCACCTTATCCACTTCTTCACACTCTTTCTTAGGCATCTGAACTCTCCAATCAATTTCTTAAGATGTTTCACTTACACTTTCTTCACTACACTGCCCTTCATGATAAGGATATAAATCTACCGCATTGAAAATAGGCAATATGTCTATCCCTTCGATTAACTCAATTTCATATGCATTTGACACAAACTTTCACAACACTCTACATGGTCCAATTTTCTTCAACTTCAACTTATCATACATTCCTTTTAGAAATCTTTCCTTCCTTAAATGTGCTAAGACCATGTCTCCCACTTGGTATTCCATTTTTCTTCTCTTCACATTTGGGTGCTACTTACATTGTGCAATGCTTCTTACCAACTATTTGTGCACTTGCTAATGTAAGTCACGCATATATTCGGCAAAATATTCTGCATTAGTGTTCTTCCTTTTGTCATCTCTAATATCACGCAATTTTGCAACTCCTCTCGAACTTGACCCATAAACAATCTCAAATGGTGTCTTTCCATTGCTCCTGTTAACTGAATTATTATAAGCAAACTCAGCTTACGCCAACACTGAATCTCACGTTCCTCACCTTCAATCAAATATTACAACAAATTACCAAGACTCCTATTGACTACCTTCATCTATCTATCTCCTTGAGGATGATGTGTTGAACTGAATTGTAACTTGGTATTTAGCTTCTTCCACAACATCCTCCATTACTATCCAAAAAATTTCACATCCCTATCTAATACCGTGTTAAACGGTAATCCATGCAACCTTATAATTTCTCTGAGTAACTAGTTTGTAATGTGTGTCACATCACTAGTTTTCTTACATGCAAGAAAATGTGCCATCTTTGAAAATTTATCCACAACTACAAATATAGAATCATATCCCCTCTATGTTCTAGGAAATCCTAAAACAAAATCCATGTTAATATGTTCCCATCGTCTCTTTGGAATAGGCAATGCTTGACATAAACCTGCATTCTAACTTCTTCCTTTTGCCAACTGGCAAATTCTACATTACTAAACACATTTTTGTACATTTGTACTCATCTTAGACCAAAAGTAATTGTTCCCTCCACAACTACAAATGTAGAATCGTGTCCCCTCTATGTTTTGGGAAATCCTAAAACAAAGTCCATGCTAATATGTTCCCATCGTCTCTTTGGAATAGGCAATGGTTGACATAACCCTGCAATCTAACTTCTTTTTGCCAACTGGAAAATTCTACATTACTAAACACCTTTTTGTACATTTGTATTCATCTTAGGCCAAAAGTAATTGTCAACCACTACTGCATATACATACCAAAATGCCCTGCTAAACCTCCACTATGTTCTCCTTTATCAAATTTATCACGCATTGAACCCTTAGGTATGCATAATTTTGCTCCTCAAAACAACAATTCTTCTTAGACAAAATGATCTAATCATGGTGTTCTATCCACACTGCTTTTGTGCATGCTTTCCATGCACCTATGAAATCTTCATCTTTTGTGTAAAGCTCCTTCACAAAATCAAATCCTAAGACTTCCACTCACATTTTGTTCAACAAGAAACACCTACTCAGCACATCTGCAACTTCGTTAGACTTACCACTGCTATGCTTCAACACAAATGAGTAACTCTACAGAAATTCAACCCGTTTTAGATATCTTTGGTTCAATTCACCTTCACTATTGATGAAATGAAGCGCTTGATGGTCTGTATACAACACAAACTCTTTGGGAAACAAGTAAAGCCTCCACTTTTTGAGCATTTACATTATGTCATAGAACTCATGATTATACATTGAATAATTTCTCCTCACATCATTCAATTTTTTGTTGAGTAAGCAATAAGCCTACCTTCTTGACTTAACATTGCTCCAATTTTTAATCCACTTGCATCGTAATCTACTTGAAATGCTCTACTAAAGTATGGCATCGCCAATACTGGTTGTTTAGTCACTTTCTTCTTCAACTGCTAGAAGCTATGTTCAAATTTTGTGCTCCATATGAATTCTTATATTTTTGCACATCACCTCGGTAATTTTTCTACACATCCCACTGAAGTTGTGAATGAAGTTCCTATAAAAACTCATAAGGCCATGAAAGCTTCACACTTCAAACATATTTCTAGACAACGGCCATTCAAGGATAGCTCGGACCTTTTCTGGATCCATATTCAAACCTTCATGGGAAATCACAAACCCAAGTATATTGATCCCTCCATGAAACTACGTGTTTTCAAATTTAAAAACAACCTTTCATCTCACAATCGAGGTAACACTTGTCTCAGATGTACTAAGTGTTCTTCATCCGACCGACTGAAAATCAATATGTCATCCAAATATACTATGACAAACCTAACAAAAAACAGTTTCAGCACTTCGTTCATGAGTCTAATGAACGTACTCAATGCATTAGTCAACCCAAACGGCATGACTAGCCACTCATATAATCCTTCCAGCATTTTGAACATTGTCTTCCACTCATTGCCTTCTCTTATGCGAATTTGGTGATATCCTCTCTTCAAGTCAATTTTTGTGAAGTATTTCACTCCACTTAAGCAAAGTATTTCACTCCACTTAAGCAGTCCATCAAATCATCTATGTGTTGCAATGGAAATTTATAATTAATATTAATCTTGTCGATGGCTCTAAAACCAGTACACATCCTCCATTCTCCACCATTCTTAGGCGTTAACACTATTGGAACTACGCATAGGCTCAAATTCTCTTATCAACCATTTATCTAACAGCTCTCGTACTTGTCTCTACACCTTTGCATTCTCTTTAGGTGACACCATATATGCTGATTTGTTTGGTAAGCTCAATCCTAAAATAAAATCCATATGATAAATTATACTTCACATTGATGGTAACCCATCTAGTAGATCATTAGAAATAATCTCTACAAATTCACTCAACATCTCCTTTATTTCACATGGAATTATTTCTATTGTTGCATCTACGCTAACTTGGGTAGATTTTGATATCAATGCATAACATGCATGCTCCTTCACTTCTCTCAGGTATTGTTTCCCCGAGATCATCAAAATTCTTGGACCATTGTCCACTACACTTTTATCCCTCAAAGGATTTAAAATAGATTATCTTCCATCTTTCACCAATGTATAGGTGTTTGCACAACCATCATGTTACACCTTCCTATCAAACTACCAAGACCTTCCTAGTAACATTTGTCCATGGGCATGATGTTGCACATTACTTCATCCTTGTATGCATCAATCTAAAAACTTAATAGGCATTGTTCATTCATGTAATGTCCATTTTAGGGCAGATTTATACAATTCTGGAATTTGTGATAAACCCTTAAAATAAAATGCAAATTCTGATTTTTGTATCGAACCCTAACCACAAAAAAATTCAAAATTCCAGAAACACTTATTATAGATCAAAATTCAATATTTAATTGCCACAAACCTTTGCAAAAATTAAAAGAAATACAGCCATACAAAAACCTCAAAATTGGATTTTTGAACCAAATATATAGCTGAAAATTATTATAAAAATACCAGCTGAAGAAGTCTATGATCAAACACCAAAATCCAACACAAGTTGCCCCAAAAACTGCAATTTCAAACCCTCAAAGGGCGTGGCTGCCCTAAGAGAGGGCTCCCAACTAGATCGCTGTCCTTGCAAGCGCTGATTACAGCTGTGTACCACCTCCACAAGTTGCCCAATGGCTGCACTCCACTTGAAAAGATGCCCAAGACCTGAAATTTGTCAATTCCCGCTCAAATATGACCTCTAAATGAAGTCACCCGCTAAACAAAGAAGGATTTCATCTCCCAAGGTTGAAAGTCAAGGTGCTCAAACTTATAAAATATCAAATAATAGATGAATGATAGATGATCCAAATGAACCCCTCCATCTTCTTTTATACCTTTTCTCCATTCAAACTCCATGTTACTTTATTTTAATAATAAAACATAAGTTGTCGACATTACTTTTTGGCCACTTAGTCATACTATTAATTTAACTTAAGTATTTAAAAATATTTTTTGTTTTAATAATAATATTATTATTAAGTTGCCTAAAAGATTAGAAATGACTGGGCCCAACTTGAATAATATTATTAATTATTTTAATCTAGAAAAGGGGACATTACAGTCCACCCTTCCCAGAATTGCTCGCCCTCAAGCAATGTTGTTTCAACTGTAATCTCTCCATATTGAATCTTCCTATCAATACCCGGAACCCAAATCCATTTTTAGAATTTGTAATCCCAAACACTTGCTTCATGACTATAGCCTTGAGCCCCAATGGGTCCCATAATGTTATTGCGGACTAGTCCCTCCAATTCATGGCAAAAAACAGCTTGCATTTATGCTGTAAAAAAGTCATAAGAGCCACAAGCCTCCTTGAATCTCACCCCAATCAGCATTAGGATGGCTGGGTTGTTTGTCCCTAATAGCAGACATCATTTATTAACATCATCATGCAAGAAAGCTCTCCCAAAATACACAAATCCATAGCTGTTCATGACTGATAACAGCAGTCCTAACCCTGATTTTTTAAACTCAGCAACATGACAATGGTATAGTACCTACCAAACTGAAATTTTATTGAAAGATACAAAACTATAAGCAATGTAGAAGCTGATAGCCACCATATAAGGACTGAAATTTTGAGATCAACATATCTAAAGTTGGAAGTCACACACATGTACCTCAAAAAGTCACTTGGAATCCATACCATTATGCAAAATGCATTTTGAGCCAAAGGCTCTTATCTTTACTCTTTCACCCTGCTTAGAATGATGGCAGAACTAAAATAGAGTTGTGCTAACATTCCCCTAGTGTGAATTAACATTATGAGAGTGTTTACCATGATGACAACAAATTTGAAATGGCATAGTATGAAACAACAAATCTGAAACATGATTTTCATTTTTCTGATTTATCAATAGGAGCCTTTGAGCGGTTTGCCTTGACACAACCATCCTTGCAATGCTTGGAATATTGATAGGAACTTCTAAGGCTGTTTCTATTGAAAAACTTCCACTTTCCACTTGTATGGTGGATTCATTGATCGGCTGCTCGCTAACTTCTTTTAAATATGAATTCTCTTGCTTCCTGATTTTTTCCTTGGGATCCTTTTGAAGTTTTGACTTTCCATCTTTCTTCTTCAAACTTATATTTCTATTTTTTGTATATACCTCCAAGAATTCTTCAAAGGTATTATAAAATGTGTATATATCAGCCTTCTTATCATATTCATCAAAAGCAAAAAGTGACCTCATATTTATCACATTGCTCTTCCAACCATGCCTCCTGAATAGGATCATTCTTTTGCATTCTTCTAAATTAATCTAGGGCTTTATAGCTAATAGAAAATACTTCATACGATGATTTTTAATATCTTGGCTTTTCGTCTGTACTTCTTGTCTTGCTTTTTTTTTTATTTCTTCAAGATGATCCTTAGCTTTTTGTTGGTGTTTCTGTATTTGCATGCACACCTCTTGGATAGGATCTATGTATTCTTTCTTTGGTAAGAACTTAGGTCGCCAATCCATTGTAGACAACTCAAATCCCACAGCTAGCCCTAACAAAAATATAGTTTCTGATTTTATTTTCAAACGCTAACCACATACAAATTCAGACTTTGGAAAACACCAATTTTTAGGTCATAGTTTCAATATTTTATTACCAAAAATCAGATAAAATACAGCCATGCAAATACCTTTAAATCTGAATTTTTGGAGCAAATATATGATTGGAAATTACAACAAAAATATCAACTACATGTAAGTGTGATCAAACATCAATAGGCATCCAAATTACCTCAAAACTGCACTTTGAAACCCTCCGAGGGGTTCGCTGCCCTAGGAGAGGGCCCCTAATCAGGACGTTGCCCTTGCTAGGGCTCCAAACAAGGTTTGATGCCCCAAAAACTGTTGTGCCACCCTTTTCAATTGCTGTCCTACTACTGTGTTCCACCTAGAATGGTAGCTAGATGCCACAAATTGCTCAATTTTGCCCAATATGACCCCTGAAATGAAGTCGCCAACTGAAGGTTGAAGGTTTTCGTCCTTAACTTCAGAATACCAAAGAAAGGTTTTGTCTCCTAAGGTTGGAAGTCAAGAAAGTTGCTCAAACTTATAAAATATCAAATAATAAATGAATAATAGATGATCCAAATGAACCCTTCCATCTTCTTTTCTACCTTTTCTCCACTCAAACTCCAAGTTACTTTATTTTAATAATAAAATATAAGTTGCCGACATTACTGTTTGGCCACTTAGTCATACTATTAATTTAACTTTTAAGTATTTAAAAATAATTTTTATTTTAATAATAATACTATTATTAAGTTGCCCAAAAGATTAGAAATGACCTAGCCCAACTTAAATAATATTATTGATTACTTTAATCTAGAAAATGGGCCATTCCAATTCACCGGACTCTAATGTCCCTTCGGCAACCAAGATACCTTATAGGGATTTGGATGTGCAATCCTCTTCAAACCAAGATTTTCAGCCATCACTTGCAAAACAAGATTATCTGTACTACCACTATCAACAATCAACTTGTAGCACTTTCCTCTAGACTTGCAAATGGTTCTAAATAAATTATTTCTCTACACAAGACTATTATCGTCTTCTACTAATTTCAAAAACACCCTCTTCATCATGAGAACTTCTCCGATTTATGGATCTTCTCCATTATGAATTGATACACTACTTTCTTCCTCTGCTTGTGTGATATGCACATTCACATCATTCTTATTTCCTTCATTGTGTGCATGTGGGCACTCAAATGTTCTATGTCCAGTCTCTTTGCATCTAAAATATGTACTCATGAATCTATGACCTCTACCTCATCCATAGGATCCTCTACCTTTGGTAAAGTTTCTTGTCTCTTTGCTAGCTTCTCCATCTTGCGCAAATTAACCTCTGCCATTGATTCATTATCGTCGTGCCAGCAAAAACTGGTCTCTCCTTCATGTTGTGCATTATTGTCTACAAGACATCTCTTCAGCCTTCAATGCACACTGATAAGCCTCTTCAGCGGAATGAATGCGGATCATTCCAAACTCATCTTGAATGGAAATGTGCAATCCATTCATGTACTTCGAGATCATCTTGGTGTCATCCTCGACATGACCTACTCTGATGGTGAGTCTATAAAACTCTTTCGTGTAATACTTTACATTCATCTCCTTTTGTCGCAAGACAAAAACTTAGCCTTCAAGTTCGCAGCCAGTCTATCCCAAGTCTTGATTTTATCTTTTACCTTTACAGACTCTTTCCATCTGCACATGATCCCACCACAAGGATGCATGACCCTTAAACTTTGTGCATGTAAACTTGACATTTTGGGATCTTCTATACTGTCATACTTAAAATATTTCCCTAACTCAACGATCCAATCAATGATCTCTTCAAGACATAAACCCCTTGAAGAACTAAGAGTGTCCAACTTTGGCTTACTACTCATTATCGCAATTGCACGCAAGAATTTGTCTTGAGGTTTGTCGACCTATTCTTCTTCTAAGTTCTCAAGCACTTCTCCTGCAGCTTTATTATCGCTTTCCTCATCTAATACAACACCTTGGCATTGTGTGGTCTCCATAGCCTCTAAACAAGCTTGCATATATCTCATCAATTCAGCCAAGTCTGCAAGTCGTGGCGCTTTGGGCATTCTTGCAACTAAACCTCTTATGTGCCGTTTACTCAAAATCAAGAACTCCACACCTTCTACCTACCTCGCCCCCGTTTGGAAGATGTCTTCACTAGATGAGTGCAAGAAGTTGATGGCCCAAAAAGCGGCAACTCAAAAAAACATTTTCGGAGTTGAAAGAGTTTCAACGAAATGGATATCCATTTTTTAAGCAATGGATATTTGTTGTTTTGAATTAGGCTCGAACATCCAAGCCAAAACAAATATCCGTTTTGATTTGAAACTGATATCCATTTTGCAACCCTAAAACATCCTCTATCTTCTAGAGGCCATAACTTTTGCATATGAACTCGAAATCAGGTGCCCTTATTTTTTGAATTATATAATTTCTCGAAAGAAATCCAAATATGTAATCAAAATGTATTTTTGATGAAGTCAATATGCTCTTTTATCCTTGCACCAAAACCTATCTATTTTTGTGATGTGGCCTTGATTAGATGGGATTGGATAGATGTAGGTGGATTAAGAAAAGTATGGCATATATGAGCACCATATATCATTATTTCATGATCAAAATCACATTATTTTAGAAAAAATAATTGAATCAGGACCCAATTAGGTGCTATCCGGTACATGAATGTAGATTTGGGAAAATAAAGCATTGTTTAAGTACCATTTGTCATTATTGCATGATCAAACGACTTTAATTGAAAATTTTTGAATGGATTGGGCCATGATTAGAAGTGATTACGCACTTTATGGTAGACTTGTGGAAAATTGGGAGTCTATGATAATGAATTTTCATTATTTCGTGATCTAATGTCAAAATTTGAGATAATTTGACCAGATTTGGCCCCGATTAGGTGTGATCAAATAGATGTAGATACATTTAAGGAAAATTACGCATATGTGAGCACCATTTGTGATTATCATGATCAAATGTCATTATTTTAGCAAAATTGATTCAATTAGACCCCAATTAGGTGCTATCATGTACATGAATGTAGATTTGGGCGAATCAGGCATGTTTGAGTACCATTTGTCATTACTTTTGCAATTGAATGTCATTATTTGAGCAAATTTGATCAAATTAAGCCCTAATTAGGTTAGATCAGCTAGCTGTACATAGATTTGAGGAGAATTGTCCATATATGAGCACCATTTGTCATTATTTCATGATCTAATGTTGTTAATTGAGAAAATTTGACAAGATTAGACCCTGATTAGGTGCAATCGCATAGATGTAGGTCGACTTAGGAAAAATTGATCATATACGAGCATCAATTGTCCTTATTTCGTGATCAAATGTCATTATTTGTGAAAAATTGATTGAATTAGGCCCCAATTAGGTGCTATCCCACATGTTTGAGCACCAATTGTCGTTATTTCATAATTGAACATTATTATTTGAGAAAATTTGACCAAATTAGGCCCTAATTAGGTGCGATTAGATACATGAAGGTAGATTTTGGAAAAATCACGAATACATGAACCTTTGTCATTATTTTGTGATCTAATGTTGTTATTGGAAAAAAATTGACCATATTAGGCCCCAATTATGTATGATTTGATAAATGTAGGTAAATTTAGGAAAAATTAGGCATATATGAGCAATTGTTGTCGTTCTTTCATGATAAATTTTCAGTATTTGAGAAATGTTCACTGAATTAGACCCCAATTAGGTGCTATTAGGTACACAAAGAATTGGGGAAAATCATGCATGTTGGAGCATCATTTGTCACTTTTGTGATCAAATGCATTATTTCAGAAAATTTGGTTAGAATAGGCCTAAATAGATGCAAATGGGATACTTGCAAGTAGACTTGACGTTCATTGAGCATATTTGAGCACCATTTGTCATTATTTCATGAGTGAAGGTCATTTTTAAGTAACTTTGATCTATTCCACCCTAGTTAGGAGTGATCAAATACATTAAGGTAGATTTGGGGAAATCTAGGAATACATGGGAACCATCTATTGTTATATTGTGCCTTAATGTCATTATTTGAGTAAATTTTTCTATATTAGGCATAATCTAGTCATAGGGTAAATTAGGTATATATAAGCACCATTTGTCATTATTTTGTGATCAAATGTTGTTATTTTAGAAAATATGACTAGATTAGGCCCCAATTTGGTGCAATCAGATAGATGTAAGTAGATTTGAGGGGAAATCCCATTTATGAGCACCATTTGTCATTATTTTGTAATCAAATCTCATTAATTAAGAAAATTTTGACTAGATTAGGCTAAATTGGATGTGATTAGATAGTTTAAATAAAATTAGTCATATTCACTAATTTTCATTATTTCATGATCAAATGTCGTTATTTGAGAAAATTAACTGAATTAGAACCTGATTGGGTGCCTTTCATAAACATGAAAGTACACTTGGGGAAACTAAGGCATTTTTTAGCACCATTTGTTGTTATTTCATTGTCAAATTTCATTATTTGAGAAAAATTGAATGGATTAGGCCCCAATTAGGTGTGAATGTCTATTCTATTGCACCCAATTGGGGCTTAATTCAGTGAAAATTTCTCAAATAATAACATTTGATCATGACAAAATGAAAAATGGTGCTATCAACTGCTTAATTTTTGTAAACCAAGCCATGTTAACTAAAATTATCTTGTAAAACATTACACGTGGACACCAAATTTGTACTTAATATGCGAATTCATGTGTTGAATATCTTCTCACCTCTCACTATTATCATTATAACTACTATGTAACTTAAAACAATTTGTTACACTCATTTTCCATCACAAAAAGCAATTGGTTAAGGCAATTGATTGTTAATAAATTTCAAGAAATATTCATAGCATCCTAGTCCTAAAAACATATAGGTTGTGGTGTATAGGCTAAAAGAGAGTATATCATTCATCAAAAGTGAATTTTTATTACATATTTGGATTCCTCTTGAGAAATTATATGCTTTCAAAAAATACAGCACCCGATTTCAAGTTCATATGCAAAATCTGACCTCCGAAAGATAGATGACATTTTAGGGTTGAAAAAATGGATATCCCTTTCAAACCAAAACAAATATCCGTTCCGGAAGGATATCCATTTTTTGTTTCAAAAAATGTTTCCCTCCACTTCTAACTCGAATTTTGGCTTGGTTTTAGGCATGTGTGCCCAAGCCTGACCATTTTTCTACACTAATGGACAGCAAGCAAATTCGTGGAGTTCCCCTCTCTTAGCCCACATTTTTAATTTATTTATTTATGTTTGTATGTAAAATGCTATATGGGTTTTTTCAATCAAATTGTCTAGCTTTAAAATATATAATTTTTTTAAATAAATTATTTAATTTAATAATTAATATTGAGTTTTTTTCCCCTTAAGTGGGTCCTAATGGTTAATAGATACACAAAAATGTTAATAACTTTTGGCTTGTTCCATATTTCTAGAAATTAAAAGTACCTCAACATTCTACACTTCGTCGAGTACAATCTAAAAAAAATTAAAAAATAATATTTTTTTTTCAAATTTGCCTTGGCAGAGAAATGATGTTTCATTTTTTGGTAAGTACTCAATTAAATAATTAATAAAAAGATAAAATTATTTATTAAAAAATATGATAACCTCCACAATTGAGTCCACATATCTACAAAAAATTATGAAAAAAATCATTTGCTTATTTCAAAGAAGGCTCTACAGACACATGGTCACTTTTTATAAAACTATAAAAATATAAAGGGTGATACATTGAAATTGACAATATTCATCTACAAAATTTGATTTAATTGAAAAACAAATTATAGGCTTAAAAACTATATTCAATATGCTACAACTATTTTTACATTGTTGAAATTGTATGTGGAAAATCCTCAAATCATCCATTAAAGTTGAGGCATGCCTATTTTTCTAAAATTTCATTGCCACTTAAGACCCCCTTTTGGCCCATCATTAGCTCGCACTCACCCCAATACTTTCTAACCACACTTGCAAATGTGGAAAATAGACTAGGCTCACCTGCAAGTAAGAAACCTTGCTCTGATACCAAATGATGTAGTCGCTATGCACCACTACCATTAAATAGTCCTTACAATCCCAATGATCCATAACGAATCACAACATAGCACATCATGTCATAACGCATCAGAAAATAACAAATCAAAAAGGAATGGCACTCACGAGGACTTACAAGAATATTGTGCACTAAACAGGTTGCACGGAGGTCACAACTCATAAGGTTAAGTCACAACACTTTGCAAACAGATTTTGCACGAATGAATTCTATGCACTTGCAGCACAAGATCCCCCTTGTCGTACAGTTGCACACCAATGCTTCTAAACAAGATATCGCAAGTTGCGCATAATTACCTTGGCATCGCAAAACTTTTTTGAGGCTCCCAAATGGAATTGCGCAAAACTACACAAGTGGTGCTAAGTTGCATGCACCAAATAAGGTTGCCCAGAAGAACATGCATGCACAACAACGCAAAACAACATAAAAGAACTTGCACGTAATAAAAGATTTGCACAAAACTACAAAACTACTTATTATTACACTAAGTGTTTTTATTTGATGTAGGATTGTTTGTGAACCTAGATGATCTTGCATCACTTTTGCAGTGCAAACACCATAGCAAGCACTTCTCGCTCTGTTGTTGTGTAGTTCTCAGAATCAGATAGCTTTAGCTCGAAAAATAGACTGGATGGTCTAAATTACCTTCTCTACTTGTGCGAGGATGGAACCAATTGTTGTTCCCAAAGTATCAACATGCACATGGAATGTTTTGCTCTAGTCAAACAAAAACTAGAATCAGAATTGTTACCAATCGTTGTTTCAATTCTACAAATGCTACCTGACATTCTGGGGTCCATTCAAACCGTTGATCCTTGTGCAACAATTTTTCCGTAGGTGCTGCAATATCTGCATACCCATGAATGAATTTCCTATAATACCATATATGCCCAAGGAAAGAGCATACTTCAGACATATTCATAGGAGGATTCAAGCAAATGATAACAACAATCTTTGCTTCATCTACCAAAATGCCATCACTGCACACCACATGCCCCAACAAAACTTCAAACGGTGTGACAACAAGAATTTCTTCTAGTTCAAAGCAATATGCAACGCACAAAATTAATCTAGCATCAATCACAGTTTTGAAATGTACTTTCAATAATGAGAAGATTGCCCAAACATCCAAGTAAACTTCTAAGAAATCATGGATGAAGTTTTTGAAAATAGCAACCATTGTACGAGAGAATATGGCCAAAGCATTTTTCAAACTAAACAACATTACTTTATAGGAAAATGGTCATTCAGTGACAAATGTAGTCTTTGATCGATTCTTCTCAGCAATAGGACTCTGATGATATCCACTGAATCCATCTATGAATGAAAATAATTCATGCCCTGCGACTGCTTCATGAATGGTTTAGGAAACAAATAATTCACACATGCTTCATTAAGTGCTTTGTAGTCTTCACAAATTTGGATCTCTCCTATTTTCTTTGGATGCACAACCATGGGACGCACCCAATACGATTTATGGCCCAGATATATCAACCCAGTACTCACCATCTTATGAGTTTAAGCTTTGACATTTAGCTTCATATTCAGATTCAACTGAAATGGCCTCTTTTTTATTGGTCTTGCATCTTCCTTCAACTCTACCTGCATTTCTCTCAAGGATGGATCAATGCCTTCGATCTCACTGAACTTTGAAGGAAATAAATCCTCGTAATCTTGCAAAAGTTGAACAATTTCTGAAACTTCCTTGTGTCCAGTAATCCCCTATAGTTTCCATCTCCAAGACTTCATTAGTACCAAAGTTACTTGTTTTGTTTGTAGAAGCTCGCTATAAATCTTGCTCTATTCTCCTTGCATTGTGTCTTGGACATCTCTTTGCCCTTGTTGTTCCTTGTTCCTCCACATTTACATTTCATAGTCTTTCTTCCTCAGTTTAAGACATCTTTTAGCTTAGGAAGTTCTACAATCTTCTCTAGTTCAAACATACCTTTTAGTTCCATGTCTTCATCACTGCCCTCTATTGTGTAGCTATTAGAACTGCTCCAAATGCAATTACATGATTTGAGTATGAAACCCTTATTCTACCAGATTTTTCAGCATTGTTCTATGCCATCTTCAATGCTCCTATTTTCATTGTGCTTCTCCTCCATGTCTGGCAGATTTACCCAGTATAGACCACGATAACATATAAATGTTTGCATCTTATTCAGTTTTGCGAGGACTTGAGCATTCTCATCTGCATATATTAATGTTTGGATAAAATCATGTTGCACTCAGGTCCACATCCTTGTTTCCCATCGTATATGCTTTTTGTAGTGGGCGTAGAGTAACTTGAAACATATGCACCCAATACTGTGATTTTGTGCCTCTTTCTATCCATATATCCACATAAGTGTGTGCATGACCTTATAGGCATTGCCCTGCTTCAAATTTTGGCCATTTGACTGCAAACTCTTCGAGCTGAAACCGAGCTAGCAGCATCTCGCATTTCTTCCCATTTTAAATTGTCTTCACAATGCATTGCCCAACATATTGTTGTGCTTCCTTAGAGAGCATGGTTTTACACATCCCCCCATATGGCTACCTTAAGCACATGTGCTTCCAATCTATTTATGAAGGTTTGTAGGTCCTTCGTTCCAAAATATTGTGGTATTTGCCTTTCTTGAGTTAATAACATATGCATCAGTCAGACCTCATGATCACCTCTTGCCCAATTTTCCATTTCCCCATCCATGTCTCCAATGATTGAGGATGCTACTGCCCACAGAATTTGGCTTTCCAAATTTGGTTCAATGTAACCCCAAGTTTGTTGTAGTCATTTGATAGATTGTGTCAATTTCTAATTGAGTGGGCAATCGCACAGATAGAAACTTGTAAACATGAAATTTGGTGTTGCAAGATAGGCAGAATTTTAAGGAGCTTACTCTGACACTATTCACCCCTGTTCGCATCTTGCAAACTCAATGGGAGTGCTCATAAATTTTCTTCTTACCTTTGTTTCCTTTGTTCCACAATTTCCACCTTATATAAACTTTCTCATAACTCCCCACCAGGTGATGTAGGCTCCTTAGGAATGGAATATTTTGTGTTCTGCCTTGTTCATGAGAATGATAATTATTTCATTGGGTTGATGGGCTTCCAGCTGGTTTTCAATAGTAATAATATGCATCCATCCATCATATGCCTATATCTTCACAATCAATGTTGGGTAATGCATCTCATCAATCTTCATTTCAATGACTTCAAAGTCAGCACGCAAGCTTAAACCCCTTTCTTGGATTTCCACGTCTTCTAATCTCCCAATTCGATCCACCCATCCATAATCTATGAGGCTAACTGTAACCAGACTATAACTCAATGTTGGTCTTCCAATAGCTTCCCATTTAGACCAAGGCATCATATTGACTCTCATCAATCTTCATTTCAATGACTTCAAAGTCAGCTCGTAAGCTCAAAACCCCTACTTGGATTTCCATGTCTTCTAATCTCCCAATTGGATCAACCCATCCATAATCTATGAGGCTAAGTGTAACTGAACTATAATTCAATATTGGTCTTCCGATAGCTTGCCACGTAGATCGAGGCATCATATTGATTGTGCTGCCGAAATCAAATACAACATTTAGAATCTCATATCCTACTAGGACAATGTCCATTCGCACATCAACGTCCCAAAGCTTGTTGGTCTGGACATACCATACCAATTTTTAAGTTTTATCCTTACCTTCTATCACACTCTCCATTACATTTTGGACTAAGTTTGTGTTGTTTTGCAAAATATCTTCATTTGCAGCAATTTTATGAGTTTGAGAAGATTTGTCAGAGCTGAAACTACTCCTTGTAGGATCCGCATGAGTTTCCCATACAATTGAGCCCTTGTGTTTGCAGTGGTATGTTCCTCCATCCTTCTGTTTGAGGGATTGCAGCAATTCTACTTCGTTTATTAACATCTCCTTTCAAGCATTTGGGTATTTGTATTCTTGTGCTTTCCTAATTTAAGGTTCTACTGGTATTTCTAGTGGTGGTAATGCTTGTTCTTTGAATTGCAACTGAGTAACTACATGTATATTCACAGTTGTTTTAGCATTTGACCGTGCATCCCAATCGTTTTCTCTTGGTCGAGCATTCACCATGTTGACATTGTGCATCACCTTGGCTTGTCTTTGTTTTTGAAACACTAGACAACCCTCTATGATATGTTGCCCTGCCACTCAATAGTAAGCACAATAAGTCTGCCTCTAAGGATTGTGGGGGACAATTTCTTGCAATGTGATTCATTTCCCCGCACAAATAACACAAAATCAGTTGTCATTGTTGTCTTGGGCCTTGTCTACAAGACTGGTATCCCCCTTGGTTCTGATGACCTCCTTGTCTCTGCAAAGACCCCATCTTTGTTGTCATTGTGGTAATGGAGGAGTCCAACCTTGCTGGTGTTCAAGAGATGGTGGAGCCTCTCCCCCTTGATGCATCATTGTATCCTGCTGCAATTTGTTTTGTTGTTGTTGTGCCTGCATTGCAAAGACATTCCTAGTAATATCTTCTTTAAGTTCCTGCAATGGTCTGCATTTTTTGTCATCATGTGTTGTGGATCGGAAAAAACTGCAACAAACGCTTTAAGACTATAATATATAATGTTGAACCAAATGACACTGAGATATCGGATGTCCCTATGTTTAGCAAATTTCATAGCACTCATTGGCCATCACCTGATGCTACTTGCATGTATCCAACCATTTTTGGAAATTCATGTTGATGGTGCCCTTCTTGTCCACACTTCAAGTACCATCGAACCACTTTTTGTTTCATATTTTCTTGAATTTCATCCATCCTTTGCAAAACGGCATCCAACTTAGCTTATGTTTTGCATTCGCAGCCAATTCAATGTGCAATCTGCAATTTTTTCTACTAGCAATGTGGCAACACTAGCTTCATCTTTATTGTCAAACTGAGTTTGCACAATGGTCATCTACATCCTCAAGCAGCCTTATCTTTTTCGTCAAATTTGAAACTCATCTGGGTCATCACATCAGAGAAATGCCTATCATAGTCCAGGACAGCTTCTTCTGGTTTTTGTGTAATCTCCTTGAGGTCTTGTATAGTTTAACTTGCAGAACAATGTCTTTTGAATTCTTCTTGCAGCTTTTCCTTCACTTGTACCAGCATGAGGTTATCTTCTTTGAATCTACATATGAATCTTAGAGCTCTTTTTGTCAGAGTGCCTATCAAATCCCAACATTGTTTGTCTTCATCCTCTAGTCCTTTTAACAACCATTTCATTCCATAGGCCATCAGTATTTTTCCGGATCCACTCATAGGACTGTAAAGTGATAAATGTTCATGTTGGATATGCCATTGCAATTGTACTTGGATCGCTCCCACACTTGTTACCAACTTTGCTCTCCACAATGTCTAACGTTTTCAAAATTGTATTAAAGTCTCTTTAATTATTTCTTATTGCCTCTCTTCCCTTCTCTGTTACCTCATCCTATTGTGCATTCCCTGGTATCAAATGTAATAACCTACCACACAACTCTTGCTTTATCTTATCTCTGCTGCTTCTAATCTCTGAAGACCGGGATGTGTCTCTCATGAATGGATGTTGGGGTGCATCGTCTTCTCAGATGGACTCATTATCATGTTGTTCCTTCTCATTCTGATCTTCCTTGCAGTCAAATTTAATCAAATTGTCCTGAAGATTCAGCTGCCTCCTAACACTCTCTCTACTTCTATCAACTTCAATTTCCTTGGTCGCTCAGTCGCCATCCCATTCTGTGAACTCTTATTCTCCTTGTCTATCCTCTTGGTGTGCACCTAGTACACTTGTTTACTCGAGCAATGGTTGCAACATTTCCCACCGATGGTTTTGACCCTTCTGGTTGTTCCCTTATATTCTCTTTACCTCTACCAAAGGCCTTCTTTAGTATTATAGCTTCTTGAATGTTTTCTTCACTTTGCTAGTCTCGTCATTTATATTGTCTTCATTCCCGCTACATCTCATTGATTGTTTTCTCCTTATCACCCTCTGCAACAGAATTCTTTTGTTGTTCAGCAATGATGCTTCAACTACCCCTCATCCACTTCTCATGAATTCACATCCCCACCCCATCCAAGTGGGGATTGGCACCATAGCCTTTTCCACCACCAACATTTTCACAAGAATTGAGAGTCTTTGTACAAATTTTCCTCTTACTCCTCTAATATGTAAATCATATGAAATATCAAATTTCAGAAACATACCTATCCACAGTAGTCTTTATCCAGTTGGTCAATTGCTCGATCCCATTCAGTATCCAATGTGCTCAGTATTGCCAAATTATCTTCATTCCATTCAAAGTGTTCTCATCTATGGGGTCAAAAACAATAGTGTTTCAATCTTGCAAACCAATCAGCTAATTTTTCCAGGAATTCACACCAAAATGTTTCATATATGTGGTGAAGCACTACTTATTTTGCAGGGATCCCTAAATTGATTGCCTCTTCTTCAGAAAAATCTTTTGTTCTTTCTTCTATCCATCTTTCCATGTCAAGATGTCCTAGAAACCATCTTAAGCATCTTCTATTTCCATGGGTCACATGTTCAACCAGCAATGAAGCCATTGTTAGTAGTGATCCCCAGAAGTCCATCCAAGGATGTGCTAAGGTTGTAGTCTAGAGCCTAAAACACATTATTTGCGGGAAAATAAGATCTCACACTAAATTTTGTAGCAATTCTTTAGATGTACAGACTTAACAACACATTAATTCTTTTACTGCAAACTCAAAATACATTATATTATTAGGAAATGTTTGGAATGAGACCTTTGCACGATAAACTAATATAGAGGAGAGCTATGCTATACAAATATTAAACATAAAAGGATAATGGGATACACGTGTATGCAATATTTCACTTGGGAAAACCCAGCATAGTAACCTTCTTGATTCTATCATAATGTAAAATTGTTTACAACATTACAAGTAGCAAGGTTTTGTAACCTTCATACATATCTTTAAATTATATTACAATGCACATACTTTAACATGTGTATTCAGCATTCGTGCAATTACTTAAATCCCCTCTATACACTTATCCATTTATGAGATCTTCACATGCTTCATAAGCATCATCATCTTCCTAAGAAGAACCGTGCCTTTATCCGACACTTCAAATTTGTAACACTCGCATAGCATTGGAATCTCCAATAACCAACTACTGAGCCAAGTGATCGTTATGTAACCTCCTCAACGGCTCTGTGTCAGAGTGTCATCAAGACGTTTCTTGCACTTCTTCAGTGTAATATATACAATCGAACAGTTGTATTGTAATGTCTAAAATTAACCTTCATTGCTTGATATGTTGCACAACACCTTTCTATGCCTCAACCACTGCGCTCCACTTCGCAACCTTCCATACTGCAATGAAACTGCATAGCTCTACCATCATTTTCGCACGCTAACAACCTTGTGCAAATGTCATAGGCGGTCTCTATGCAAGCTTGTGCAACCAATGCTTGCGCAAACACCCTGTACAACACCAACCTTGTGCACAATTAGATCCATGCAAAGTTGAGACATTCCCCAACAATCTCCCATTTGTTGAACACATTGCATAAGGGGGCACACATCCATCCTTCAACAGTTTTGGGCAGCCAAGCCCATCTCTTTCCTGCAGCAAGATAACTTCTTAGCACTCACTTAGTCAACGAATCTGCAATGTTTTCCTTTGTCCACCTTCTCCAAATGTATCTGTCCTCCACCATTTCCCTCACCAAATGATATCTTACATCAATGTGCTTCATCCAAGAATGATATTCAAGGTCCTTTGCCAAACAAATTGCGCTTTGACTATCACAATCTATCTTTACAGGGTTTTGAGTGAACGCAACCATAGAACACAACCTTTGAAGCCATATCACTTCCTTGCTCGCATGAATAGCTGCGATGTACTTTGCTTCTATAGTGGATATTGCAACATTAGCCTATCATTTCCTCATCCAACTTACAACACCAAACAAGTTGAAAACATACGCACTGGTAGATCTATGGCAATAAAGATCCCAAGACCAATCAAAATCCACAAAGCCCTATAGATTCAAGGACTTGCTTGCACCAAGTCTTGCATGATAACTTGCATAGTCAAAAGTTACAGGCAGATACCTGAAGATCCTCTTCACCACTGCCCAATGTTCCTTACCCAGATTGGACATGAATTTGCTCACTACTCCCACTGCTTGCACAATGTCAGGTCTTATATAGACCATTGCGTACATCAGGGTTTCCACCGCACTCGCATACAGAACTTGAATCATGTTCTCCAATTTTTCATGTGTCTTTGAACATTGCACAATGGATAGGTTCTAACCAACTAGAAAAGGAGTGCACACAAGCTTGCAGTCCTACATCATGAACCTTTCTAGTATCATCTTAACGTACCTCCTCTGGTCTAGACAAAGCTTTTTGTTCGCATGATCTCATTTGATTTCCATGCCCAAGATGAATCTTGCGGCACCAAGATCTTTCCTGTTGAACTATGCAAATGGTTGAGACTTCACCTACTTGATCATGCACTTGTTATTTCTAATCAGTAGCATATCATCCACATAGAGAACTATGATGACAAAGTTATCACCTTATTCCTTGTAGTAAATGCAAGGATCAACTTTGTTATGCACAAACCCACGTCCAACCACATAACAGTCAAACTTATGATTCCACATTTTAGGTGATTGCTTTATGCCATACAGGGACTTATTGAATCTACAATCCAAGTCTTTTTTCCCTTTTACCTTGAAGCTTTCCGATTGTGACATGTAGATTTCTTCTTCAAGCTCTCCATGCAGAATCGTTGTCTTAACATCCATTTGATCTATCCAAGATCAAATGCAGCAACAAAAGCTAAAAGAAATCTAATTGAAGTCAATTTTGCAATAGAAGAAAAGGTCTCATCAAAATCAATTCCCTCTACCTGCGAAAATCCCTTCACTACCAAAGTTTCCCTTGCGAATTTTGTTGCTTCTTGAAAACCCACTTGCAGCGTACGGGTTTTCATCCAAGAGGCAACTTTACCAGGTCCCAAGTCTCATTCTTTTCCAAAGACTCAATTTCCTCCTCCATGACTTTCTTCCAAGACTTGCTCTTTGCACCACCAAGAGCTTCCTTCACCATCTTGGGATCTTCACCATCAATCACTAATAACAAGAACACAAAAAGAAAATCTGGTGAGCTATACCTTCCAGGGATTTTTGTGCACCTATTATGATCTCCTCAGAGTGGGAGTCGTAGGCTCCTCTCTTCTTGTGACTCTTGCGAGTCTACATCTGTGGCACCATACTTTGATATAGGCTCTTCAACATCTATGTCAACCTAAACCTTTTTTGTTTCTTCCTTTGGTTGTTTCTTTGGTTCTTCTTGCACAACAACCTTGTGCACATCCCTTAAGACTACATTCCAACATAGTTGCCAGGAGACGGGTATGGGTATGGGTATGTCATTTTTTTTAAAAGTAGGAACGGGTACGGGGAGATGAAAAATTATATAGATATGAAAAATTTAGAGAAATATATACTATGCAATGGCCATGGCACTTTAAAAAATGTAAAATAAATTAAAAATAACTTTTTAAAATAAGGAGATTAGACGTCGACGAAAAATGAGTACTTATATTCATATTGATATTTGATATTTCATCATACTAAGGATCAAAAGTACATTGTAACACACTGAAATGCCGACAAATAGGCATGAAATTACAAAAACGACAAATGTGAACCTTGATTATATCTCATCTGATACAATAGGGTCAATTGCCACATCAATTATGTCCTCTAGGTCCTCTGCCAAGATGCTCTCTAGATACGCATCTCTCAAGTTGTGGTCATTTGCAAGGAATATAACAAAGGGAAGATCATTGAGGTCATTTGCTTCAAGCACATCATCCTCCAAGGATATATCTACTGCTCAATCAGGGGGAATTCGGTCCCATTTTGCTGAAGCACCTTCCTTGTACCCTAAGTCTACATGAGAACGAAGACATAGTGTGCTATGAATGTACACCGAGTTTTTTGTCTTATTTGACCCTAGTCAGTTCCTCTTCAATGAATGAATGAAACCATAAGTACTCCAATTACTTTCACAAGATGAACTAGCTACTTGTAACACATTGAAACGCTGACAAATAGGCATGCAAAAAATAAAAACCACAAATGTGAACCTGAATTATATTTCATCTGATACAACACGGTCAACTACCACATCAATTGACAATTATGTCCTCTAGGCCCTCCGCTAAGATGCTCTCTAGATACACATCATATTATGGGATATTAAGGGTCAAAAGTACATTGTAGCACACTGAAATGCTGACAAATAGGCATGCAAAAAACAAAAACCACAAATGTGAACCTAAATTATATCCCATCTGATACAATAGGGTCAACTACCACATCAATTATGTTCTCTAGGTCCTCCGCCAAGATGCTCTCAAGATATGCATCTCTCAAGTTGTGGCTCCTCTATAGGCAATATAATAGGGGGCAAATCATCAAGGCTATTTGGCTCAAGCACATCATCCTCCAAGGATATGTCTGCTGCTCCACCATGTGGAATTTTCTCCCACTTTGCTAAAGAACCTTCTTTGTACCCTGCGTCTACACGAGAAAGAAGATGAAGCGTGTTATAAATGTACCCTAGGTTCTCTACCTTCTTTGTCCATGTCAGTTCCTCTTCAATGAATGAATGAAACCATAAGTATTCCAATTACTCTCACAAGATGATGAACTAGCTATTTGTGAGAGTAATCATATTGCAAATGATTACAAGTCGGGGGCTTCACTACCATGGTTCCACCACCACTCTATCAGGTCCTTTGCGCGCATATTATAGAGAGCTTCCACTATAGAAAACCACCGACAGCCATGTGAAAACATGTTCCACTAAGTACTGATAAAAGAAGCCTCCTCTCCTCAATCATAAACTTTTCACACTGCAACTCAAAGTTCCTTCATTACTTCTTTGTCCTCATAAAAAGCCCTCTTCTTTGTGACTTTTGTATCATACCTCTTCAGATTCAAAGCATAAGCAACGCAATGTGGAGGTGTGTTAAGATTGTTCCATCTTCCATGTGCTTTTCCCTTGATCAAAAGATATAGAGAAGGATCCCTTAGGTCTGATTTTTCTTATTTTCACACAAAATCAATTTCTTCATAAACCTCCCCCAAACATGGCTTGTCTGAATCAGCAAAACGGATTACCTCACAAATGGGTTGAATGAAGTCAACAACAAATTTCACATCAACCCAAAAATTGTCATCAAGATTGTCTTCTCAACCATAATCTCTAATGTAGATTGTCTCCAAGCTGCCCATGCATCACTAACTACAGTGGAACATAAAGCCCTTTTGATAGCATAAAGCCCCTTTGATAGCATAAAAATAGTCGAGTATGAAGAAAGAAGCAAACTATGTATCTATAAGTTTGAGAAATTCCATCTTGGCAAATCTTCAATAAATACCCTAGGTGTGGTGATGATTATATATGAGCATTTGTATTGTCATATCCTTTTCAATAAGCCCAGAAATCCACCGAAACCTACCAGTTTCTTTGAGTGCATTATTCAATACATGCATGTAACATGGTGTCCAAAATATATATATATTACACCAATAAGCCAGTTTTTTACAAACCAGGGCAGTATCTGTAACAACTTGGACAATATGTGATCAACATGTGATGCCCCCATCTCCTCAATTGCATCACATAGCTAATTCTGAAAGAACTCTACATTTTTCTTGTCCTGAACAGTCGATTGCCTTCAAAAATAAGGGCCTTTGGCGCAAAATAACTTAGTGTTTAGAAGGCGGTTTCTAGTATCAGTCCAACCATCCATCACAATGTTGCATCCTTCTGTAGACCACACTCTTTTGATTGACAGAATTTGTTTATCTATCCTTGTTTTCTCTTTGTCAGTAATAGTCGTGCGAAGCTTCTCATATCCACGGAGCTTATACCTTACCGACCCATTTCTAATCGAACAAACCATCTCCTCATAATAAGGTGAGCTAACAACATTGAATGTTATTCCATTCACATATAAGCGTGCAATCGTTGAAAACATTGCATCTCAACCACGCACATTGAAAATGCTTCCAACGGGGTTCAAATTGCCAATGTGTGGTTTTTTACAAGAAGACCCCACATCCTCTGCCACATGTCTAGAGACACGTCTAGCTTTGATTTTGTTCTCATGGTTGCTATGACAGGATAACATTGAGTTCAATCTGTGGTTGAAGCGTGATAGCTTAGAGTCAATTTGCCTTCAGCGCTTTTTTGTTCCCTCATCACTTCATACTGCGCTTCTTCATTCAAGCAAGATTCAACCCATTTTCCCACCTTCAAAAAACAATGAGTCTTCACCCTCGTGTAAGTGCCCTGAAAGGGCTTCCCACAAAGTTTATAAGTGATTTCGTTGTTCCGCCATTCCCTTTGCAAATGTGATCGCAATATTTCCAGAGCAAATACAGTGCTTCTTTCCTTCCCCCTGACAATTTGACCCAAAAGAAAATTAGTAATTATAATTTACAATTTATAAATAAATATTTTTAAAATGATATTAAATTTTAAAAACTTAAACTAATTTTTAAATTAAAAAAATAATATAGGGTGTCTTACCAATCATGCTTCACGCAAACACTTGTCAACCAACCATAATGTGGGTGATCTATTAACAAGGTAATAAGCCCAAACTTCTGTTCCAAGTCCGCAACACTTGGCATACTCTAGGCCTTGTCCCTCAAAGTCTTGTTAATTCATTTTGCAACTCCATTCTATTGCAGTCTGTATGGAGTTGTCTTTTGCCTTTGAATACTGCTCTGCCTACAAAATTCATCAAACTCATTAGAGCAATACTCACCCCTGTTGTTTGTTTGCAACACCTTTATCCTCTTCTCTATCTACTTCTCCATAAAAGCTTTGAACTCCTTGAATTTCTTGAGAACTTCAGATTTTTTCAAGATATATCCAAGTCTTGTGAGAGTAGTCATCTATGAAGGACACATAAAAGATAGACCTATTCAATGATGGGACATCCACTGATCCGAAAACATTACCATGGATCACCTACAAGATTCCACTTGCTTGTGCAACATTTGTGGGGAATTTCACTCGACTATGTTTTCCATAGATGCAATGTCCGCAAAAGTCGAAGTCTAAGGGATAATTGTCCATCCCTTTCGCCATATCTTTAGTTTGCATCATGCACAAACCTTTTTCACCAATATGGCCCAACCTCTGATGCTAGAGTATTTTCTATAATATCCCCAATTAAATTGCTAGAAATCACAACATTAAGGAAATCACCCATAAAGAGGAGCACCACAAACAACATTTATTAATTATTAAAGGAGCGCCACACTAGAAGGAAGTCCATGTTTAGTTAAGTAATAAAACAACATTCATTAAACAGAAGTATCAAGGGACGTCACCCTTGGAAAGACATACCCTTGGGAAAAGACATTTGGAGGAGACATATCTTTTGATGAAAGGCTATGTAGGTATTAATAATCAGTAAATGGTAGGAAGAGAATCGTTCAATCATGTATTCAAATATATAAACTTGTACAAGCATCATGCTTTACAATTGCTCTTAAGGACGAAACCCCTTAATTGTGTAACCTGATTTCAAGGACGAAAACCCTTGTCAATAGCTCAAGAACAAAACCTCATAAGGATTCACATTATATTATTTGAGATCTGAAAACTCTGAATGTAATTTCATTTTATTATCTAAATTATTATTTCAAGTATAAAACCTATATTATCTCAAACGGATTTCCAAGGATTCCAAATGTTAGTATAATATTCTGATTAGGAATATTACAGTGGTATCAGAGTTGTGATCTTGCTAGCCTGTGAATAATGAGGACAATGGAAGAATCCATGTTAGAGTTGTTGCAAGTTATGCAAGAACATTCAAAGGAACTAAGGGCATGGGTAGAAAAAAGGAAAACGAAAAAAAACCAAGGAGCCAAGGTAAGAACAACGGTGAAAGAGAAGGTGGTGACATAAAGGCTATTGGTAGGAAACCATCAAAATCACATTTATATTTGATTGCAAAAAGGAGGGAGCAGTTTGAAGCATATCAGCCACCTTACCACTCAACTACACCAACAACAAATGTAGGAAAAAATGATAGTAATTCTGAAAGGTCCCTAGACTATGTAATAACAGAAGAACAATATAGAAATATGCTAACAGAGCATGTGGAGAAAAAGCAGAAAATGGCTGCAGCTGAAGCTAGCCCCTAGAAGGCACTTGCAAGGCCCAAGGAAGCCAAAAACGCAAGGAGAAAGAAACCAAATCTTGCTTCTCAAGTTGGACCTTCACTATCACCTTTTGATGGTACAAATAAATGTTACCCAACATCAGCAACACAAATGTTAAATGAAGAAGATTATTTTTAAAATGCAATGTCAGATTTCAATAGCTCTTATGATAGCCCTTCTATCTTGCCAAGCAACTTTAGTTCTTTATATATTACCCCAAGGGATTCCTCATGTGACATTGGAACCCCAATCATGAATCCCAAATATGATCTTTCCAATAAGGCTTTAGCCCTAGGAGAAGAGCAAGAGAAAGAGAAAGATGTGTTTGACTTTATAAGTCTTAAGTTCATTCAGGGGGTAGCATCCTATTTCATAGGATTGGCAACTCCACAAGCTCAACAAGCAAGTCGAGTTGTAGATAAATTTGGAGTTGAGTGGCTTATTCGGCAATCTAAAATGGAAGGGTCGCCTGTAGTGAAATTAGGAGGTGTCATTGGACACCCCTATTATTATTATACCATGCAATTCCATGAGCAAATATGTCATGCAGCGTGATCTAGGTCATCCTCAAGTGTCGAACAAGTTTGGATATCATGGTTGCAGGGACAGAGATCCATCTGTTGTACATCTTGATGTCATTCAAGCTGAGATATCAGGCATCCATATGGTTGTTGGGATTGATGGGAAATTGGGTAACTCTATGATACAAGAAGCTTCTAGATTGCATAATAAAACATGTCACTCTTTGCAGGATGTTTTCAAGAAGGTTCCAGAGGTGGCTGCTAACATACAGGTTGACTTGTTGCGTGGAATGATATCTAATAAGGAGTATATGGTTATAATAGATTGTGCTTCTTCAAATATATCTAAAGAGGCAAATCTTCCTTCTAATGTAAGAGAAATTGCAGAAGGGAAATCACATATACAAGTGGGAAAACCTAGTGCACAAGTTGAACTAAATCAAAGGACTGTACTTCACGAAGATCAGGGGAGAAGCCACGATAGTTTATCCCATACACTATTACTAGTGATAGTGGAAATCCGAAATGCTTCAATGAAGTTATATAATGGCATTAATCGAGAGTATCCTCTTCTTGCATGGATCTTCAAGGACTTTGGGTTGCTTATAGGACAACCTCAATTTTAGAAATAGATCTTTATGCCACACTTCCAAAATTGTCAGTCATGGATTTGCGGCCGAGTACAAAGCCAGAGATGTGCCTAATGCTTGGATCAAAGACAAATGTTGAGAGGAATGAACTCCATAATGATTTTTGGGGGCCAACAAAGTCTGGCATCCCTAAACTAACTGTTGACGCAGTGGATTGCACTCTGGACAGGAAGCTGAGCTCTTGCCTTCCACACGTAACAATGAAAACTCCCCTCTTGCCTGTAGGCTTGGCAAAACTAGGGGAGAGTCTCTAGATAAGGGCTAGCTCCCTCTGATGTATCTTTTAGGTCCTGGATTCCCTACTGCTAACAAATAAATGAAAAAAGGGGGGGTTGAAAAGGGAGAAGGATGCTGAAAACAGAACCTAAACCTAAACTAAAAGGTGATACACCAAAAAAGTTGATCCACTCAGCTCGAACATACACTTTTCACCAAGAGCAAGCTCCCATACACTTCATTTGACACGAGAAATCTTTCTGCATCAGTGAGCTAGGGGTCCGTGGATATACAGGGAGGAAGAACTACCAGAGGCGTCCTCAGACACACTATGGCAGCCTATTCACAGGCACCTACACTCCTCTAGGGACACTTCTGGCTAACCTGCAAAAAGAAAACTCACTATACACTAGACATGCTGGAATCGTTTTGTGAAAGCATAAAACAAAATGACTTAACACAAAACAAAGGCATAGACACATACGAAAATGCAAACTCAAAATGGAGGTAAAAATGCTAAGTCTTGATTCAAGGTAAAATCCGGCAGAATACTGCCTTACAAACCCAGAGATTTTTGGGCAGAGCTTTGCCTTACAGGCTAAGGATCGATCCTTCTCAAAAAGAGAAGATTACAATATATAGAAAAAAGAAGAGAACTTGGTGCTTTCTGAGAAAGACTTTGGCACTCTTTTTGCAAGTGGCCCATGTGCGTTTCGAGCCTTGGGAAGAGGAAGCCGCTTGATAGATAACGCTGTGTCGGCTCCTGCTTTGACTTTGGCGCTCAAACATTAATGTGAAAGCATGGGCTGCGCCTCTTTTCTGCAAACAGACGGCTCCCTTCAAGGCATTCGCGCAGCTTGTCTACTCATCAATGCAAAGTGAAAAAAAAATGGGCCGCGCCGTTTACTTTTTGCGCCGTTTGATGACCACTTGGCAAGCACTGTTCCAACTGTAGGAATAACTCGCCTCCCCTTTGCCACCTGGGTCGTTTTGTCTATTTCTGCACTTTGTCTCTTCCTGGCTTTGTCTCTTTCTGGCTCCTTCGGCCCTCAGGGCTATCTTCTTGGTGGGTCGCTGAGTTCCTTGGGGTCTTCTTTAGGCTTTTCAAAATCAACGGCTATTTCACGAGCCTTAAATTTGATGTCTGCACACCCATCACTGTGTTTGAACTTCCAACGGCTAGTTCGTCGTGCTCGATTTTGACGTCTTCGGGCCCGTCACCCCTTGGAATTCTTTCGGCTTCTTTCCTTTGCTTCGGCCTTTTTGTCGCTCCCTTACCTTCGAGCTTTTGCTTTGGACCCTCCCGAAGGGAAAGTGAACCCTCAGCTTTGGAGAAGTGCCTTTCTTTCGGCAGCCAAGAGTCCCCGCAAGGGCATCTACCCTTCGGGATCCTTCGGCGGCCTTTTCCCTTCGGCTATTTTCTCGCGGAAAAACTGTCCGCAAGAGTTGTCTTGCCCGCTTCTTTTTTTCTGAGCTTTTCCTCGGGTTTTTTCCTGCAGACAAAAAGTCCGCAAGAATTATTTTCGGCCACTTTGCTTTCCTTCGGAGTTTTCTCTCTGGCTTTTCTCCCGCGGCTTTCCCCGAATTTCTTCGGACTTTTTGTCCGAAGGAATTCCTTCAGACAAAAGTCCGAAAGAAATCATTCTTTCCTTTGCCTTGTCTTTTCCGTGGCGGGATTTTCTTCCGAAGAATTTCTTCGAACAAAAAGTCTGAAGGAATTCCTTCGGACATTTTGTCCGAAGAAATTCTCTTCTTTGCCTTAAACAATTTTCCGAAGGAAACTTACCCTTTCGGCTTTCTCTTTGGCCTTTTTGCAAATGTTTCCTGCCCTTCGCAGGGGCACTGGTCCTTCGGGAGACTCTCTTGAACTTTCTGGTTGAACCCTTTGATTTGAGTCGTCCAATTGAACTAAGCCTTATGAACTTTGTCGTTGAACCAAAACGTTGAACCAATCGATTGAACAGATTCAATGGTTCAACAGTTCAAAGTGAACCAAGCCGATGAATCGACTGAGTGGACCAAGATAGTGAACCAACCCGTTGAACCGACTGTTGAACCGAAGCATCGAACCAAAGCTTTGAACCAAGCCGATGAATTTTGCCGTTGAACCAAAGCGTTGAACCAAGGCATTGAACCAAACCGATTGAATCAAGGCATTGAACCAATCGATTGAACCGGTTCAATGGTTCAACGGTTCAAAGCTGCTAACTCTTGGAAAGATCATGTCGTTGAACCCCGACGTTGAACCACTTTTCCAACCTTAAGGAAAAGTGTCTTGAACCATTTTAGCTCCATTTCCTTGTGAATTTCTTCAGACAAGAGTCCGAAGAAGCTTTGTAAAACCTTGCACTCTTTGAACCAGTTCTTCATCTGCCGAAAGAAACACCTGCAGAGTCCGTAGAAACGCCTTCAGAGTCCGTAGAAATTTCCAGACTTCTGCAAAAACAAAAATGTACTGGCTCAGAATAGCAGGGGAAAAAAGGGGGGACCGATTTTGGCCTGCAGGACCAAAATGGTCAACCCTAACCATGCTAGTAATGGACTGGAGAGTTAAGCTTGATTCGCAAGCCTTGGTGGTTCGGATGCAACAACCATGTCTGCTTGTAGTTTTGGATTTTTTACTTGCAATAGGTGAATATTTTGTGCCATCACTGGGGGCTATCACTGGAAGGGAGGAAGCAACGTATATGCAAAATGATCTAGTAACCATGTACGATCATATTTATCATAATTCATCTCTCTATGAGCAGAAAGAAGACACTATATTTCTATCTCCAGATCGACAACTCATTGCAAATGCCTATGATGTGGATGAGTTTACATATGATGGTTGTGATAAAAACAATTTCCTTGATTGAAAAGGATGATTTGAAAGGAAACTCTTGTTCAAACTTCGGTCCCTTCATCACAATTGGTTATAGGAAAAAGCTTTATTTCAAGAACGTAAGAATTAAGAATGGCTTACAACTAGGAAAGTGTATATATTTGAGTAGCAATAGCAATTATTGTGCCTCGACAGAAGGTGTTCTACTTGATGTTCACAACAAAGATACCCACGAAGGAAACTATTCTAGTTATGATGGTACAAAGGATGATATTCAATGTTCCTCACTTGTTTCAAAGAAACAAGTGATTCCAATGGAATAAACAACTTTATCATTGAAATTTAGGTTGTAGTTCCGGAGCTTACCTTCTATCATAGCACGAAATGGTCTTTAGAGGATATTGTGACAGGAGAGAAGTTGCTCCGTGCTCAAATGGATTTTCATTTAATGTATGTTGTAAAGGAAAATGATAGGTGCGTTTGTGGACTTGTCAAAGGGCTTAATATTGGAAATGGTTCTAATCAACATATTGCTATCTAGAGACCCTGCGCTCCTTCAAATTATGTTATTCTACGTAATTGCATCACATCAGGATCTGTGACTCCATCTCACACTGTGATGGCAATCAGCAATACCTATGGCCATGTGACAAAGCCTCAATTTTACGGAGTAGTAATTATTGAACATCCCCATTTACAATTGCTTGAGGACACGCAATTTAAGGAAGGGAGGTCTATAATATCCCCCAATTAAATCGCTAGAAATCACAACATTAAGGAAATCGCCCATACAGAGGAGTGCCACAAACAACATTTATTAATTATTAAAGAAGCAGCTCCACACTAGAAGGAAGTCAATGTTTAGTTAAGTAATAAAAAAACACTCATTAAACAGAAGTATCAAGGGACGCCACCCTTGGGAAGACATACCCCTTGGGAAAAGACATTTGGAGGAGACATATCTTTTGATGGAAGGCTATGTAGGTATTAATAATCAGCAAATGGTAGGAAGAGAATCGTTCAATCATGTATTCAAATATATAACCTTGTACAAGCATCATGCTTTACAATTGCTCTTAAGAACGAAACCCCTTAATTGTGTAACCCGATTTCAAGGATGAAAACCCTTGTCATCACAATAACTCAAGGACGAAACCCCTTGAGGATTCACATTATATTATTTGGGATCTGAAAACTCTGAATGTAATTTCATTTTATTATTTAAATTATTATGTCAAGTATAAAATATATATTTATCTCAAACGGATTTCCAAGGATTCCAAATGTTAGTATACTATTCCGATTAGGAATATTACATTTTCTTCTCCACTGGAAGTAATGCGCAAGTTCATGTTCCAACCTTGGCCTCCAGAACAAAAGTGTTGTTACATGTGTTGCCTACCACACTCACATCAATCCTAAATAGAGTACACATGCATGTGCCCCTTGCCAACACCATGGCTTTGCAAACCATCTTGTACCCATCCCTATTGAATGAGACCTCAACATTGACATCATTCATTTTGCTCACAGAGATTAGATTCCTCACAAGGCTAGGAATATGCAAAACATCAGGGAGTCTTTATCCTCCCATCTCTGAACGTCAACTTCACTCTTCCTCTACCCACACCCTGTAAGTCGAGTTATCCCCGAGAAAGGCATCACCATCATCATTTTCGCAGAACCACTCTCTCGCAGAAGTTATATGACAGGAGGCTCCTAAATCAATCACCCATGCACCATTACATGCATGTGAACTTGAGGCTACAAAATATACATCTCCATCTTCATCACTAGATACCTTTTCACATGAGTATTGCACAATTTTTTGTGGTTTGGCCTTTTCCACATTTCTCGCTTTCCAATCATCCTTGAAATTCTCTGATTTTCCACAGTTCCAGCACTTCTTCAAAGATCTATCTAGAGTCTTAGATCTACCTCTAGACTTCCAATGCTTATCCCCAATCTTTTGCTTGTCTCTTTCTTGCAAGTGACCTTCCACAAACAAGACATCCTTTGTCTGATAGATTTCCACAAACTTGTGCCTCGTCTCCTCTGATAACAAAGTCTCAACTACATCTACTTTTATCTTCGTTGTAGTACACTAGTGATAGCCATCATTAGATTGTCCCACAAGTCTAACAAAGAGCACAACATCATGATACACTTTTCTTTATCATCCATTTTGACATCCATAGATTGTAACTGACATAACACAATGTTGAAGGCATTCCGGTGCCCTACATCTGAGTCACCATCATTCATTTGCAATGAATATAGCATCTTTCACAAGAAATTTTTTGTTTACTGACGACTTGGTGTGGCACAATGTTCCCGACTTATCCCAATGAAGCTTCATAGTCTTTTCAGCCGAAACATTCAATAGCACTGAATCCGAAAAACATAAATTGATAGAGCTTATAGCTTTCCTATCAACCTTCTCCCTTTCTTTTGGTTTCATTCTCGTGGGTGGTGCGTCTACCACAACAACCCAATAATCTCTATTTACCAAGAGATCTTCCATCTTGAGTTTCCATTACTCAAAATGTTGACCATGGAATTTCTCAATCTCTATCTTTGTGCTTCCAGTCAATTTCCTTGCACAAGGTTCTTCCTCGCAAAAGTCCCACTCAAGGAAACCGTTTATCATAGGGTATCCCAACTTCTACAAAGCTTACAACCAAGCTCTAATACCAAATGTTGGGAATAAGACATTTGCATGATACACTAATATAGAGGAGAGTTGTGCTATACAAATCTTACACATACAAGGATAATGGCAAATACGCAAGATTTCACCTGGGAAAACCCTTTCGGGTAAAAAACCCAACACATTAACATTCTTGATTATAACATAAACAGAAACCATTTACAATGTTACAACAAGTCGCAAGGTTTTGTAACCTTTATACAGTGCTTGACTATATATTACAATGCACACACTTTCATATGTGCATTCAGCATTCATGCAAATACTTGCATCCCCCCTATACACTTCTCCATGTATGAGATCTTCACATGCTTCATAAGCATAATCATCTCCCTGAGAAGAAAAGTGCCTATATCTGACACCTCACTTTCTAACGCCCACACAACAAGGAAATCTCCAGTCACCAACTACTAAACCAAGTGATCATTGTGTAACGCTCCTCAACAACTCCATGTTAAGAGTGACACCAAGACGTTGCTTGCAATTCTTCAGTCTAACAAATAAATCAAACAAGTGTATCATAACATCTTAAATTAACCTCCATTGCTTGACATGTTGCCTCGCAACACCTTACTGCAACTCAACCACTATGCTCCACTTCACAACCTTCCATAGTGCAATGAAACTACGCAGAGAACCTTGCACAACTCTACCATTAATCCTGCATGCTGACAACCTTACACAACTATCATAGGCAGTCTCCACACAACCCTGCACAACCATCTCTACTTGTGCAATCAACCTACACAACATCTTGCGCAACCAGTGCCTGTGATAATACTTTGTGCAGCACCAAATTTTTGCACCACTGTCACTACACAAATCCATGCAAAGTTGAGATATTTCCCAACAAGAAATATATATAGATAAACTTCACTAAACCATAAAACATAAAGTAAACATGCAACAAGTCTTTCAAGTCAAAATCAAGCGATGTATATCAAGCTAGGGAAGGTCATGCCCTTTTGTGCAAGCCTTACAAGTATTTATAAATTTACATCTAATTATTCACCTTCTAACTCTTAATTTTAACTTCCTTTTTTTTTGTAAGGAAGCAATACATACAGTGGTTTCCTATCTCTATCTTTTTGACTAAAACATATATCTTTCATCTGAGTCTTACAAATTTGCTTAAGTTGTTATATACAAATACTACAAAATACTTTCCCCGAAATCCACCTAGCAACTACTCCCAAGTATGGCCCATTGTACCAAGCAATCTCTTGTGAAATGTCAAAACAAAACTATATTTCTCTATAGATGGTGTGGGCCCAAAGACTATAACAATGGCAATTGTCCCATTTTAAGTGAACGCCAACATGATGAGTTAATGGCAATCACTAGAGTACGAGCAAAGAAAGCTAATTATTTCGACCCACGTACGGATAGGAAACATTGGCCAAATCAAGGGTGGAAGTTGAGAGGGCAATGGTTGAAGAACAACATCAATCGCATGAACACACAAGTTCAATGACAAGAAGATTTGCATCGGACATAGCTATTGGAAGACAAGTCTTGCATACCATTGCACCTATAAAGGAATTTGACCTACTGCAAAGCATTGTGAAGCTTGAGAATGCTATAGCTATTATCGTACAAGACATTGGCCCTATCATGAAGTGTACAACATCGCACCTAGTATCTGATGGTATAGCATTGAGCCTTAATGAACACATAATCGAGCCCCATTATCAAGTGGTCAAGTGATTGATCTAATGTTCATGACAATGAATCTAGCCTGACGGCTAGCAATCATGCATATGGAGATCCTGGGGAGGAATATGACAAATACTATTGTCAATTGGGGTTTGGTGTAAACGTTATTCCAAAGGAGACTTGGAAGAGTCTTGGGAAGCCCACTATATGCTTGTCGGCTTTCCCATTGGTGAGAGCCAATCAACATGGTATAAAGGTATTGGGAGTTCTCATGGCCCAAAAGGTAATTATTGGTTCCCAGCCCTTTCTATCAAATTTTCTAGTTACCTCATTAAATAAGAAGGCCTACTATGATGCACTATTGGGTCAAGGTTGGTTGATAGTAGCCTAATCCAACCATAACTAGAAGAAAAATCTGCTCTCCATTGAAAACAAAGGGCAAAAGTATGTCATAGATTTGAAGAATCAAGCAGTCGATGAGGAAGCAACCTCATCCGATTCGTTAGACTTAGACTCCGATGAGTAATGCATGGAAGATGGAAACCAAAGTACGATGGACTTGAACAATGAAGGGATCTTAGATTTATAGTCGTGCTTCGAAGATGAGACGAACTCCCTCAAGAATTTGTTCCATTGGCAGATGAAAGATTATGAAGTGTTCCAGTCAGATTTCTATGATGCACTATTGGATCAAGGTTGGTTGATAGTAGCCTAGTCCAACCATAACTAGAAGAAAAATCTACTCTCCATTGAAAACAAAGGGCAAAAGTATGTCATAGATTTGAAGAAACAAGCAGTCGGTGAGGAAGCAACCTCATCCGATTCATTAGACTTTTAGACTCCGATGAGGAATGCATGGAAGATGGAAACCAAGGTACGATGGAGTTGAACAATGAAGGGATCTTAGATTTATAGTCGTGCTTCGAAGATGAGACGAACTCCCTCAACAATTTGTTCCATTGGCAAATGAAAGATTATGAAGTGTTCCAGTCAGATTTCAATAGATTTGAAGTTATGGTGATGAACGAAGAAAGGTGGCTTGCAAATAGATGACTCAAAACAAAAGTTGGCAATGCCAAGCCCTTTGAACCATCAACGTCACAGTTTGCTTACCCACCCTGTTTCACAGATTACAACATCAGGTATGCAAATTTCATTCATAGGTTGGCCCACTAGTTTTAAAGTGTAGTCCACATGAAGGTCAATGAGTCAACTACACTGAGCGTGAACATGGAATTTAAGGATAAATTTACACTGGAAACTAACATACAACCCCCTAAAGCCTGGCCTATTTTTGAAGGATTGGATGCAAATATGATTGCCCTCGATGAATAGAAAGTCATGGCATATTGGCCGACCAAGGTATGTCGAGACAGAGGAAGTATTGTCGTGACCAATTCTCACGACGCATGAGTTCTAAACCGAGGGCACTTGTGTTACAAAGATGGAGGAAGTATAGGCATGATATATATTTAAGGTACACGAATTTCACATTAGGGTTATTCATATTAAAAAATAAATGGTCCATGGGAAGTAAAGCCGAAAAAATTCAAAATGCATAATTGTGCCGAACAACCAGCAAATTTGGACGACACGGAGTGTAAAGATGCAATGAGTATTATATTCATTGAGATAGGAAAATATTAATATGATCAATACTGAGCCTCTGTGTATGGAAGACAAAGTACTTGAATTATTGGGGCACACCAAACAAAAAGAAAACAATCTGTTAGAATGTTGTGAAGAAACCCAAGCTAAATGGTCCTTATAAGAAACATTTGCAAACCCATGATATTAAAAGATCATACGGTCATTCTTTAGATGCATTGTTAGAGGCTTCTTTGTATGCCCATGCCAAGGAGGACCCATTGTATAACTTGTGCGTCCAAGAGCTCCCACCATACATTCAGCCTCCTTTCTCGCCCGTCTATACACAGCATGCTCAAGGGGATCCAGTGTATAGTTGCAAGGTAAATCTAAAGCACGGCTGCCCACCGTACGTCCCTCCTCTAGCATGGTATGCTACCCCTAATGCACTGTGCGTCCCTCCTCTCGCATGGTACACTATTCCTAATGCACCGTACAACAATAATTGGACAAAGTACGCCCATGAGTTGATAGTTATTCCCAAGCCGTACAAACTAAGATCATATGCCCATGTGTTAATAGTCCATCACCGTAGCCGCTTCACAAAACCATTGTATGCCCAACATGTTCCTTATGTACGCTCTAGCAATTCCCCAAGTCAACCATAAGGCCCCCTAAAGTCGTTAAGTACAACTTTTCTATATCACCACTGCAGGTTGCACCCTCCTATACATCCAAGCTCCAAGTCTCTACCTATGCCGTACAATTTGGTCCTCCCACTATATGCCCACTCTCACCGCACACCACCATACACCTGTATTGGAACATATGCCTCTGGATGTGCACCATACGACTGTCTAAACTCATTTACAGTGCTACAGTGTCATACATGTTGCATTGTTTTGCTAAATTGTCGTACGTGCTACATTGTTTTGCTACAATATCATACTTCTACTACAATGTTATGCCATCTATAGTGATTACTATAGTGAACGTATGGACTGCTATAGTGAACGTATGGACTGCTATAGTGAAGGTATAGATTGATACAATAAACACACGAACTACTAAAATGCCTAATATAGCAATTGTACGGAATGTTAGTGTGTCTTTCTTATTTCAGCATTATCAAAAAAAAAAGGCAAAACTATTTTCAACAAGGTTATCTATAAGTTTCAGCAGCAACAACCTCTACAACAGCAACAAGACTTTCAAGAATGTCTTATCTTTCCTCTTCAATCTCATTCTTTACCATTTGGTATTTGGGTTGTGTGAGAAGGGACTTCAACTTGTTTTAAATGGGGGATAACATAGACCCTCATGTTAGTATTGTCATTATTATTAATGTATTATTAACTACATGTTTTGGTAGCTGACGTTATGTTGTTAATGATTGTATCATCGGCTTTAGGTAATATTGTCATGACTATCTTTAGCTATGTTCGGTTGTTTATGGTTGTGTTTAACCGACAACCGTTGAGTCGTGTCATATAAATAAAATGATGTCCGTCAAGGTAAGGGCATTGTGTAACAAAACCTTCCTGTATTGAACTTGTGTGTTGTGCACTACCTATGATATAAAGTTGTTATTACTCTCATGTTATTTTATGCTATTTTGTGATATGTATTTATTATTCTGCAATTAGTGTTCCTTTGATAGTGTAGTTTGTACAACAAACAGTGACATATGAAACAAAGTTCTTATTCTCATTGTACTTATGTTGGTCCCTAGATCATATCATTTAATTGATTTTTATCCTTGACAGACCCCATTTCTATTTGTCCCTTACAGTCTTCCTACAAGGGCATCATCCACATCCTCCATTCTTCTCAGCATGAAAAGAATGTAACACTTGTCATGTTATTTCTATGCTCCTGAAATATCCCTTTTTGGATAAATATTAAAAATTCTGGATTACCCGTAAAACCCTTATAAAATAATTCAGATTTCTCTTAGAAGAAATAAATTCAACACCCTCTTTAAGACACTAGAAACTTTGGGTAATATAAATCAAAACCCTCATGAAGAAATTAGAACCATGTTAAATTTGTTAATGTCACTGAGTAACAGTAGAGGCACAAAGTATTTGCCTTTCACCAAGATAACCAAATAATAAATGAAAAGAACAACACATGCAATAGGATTTCTAACCACACATAAGTGCCCTCCTTAATTTCAGTCAATTGAATACTAAATATTACATGCAACATCAAATATGAATAACCCACTACTGATTACAATCAATTGGTTCGAACATCGAACCCTACCAAATTTGCACAAATATCAATGATTACAAATGATAAATACCATTTATTGTCTTTGTTTGATGTGTCGTAGTAATTATTCTGATATGGCAAACCTACAAGTGTGACGTAGGACTGTCAGCTACTTATATGGGGCTGTAAACTACTATTGAGAGGAAGGGCACTGCAAAAAAAAGGTGACGCCAGCCAGAATGGAGACTGCCAAGGGTGGTGCTAGTCCCAATGGACCAAACCCTAGCTATATAGCCCTCACTTTGTTGAGAAAATTGTCATTATTTGCTCCAAAACTTTGCTAAAACCCTATTTTCCGATTGCATGTGAATAATCAACTGTGTAAATCATTTGTAACCCCTGTATGGAGCTACCACAATGGACTAAAGGGGTTTCATCCTCTGATCCGACTGTAATGAAGTTTTCCATCCTCAAGTAGAAGTTCAATGAATTTGAAATTCAATCGTGAATTGTCAAAAGTTTAATAATCAATAAGATTATTCATTGCCCCTTTTGTCCTTATATAATATTCACTCTTCGATTCACCCAAACCCTAGAGTAATTAGAATTACTTTTTTAATTTGATATTCATCTTTTTGCAACTTATGAATATTAATTACTTTCAGCTATGTATGTATTAATTGCTTTTGGCCCCACTCAATAATAATTAATAAGTATAACTTAAAGTGCCTTTTGGACAACTTAATAAATTATTATTAGATTATTAATTATTTCGAAAAGGGGACATGTCAGTCCGCCCTTCCTTGTTTGTTCTTAAGCAATGCTTGAACCGCCCTACAAATACCAAGATCCCAAACCAATCTTGTTGTTTCTACCATTCTACCTGATGATGTAGATGTCTTTTGCTGCACTACTATGTTACAATCAGGTATTGGAAGCCCTAAACCTACTAATACTTCAACAAACTCTATGAATGAATCCATAATAGCATAATCATGAATGAGCAGTGATCTAGAGAGAGTACTACCAATAGTGACACCCTTCATTCTGTTCATTGTAACAACTATAGGGGCTCCATTAGCTATACTATGAAGTACAACCTTTTTTCCATTAGATTCAAATTTCAGCTCCAAGGTCTGGTAATTCTATGTAAATTCCCCAAGGGAATATAACGATTGCACCCCTAAAACCAAACCTATTTCTCCTATGCTCACAACATAGAAGTCATTACACCCTGTGATTATCAAGTGCGATCTCCAACTGTTGAATCCTTCTGGTGCAAAGAATAGAACCACCGGCTACAGTCACATTTAAGCGCTGGAAAATTTCTGATTTCAGCCCTCTTTGGGATAAAAAACCCTCATCAATGAAATTGTGAGTTGCCCCACTATCAATCAAAACTGTGAGTTTACATCCTTGCATAACTCCACAAATTTTGAAAGGGTAATACTAGGGTGTACCAAAAAGTGCAACATAAGTGCCTGCTGCAATAAGTGAGACAATGGTGCTCCCTAAACTATTTCCATCTCCTCTTTCATGTTCTAGTACTCCGTCTTCTAACTCATCATTAAATATCACCTCAATGTAATGCACCTGTCCTTTTGGAAGACACCTATGACCTAGTTCCCAAGGATCCTTGCATGTGAAGCATAGTTTTTTATCTTTCTGAGTTCATTTCGTGCTTGTATTTCAATACATGGCTTTTGTGGCAGCTCTTTTTGGAGAGAAACCCCTCCCTGAAATGGCTTCTTTTGTTGCTCAAAAACTAATGTCATTGGCTGCCCATTAGATGTTGTCCTTGGCTGCCCATAAGATGTTGTTTTTCGCTATTCATAGGGCAGAATTTTACCGTTAGGTGCTGATGTCTCCAAATCTAAATCCTTTTTGATGGCTTCTAGAAGAGAAATAGGGTTGAAAGCTAACCCTTGAGTGGTTCAGCTAAACCCTCAACAAACAAAACGACAAATCTCCTTTCAGTCACATTAGGTACCATAACTGAAAGCTTCTAAATATCAGCAACAAAGTCCTCCACTGAATTGGAATGTTTGAGTTGAACTAACACTTGAAAATGGATTTCCAAATCAACTCTATCAAAACTCTCTATTAACCTAGTTCTAAACTCCACGTATGAGTGGATGTGATTGTGCCCCTGAGTGATCAATCCATGGTACCCCCACTCGTGTGCTACACCTTCCAAGTGAAGGGTGGCAAATTTGATGGCTTCCTCTTCCATCATTGGCCTCAATGATAAAAATGGATCCAATTTCTATATCCATGTGTGTTGTGCACTTATCGGAGCCATCATATGTAGGAGGTGTTAACTTCCTTAATGTCTATTGGAAGTCCCTCTGATGTGGTTGTGGCCTAGTTTCAGCTCTTTGACCACCTTTGTTCTTTAGATTTATAAAATTAGTGAGGGAAATAGCCTCCCTAAATTCACCTAGTAGGACCCTGTATCTTCATACCTGGCAGCCATCTCATCCGCCATAGTAGGCTGAATTTTTACCTCTTGAACTGCTACTTCCTCTATACGAAGGAAAGTTGGTTGGAAAGGTCTAGCAAAGGAATTAATGGCTACCCTCTACGTGTGTTGGTTGTTGTTCACCCCTGAAGAACTTCCTTCACCATTTTGAGCTCTCTACACATTCGCATTTTGTATGGTGTGGACTAATTGAGCCATCATATCTGCTAAACACTCGTCCTTGCACAACCCTATCATAGCGAATTTCATCAGCATCTTTGTTAACCATGGCTTCCTTTTCTTTCCCTGCAAGTGATTCTGGGCCTGGCTGTCCTAATCCTTCCTCTAGTTGTTATAGAGCCTTTTTCCTTTTTCTTTGGTAATATATGGTTTTTTTGTCACTGACTTGCATGAAATGGTTGTTTTGCACCCTTTTTCCTTTTTGTTTGATAATATATGGTTTCTCTGTCACTGCCTTGCATGAAGTAGAAGATGCAAAATAAATATTTCCCACATGCTGGCAAGATACAGGGTCTGATACCACTTAAATATCCATTTTTGGATAAATATTAACAATTATGGATTTCCCGTAAAACCCTTATAAAATAATTCAGATTTCCCTTAGAAGAAATAAATTCAACACACTCTTGAAGAAACTAGAACCCTCAGGTGATATAAATCAAAACCCTCATGAAGAAATTAGAACCCCCATTAAATCTATTAACATCACCGAGTAATAGCAGAGGCACAAAATATTTGTCTTTCACCAAGAGAACCGAATAATAAATGAATAGAACAATACATGCAATAGGATTTCCAACCACGCACAAGTGCCCTCCTCAATTTCAATCAATTGAATATTAAATATTACATGCAACATCAAATACGAATAACCCACTATTGATTACAATCAACTGGATCAAACCCTACTGAATTTGCACAAATATCAATGATTACAAATGATAAATACCACTTATTGTCTTCGGTTGTTGTGTTGTAGTAATTACTCTAATATGGCAGACCTACAAGTGTGACGTAGAACTGTTGGTTGTGTATCTGGGGCTACAAACTGTTGTTGGAAGGAAGGGCATTGCAAAAAAAGGTGACCCCTACGACAATGGAGGCAGCCAAGGGTGGCACTATTCCCAATGGACCAAACCCTAGCTGTACATGTGAGAATCGTCTAGAATCGAGGACGACCAAGACTGAGACTGTAGAGCGAACACACCACTATTGAGCTAGAAACCTAAAGAGAGTACAACTGCAACATATGTATTAAGAATGAGGAATAATACACAGCTTACATCACAATGGTGCCACACTAGGCTTACGGCTTACAACTCACTAAGCTCACAGCGCTATCGCTCACAGCTTACACAGCACTTAGCACACTAGTATCCTGACACAATAAGCCATGACCAACTAGCTCCCTCTATCCACACAATCCACCCCAATCCACACAATGTCTTGGAGGACAGGACTATAAATAGATTCGTTGAGTGCAGGATGACTCAATCAGACAAGGTGAGTGGATGGGCTCCTCCACAATGGGTGGAGAGAGCACTGGGGGAACACAGTGGGAAAAGGAACCTGAGTGGACTAGGCACTCAAGGGACCAAGTGGGATGGATGACCCCATCCACTCACTATGTGATGTCATAATGACCTTATAAAGACCTAATTATCCTCCTAAGCAAGCTGAAGTAAACATGTTTAGTAAAAACCTACACCAACACCCCCCTTAAGCATAGCTTAGGTGGGTAGTAAAATTGGGTCCCAACAACTAGGCTTGATCAGGGACCCAAATACAAAGCAACTCTCAAAAAATGGAGTGAAAGGAGAAAACCCAATGGGAAAAAAACTTCCCCCCAAAAGAGAGAAAAGAAGAAAAGGAGACTAAAATACACCCCAGAAGATGATGTTGAAGCACTCAGCACTCCAAGTATAAAGCATTGATCCCCAATATCCTACAAAGCATGAAGGATATATGCCCCCACAAAGAAGAGAGAGAAAGTAAGTGCAGAATGTCACATGGCGAATGTTGTAGTAGGTTCCTCTACAACAAATGATGTCTCTTCCTTTTGGAAGAAAGAAGCTCAGAGCAATCAAACTGTTGAATTCCCACTCAAGTGGAATGCAGGTAGGAATCAAGATGTAGATCTCTAGAAAATGCTCAAATGTCTCCCCGCTAATGCTCGAATGTGCCAAAGTATGATCAGGTATCACAGGACTAACTGCAGAAGATGGCAATGAAGAAGCATTCAATGAAGGGGAGAGAACAGCCAAAGAAGAAGATAGCCATGGAACATTCACTGAAAGAATGTCCATGGGAAGAGGAGAGCAAGGCTCAACAACCGTCGAAACTGAAGAAGATACTGCAGATGAAGCACACAACTCTACAATATGAATATCCACAGGAACATATGAGTCATCGAAGCTCTCAATGAATGTACTCATACTGGAAACAGTAGTCCTCCAAAGTGCTAGTCTGTGGTGGCTCTAGAAGAGCAACATCTTGATTAGGGACGGAAGTAAAATCTGCAATAAGACAACTGAATCTCGTCTTGTAGTGGGGGCTCGATAGAAGGAAGAGCATTATCCACCATGGATATGTCATCACAAGAAACAAAAACAGGAGGCGAAAGTACATCTCTAAATAGACTAGAAAATGAAGGGGTGATGTAGGTCTCAGTAGGATCTTCGAAAAGAGACTGTAGGATGCTCCAAATAGTGCATGCACACTCTGTATATTCCACATGACAATGAAGATCCATGGAAACATGAACAGAGTGGCAAAAACCTTGTCACAAGTATTAGCCCACTTATTGAATCGAATAGGATCAATGAATGTAGGAATCTGTTCATACAGGAATGGAATGCGATTCTTGTGTGTGAGCAAGTGTTCCATGTAAGCATGCCACGAAGCATAATTATCCTTTGCAAGAAAGATCACTAGAGACGAAACAACTCTCTTCATTTGGAGTCCCTCAAATGGGGTCAACATGACTAAAAGAAGACACCAGGGAAGTGCACAACTGCACAGTACAAACTGCAATGAACCCCTAAAGCACGCTCAAATATGAGGATGTTGGGCACAGCTGAAAATGCATCCAAGTGAGAAATTAGTGCTAGAGTGGGTAAACAATGGTGCATACTCTAGAGATGGACTTCAAACTGGACCGAAAATGAGTCCACACAGATGAGAGCAATCAGTGCACAAAGTAACAAAGCAGCAAGTGTAGGGCACATAGCACAAGTAACCCCCCTTGAATATAGCACTTTACAACTTTAGTGTGTTTTACAATGCAAATACGAAATTAAAAACATTAACTTTTGCAAAAAACAGCACTCAATTTCGATCAACTGATCAAAAGTTATGTTACAAGCAATTTCTCGTAAATGAAGCCTATTTAATAAAATTGCACTTAAAAGTTTAAAAAACTCATCCAATCAAGGGGCAAGGTAGCCTTCCAACGACTCGTTGGAACCGGCATAGAATGAGGAATGCAATGGTTTTGATTGTGACGGGGAATTGTCCTCCTGCCACGCCGAGCCTCACCCTTCGTCTTTGACAAACGAAAATACAAGATAAATTACCGATGCAATAAAACAATCTCCTTTACATGATATCTCTTAAAGATATTATATTGTTTTTAAATAAAAACAATCAAAAAAAATTGTCCTCACTAAATAATAATTACTTAGCAAAAACATTCAACCCCAACAATAATATTGTTCCCCCACTCATCAAAAAGCTCTCCCAAATGTGTTCGCCACCAAGCAACTTTCACCATTGGTCTCCCACCACTTCACCATGGGCTTTTTGGACACTTTAATAATGTTTTAAAAAAAACATGCAGAGGTGGATTTGAGATAGAGTTTTAACATACTTTGACTAAGTTTCAAAAGTGCCAAAGAAGAGCCAAAAAACCATGAGCGAAAACCCTAAAACGACCTTCTAATTTAAAGGAAAACCACGAATGGGATATTCAAGGTGGTTGGGACAGAAAAAAGATTTGTGCCAAATAACAGGTGGAGCTCGACGGGAGGATGGCAGCAAGCCGTACAACGACGTATGAGGACACCAATTCAATTCTTTAGAGCCGATGGTAGTTGGAGAGCCAAGACTGACAGCTGTGAAGAACCTCACTGGTAGAGGTAGATGGCAAAGCACCAGACCGTGTGCGTAGTCAGTGCTGCAGATCTAGGTGTGGCTGATGTGGAACGACCATGTAGAGGTTCGCAGATGCTCTACAACCTTCCACTAGGTTCCAAAGATCCAAGGCTATGTGGGAGAAACGATGCAGGTCTTTGGAGGGCTATTTTGAAGAGGCAGCAACAAAAATGTCGTTTGACCTAATAATGCCAAGAACTGAGAGTACGGTGGTGTTTTGGAGTGAAAAACAATGAGAATTAAAAAAATGGCGAGAGGAGAGATAATGGCGAGGAAAAATAGTCTTCTAGCAGTTGTTTTATGCCTCAACTGTTATACAAATTTCTCTATCCAGCTATTCTCTGCTAAGCTGCCCCACCTACTACCAAAAAACAACCCTTGTACATGGTGATTAGATCTACCGAAACTCTCACGTAGCAGATATTCTTTTGAGAATGATCTTACAGATTTGCAAAAAATACCTTATGCAAAAGCATGCAAGTATATGCACAACATAAAGAATGTTGCTTTAGGCAATTAGAGATGAAAAACCCATAGATGAACATTCAAATGCATAGATTACTTCTTAGCCTTCGATGGAGAATACAAAATAGAAAATATACTCAAGATTCCGTAATAACAACATAAACATACGGTGATCGTTACCAGCACCCAAAGAGCTCTAATACCATGTGAGAATCATCCAAAAACAAGGACGACCAAGACTAAGACTATAGAGCGAACACACCACTATTGAAGCTAGAAACCTGATGAGAGTAGAACTCCTATTTATGTATTTAGAATGAGGAATAGTGCACAACTTACATCACAATGGTGCCACACTAGGCTTACAGCTTACAACTCACTAAGCTCACAGCGCTATCGCTCACAGCTTACACAACACTTAGCACACTAGTATCCTAACACAATAAGCTATGACTAATTAGCTCCCTCTATCCACACAATCTACCCCAATCCACATAGAATGCCTTGGAGGACAGACCTATAAATACGCTGGTTGAGTGCAGGGTGACTCAGCCAGACAAAGTGAGTGGATGGGCTCCTCCACAATGGGTGGAGAGAGCACTGGGGGAACATAGTGGGAAAAGGAACATGAGTGGACTAAGCACTCAGGGGACCAAGTGGAATGGATGACCACATCCACTCACTGTGTGACCCCATGCACTCACAAGTGCACGATGACATCATGGTGATGTCATAATGACCTAATTATCCTCTTAAGCAAGCTAAAGTAAACATGTGTAGTAAAAATCTACACCAACAATACAACCCTCACTTTGCTAAGAAAATTGTTGTTATTTGCTCCAAAACTTTGCTAAAACCCTATTTTTTTATTGCATGTGAATAATTATTTGTGTAAATCATTTGTAACCCCTGTATGGAGCTACCACAATGGACTGGAGGGGTTTCGTCCTCTAATGCAGCTGCAATGAAGTTTTCCATCCTCAAGCAGAAGTTGAATGAATTTGAAATTCAATTGTGAATTGTCAAAAAATTAATAATCATTGTCCCTTTTGTCCTCATATAAGATTCACTTTTCAATTCACCCAAACCCTAAAGTAATTAGAATTACTTTTTAATTTAATATTCAATTTTTTTTAATTTATGAATATTAATTACTTTTGGTCATGTATTAATTACTTTTGGCCCCACTCAATAATAATTAATAAGTGTCATTTTTTCAAAGTTATAACTTAAAGTACCTTTTGGACAACTTAATAAATTATTATTAGATCATTAATTATTTCGAAAAGGGGACATGACAGTTCTCCCAAGTCCTCTTTCAGGGTAGACGAGAAAATGTGAGGATCCGAAGAGGTGATGACAAAACATAAGGATGAAAAGAGGAGATGAGGAAATGTGAGGCTGCAAAGAGGGACCATATAGAAGTTTCCTCTAGAATCAAAAGGGAACAATTGCTTTAAAAAAATGAAAAATTTGCATGTCCAACTCGAACAACACAGGTTTACTTTTTGGTCTTCTTTTTCTTAATTTTTTGGGCTTTTTTTAAATTGGTTTGAGCCCCACCAAGTGGGGCCCACACAACAGGGACACTTCCCCATGGCCTAGGAGACAAAGGCACCCAATGGGGAAGCCCTCAATCCATCCCCTTCAGCAAGGGACAGCTCGTGGACATCCCCACTACATCCCCCGTATTTATCCCCATGGAGACATGTCCCGTAGGAAACAACGGGGTGGGAACGCATCCCTATAACAGATTTCTTTTTTAAGAGGCCCACTCGTCTCTCTCGATTGCAACAAACCACATCTCATGCACACGACTTTGATGAAGAGCTTCTATCAGTAATTATATTATTTATATGATACAAGAGGGGCATTATTTTTTAACTGCGTGTCTCGTAGCAGGAAAAACAGTCATTAATATCTAACCAATTAACTGATAAATGTAACTTAATATATAGTGGTTGACCATCACTCATTGGCATGTGGTCAATACCACATATTTGTACATCCAACACTCCTAATCAAAATAATATACACCTTTTGAACCCACTTTCAGGTATATAATTAGCTATGAATATACAAGATCCCTACAGAACTAGTGGCTGAAAAAAAGAAATACATAACAATAAATAAGGCATCAAAGAAACGAAGCCAACGCTTAGATGGCTTCAATGGTAAGAGAGACAATTTCTACATGCTAAACATTATTTACTTAAGAATCTCTATGCTTCCCCAACACCTCCTTTCCCCAAGCTGTAGTTATTCCAACAGTATTAAGTTGCTCAATGCCACAACAGATTGAAAGACTGTCTTCTATTGTTATATATAGAACTCCTGGCTGTAATATACAGGTAGCATGAATGCCTTGGAAATGGGATATATTACATTGTCAAATTTTTATTGCTTGTACGACTATATAAAAAGTTGAAACTACATGTATCGCAGAAGCTTACACAGTTTTACGTGCCAAGAAAAGCAGGTACATACTATCAAAATTATTTTACTCTTGATTATTTATGATCACTAAAATTCTAATTCTCAATCAGTATAAATGCCTTTGTGTCCCATTCTGATGAATCTACAACCTAAACAATGTGCCATGAACTGCTAGAGGTCATTTTACACACCTTTGGAGGTTTGAAAGGGTAATCACTTGGAAATGTTATGTCAACGAAAAACACTCCGCCATAATATGGTGAGCCTGCAAAGACATCCAGACATTGTTAGAACTTGTGGCATACACATACATTTTTTTCTTCCTTTATACAGCAGTCATTGCTTCTGCCAATAAGAAATAAACCTACTAAGAGAATTTTGGCCCCCAACAGAATCAATTCAAACAAAATTTCATCTGATAGTACATAAGCATCAAAAAATTTAAGAAGAATCAACTTATATACATGGAAATGAAATGTTATACAAAACTTTACTGACCTGCAATAGATCTCAACCAAAATTCACATAGAAATTCTTCTTACCTCCTATAAGATAAAGCTTTAAGTACGCCATACTAAAAGGCATAAATGGTGGCATTGGCATTGCAATTTGCCAGTAAGCATACAACCCCAGACAAATATGAAAAGATAATAACTTTGCAAGTATAATTTTTCAAATTGGAGGCAAACAAGGTTGCTCGCAGGCTCAGAAACTATTTCAGGAAATGGTTGATCTAATGATGTCTTGTCATGTGCTTATATAAATTCTATAACTAAATTCAGAGGTTAAAAATGTTGATGTTAACAGCTAACCGTTCTTTAGAAGCAACTGTGAAAGCAATTGAATGACATTCCTATAAAAACTGGCAATGCCATAAAATGCAGATGAGTGATATTGCTCTAGAAAATTTTGTGACCAGTCTGGCTCAACTTTACCTGGATCCATTGAACCTCAAATTGGAGCCTTTAACAAGGCACTAGCAAGAAGCCAAGTTTCCCCTCAACCATCGCTTCAGTCTAAACAGATTTGGAAATGAAATGTTAAAGGCTCTCCCTTGTGAAAGAATTGGAATTTGGAGAGAGCAGCTTTGGTTGTATTAGAGACCATAACCTTAATCTTGCTAAGGTTAACCACCAACTGATAATGATCACAAAATTGGGCAGGAGTGTCTAATTTTCTCTGCAACCCTTGGGACAATGAGCTAAGAGGGCCACAATATCAGCAAAGAGCAATATAGCAATCAAGACATGATGGAGTATGCAGCCATCATCTGCAAGAGTGTGTCGTCTAATGAAGTTCTCAAGCTCCTCGATATAGATCCCGAAGAGGGTGAAAGAGGGAATCCTTGCTCAACTCCAATACTATTTTTGACATATTCCGATAGTCTACGGGCAGTTTGGAACTAACCAACAACCAGCTCGTAAAGTCGCATGATATCAGGAATAAAGAGCTTTGAGATGCCAAGGTCACGCAACCTCTAAAACAATAGGTGTCGAGGCAATGTGTGAAAGGCCTTTTCAAAAGTCAACAAAGCAAAAAAAAAGACTTGATCTTAAATAAAATGTGATCTATAGTTCGGAACTCTGTCCTAAAACCTGCCTGCCCCCTTCCTCTACAATTATCTCAATCCAGCTTCCCTAAGAACATCAAATCTAACATTGTGGCAATTGGCAAATGCCTGCCCAATCATGACTGTCCTATAATTACTCGGATCAAAACTATCCCCAAAATTCTAAATGGGGTGGATAATCTGTTGAGTCCAAGAGGAAGGAAATCCTGAACGAGCAACATCATTAAACAAATCTGCCATGGTGATTCAATCCCATATTTAATAAACTCCCCTTGAAACCCCCCAGAATCAGCTGGTTTACTAGTACATAGTTTCCGAATAGCTTTCTGAATGTCTGTTGAGAGGAAGAATAGCTCTCTGAATGTCTCCTGAGAGGAAGAAAACACAAGAAGCTAGAGAGAAGAAACTTGGACAATTGACTGATTCAGAACATTATAAAGAGAATTGGCATGGGAGACACAAGCCTTGGGAGCTATGTTGGAGAAAAAGACTTTCCTTGGAAGGATAATATGCCAAAAGGCCTTAGACGAATGAGAGATGGCATCAAGGTTTAGGTAGGCACATCTGAAACCATCAATGAAATATTAGACATGAAATATTAGACACAGTTGCAAATAAGGTAGGCTACCCTACCACCCGATCAATGTGTTGTGTTTAAATTTTGAGACCCAATGATACCCTACAATCAAAGGGAGGGGCGATTCAGGGCTTTCATGAGTCTTAGTGAGAAAGATGAGAACTCATGAGTAAACAACATCCTAGAAGGTAACTAGAGAAGACCACACCACCCCATTACAATTCGAAATGGTGACTAAAAGAACACAACATACTAAGACCTGCAAACACCGCCATTTGGTTGGCCAAGGATGTGACCACTCCACAGGGTGGAATCACAAATCACCTCCTTATGGTTTCAGGTCGATGTGCATTTGTTATTCCTCCTCACAGCAATACCTGTGAGTGTTTTTATATTGAGATAGTGACGCTTAAGGCTCAAACACTTGCATCACATTTCTTACATTTGTCTAGGTTACTACCCCAACCACTAGGGGAACTCCCTAAGCTCGCACCACAGTTCGACACACCTAGCGTGCATATGCAACATTCACATTCAACCTACATGTGAGCCTGCCAACCCAGGGAATTCCACAACTGGAGATGGGAACAGAAGGTCCACTGCTATAAATACTTCGCTCACCTATGAATGGTAAAAGCCCATGTGTCATCTTTGCAAGCCCATCAAAATATTCTTCCCTACTTGAATGGGAATTTGAAGCTCCTCTACTTGGAGGCATGTGAGGTCTTCAAGTAAATTTTATTGGGAAGACTAAACTACTACTTTTTGGCTCTCAAGGCCATCAAATATTCTTTAGCGAATTGAAAACAAACCACCTGGAATTAACTAAGCTCTCTCAAGCATGATGGCCTTGAGGTCCAAGGTTTCATGCACAAACTCATGACCCGCTTTTAAAGGATCAATGGGTTTTGGGAGGTCATGTACTCACAAGTTAGTTTCATTAGCTTGACGTGCCCATTCTTTCTAAAATTTTCCTTGAATAGACAAATTGATAATAGGTGGGCTTTTTTTTCCTTTCACTACTTGCACCCATCAGTTTTGTTCATCCACTTGTTTCTAAATGGATTTCCAATAAATAACAATCTCTTTTTTCAGGTTTTCATGCGCAGTCAAAATTTTAGATTTGCTTGTTTTTCGTCTCTGAAACAACCTCCTAGATGTGCTGAATTCCTTTTGTTAGAGGGAATGATGGCTACTCAAGTTTTTTTGATCCGTGTCTCTTGTAATTGGACTTCTAGTGCAAGGTCAGCAATAAGGTTGCTTTTTCCTATAGCTGGTGCTAGAGCTACCTTAGGGGATTGTCCTTGTCATGTAATTGGTTCTGTAGGCGCAAAAACAGATACCGTTACTCACCACCCACTCTTTCCAGGCCTGAAATTTGGGTGCTGAGCCTCTGATACCGATTCTTCATGGCCCTTAACAGCCCGAGAAAGAGGAGTTTTTCCCCTTTGGATATGGGTTTTTTCCATGGCTTGCAAGACAAACAAGAAACTCAATAGATATAGGAAAAATCCAAATCCTCGTAAAATTCCTTAAGGTAATGTGAAATCCATAAAAAAATTCTGCAATTTTTTTTAAAATTGTTCCAAATTTTTCTGAGCTTCACTGAATTTTTTCTAAAGAGTTTCATATTGCTCATTTCAAAAATTAGGATAGAAATTCTCTTTTTGTTTCAAAAATTAGACGATGACGAAGTTCCCTCTTTGGACCAAGACATCAGATATTTTAGAAGCAGTGTGCTATAGATGTTTTTAATTCCTTCATTATTGCCATAATGAGGCTCCATGATATGGTTGTTGGCCAATTCCAGACATCCCATGGTCAGACATCCCATGGTATCTCTGACTTTGTTAAGAGTATTGTCAAAGTCAAGTAGGGGAACCCTCTCTCACCAACTCTTTTTAGTATTTGTAGACACAATTTTGGTTTAAGACACTTGACAATGTCAGTTTTGATCGATCCTTAACATAGAAGACTCGTGCATACACAATTGGCTCTTGATCACATTCTCTCTTCTATCCACTCATTTGTCTATGGATTTGGCCTTCCTGATTTTCCGTCATCCACATACAAGATCTTCTCCATCCTAAACAATTCCAGCAACAGTCAAACGATACTGGTCACTAGTAGCATCTGTCTTCATCAAAGGTGTCTCATGTTATCCAAATGGCTATTTTTCAAATTCAAACCCTTTCACTTGGATCAACTCGCACATTTCGCATGTCTTTTATGGAGAGAAATTGCCCAAAGAGTCAACCAAATATAAACATCAAGCCTAAGGCTAATCCTATCTAGCACTCACTTGAGAATCATTTGGAAAATCATTTGCACATAAAGGGCTACATTTGCACATCCTTAAGGCAATGCCCCAAACCATCCAAATCTGAAAACCCACCCCTCAAAGGAACAGCCACTAAGCTAAATCTAAACACCCAAAGCAAGGTCAAAGTTGTATTTTGTCGAGTGTCGAAAGCCAAACAAGTTGCATACATACTAAAGGATCGCTATTGAGCACACATCCACATAGGTGAGAGAACTACGTGCAGTTTAAGCCCTCTTTGGAGTATTGAAACATAGGCAATGCTTATCCATACACATCGGTGTGGTTGAGGCTATCCAAACCATCTTTCTAACCCCTTTTTACAAGTCAAGCCAAGTGTCGAAAGTGGAGCGAGGGTTTCAAGGTGAAGGTAAATTTGAATCTATACACAAAAACGAGCCTCTGAAATTGCATAGGAAACATATTAACAAGCGGGCACAACTTTCTATGGTATAAAAAACAGGGAAAAACACAGAGGGCAGTTCCAACAAGAGGCAAACATATTCGGTAGTCACAGGGGTTTGAGCATTACCAAATCCATCCAAGCAGGTATGACAATCATTCTCCTAATCTAAGTGACCATATCCATTTCAGGTCATTTCTAATGACTATACACTAACATAGACCAAAACAGAATAAAAACAAGCTAAGTACCCTATCCTCTTGGTCATTTCTATAAATAGTCAGGTGCAATTAATCAATCTCAATCTGCTTTACATTCAAATTTGCATAAATTAGAAATATCTTATACAATCTTAATTATTCAAATATTTTAACATTTTTAGATCATTAAATCCAAAATAGGTTAAAACATATTAATGAACCTAATCATTCTTTCAAGCATAGAAAACCCTAGGTTTCCCTTAGGGTTTCATCCTACCTTCTTAGGTTTCATAATTCTACATTAGGGTTTCAATTTTATGTCCCCTTGTCCTATGCGTAAATCTTAAGTATTTCTATTTTTCCCTAGGGTTTCATGTTTATTCTTCTATTAGGATTTTCTCTATTAGGGTTGTGGCTTGTCCTCATACATCTTAGGGTCATATTTGATTCAAAACAACTCTATTTTCGAAACGCTTGGAGGTTTTTGTTAGTTGTATTGATTGGATCACAGACATTTTTGTTCTCTAAAATTCTATACGAATTTTTTGGAAATAGGGTTTTTATATTTTTAGTAAATTTCGTCTACCGAGCAAAGAACATATCTATTTTTTAACCAAAATTTGGATTTCGCTTATCTACTGATATTTATCAAAACCTGATTTGTTTCCCAAAATTCCTCACAATTTTCTTAGGGTGGTCAGTTCTTTACTTGGGCATTGTATCATGGCTATAATGGATATACACGGTTTATATATTTTTTAATTCAAACTATGATTGTCATCATTACTTGTTGCTTCCCTCAAAAATGTAATATCTTTCACAACCATGTAATGAAATGGGACAAACTTGTGTGCAATAAAACTAAGGCTGAAATTAATAATGATGAATTCTTAACTCTCCTACGTAATACATACTATGTGAATGTGGAATCGAAAATGCTCCCAAGTGTGACTCCTTTTGTTCCTCCTCAAGGTAGTGATAGCTACCAACCTCTATTATTTTCCCAAGGCGTATACAAATAAAGAGGCCCATGCTATCACAATCCCAAGAGGTAGGGTGCATCCTCCTATAGAATATTGTATGAATACCAAATAGGGAGTGTCTAGAATTTGTGATGGTAGAGCTAAATATGACCAACTTATGAGAAGTAGTTTATCTATAGCAGTCATTCTTTATCAAATGATTACTGTGATGAAGTCCATAGAGATATTACAAAAGCAAAACCAAACTGCAAGGGTTAAGATCGCATCACTTAGAGATAAGATTGCACATGCAAAGAATTCTGAACATGCTAATGTAAATTGCATATCTAGTTCTCCATCTAAATCCTATATTTCAAAAAATCTCATCTCAAGTACGGGTTAAGAAGTAAAAAGAATATACAACTAATGAATCACGAAATTTGCATAAGTGTAATAAGAATCCAAGTGAAATTCTAAGGAACATGCTTCAAAACAAGTTGATCACTTTGCCTCCTATGCATCCTGTAAAGAAATCCAAATATTATTTTTCCTATCATAGATTTCATGGACATCATATAGATAAATTTTGGGCTTTGAAAAGCAAAATACAAGAACTTATTGATAGTGGTGACCTTACATCAGATACATCTATTAAAGTACCACCAAATTCAAGCACACATTCTACAATTGAGCAACCTACTGAAATTGTGGTTCCATCTTCTGAAATAGAGTTACATAAAGAATATTTATCAAAGAGCAGTTATCAAAAGAGAGTTATATAAGGAAAAGTTACAAAAGAAACAGTTACGAAAGGAATAGTTACAAAATGAGTAGCTACATCAAGAAAAATTACAAAAAGAAGAGTCTAAAAACGAAAGCGTGCCTAAAAAAGAGTTGCTTATGAAGGAAGTTCAAAAGCAATATGTACCTAAGAAGACTGATGGTAAAAGCATGTTTTCCAAAGGGGAAACTACAAAACATTCTTCATTTCTAAAGCCTTTGATTGTTAGCCCTCACATTGATGGCAAGAAGCACACCAATGTCGAGATTGATGACACTTCTAAAATTAATATGTAGCATGACACTTCTCAAATCTCTTGGATATGACACGGAAGACTTGAATAAAATTACATCAATTGAAGTTTGCAATGGATCCATTGAGTGACATGTAACTCTTGGTCTCAAATCATGTATCGTTACATTCCAAATTGGCCCCACTTTGGCTCAATACAATGCTATACTAGGAAGATCGTGGATAAGAGCAATAGGTGCAACACTTGATAAGAACCGTGACTATATTAAATTTAACCTAGGAGGTCAGCCTATTTCTATTTCAAAAGATGGAACATCTTCAAAGCAAGAAAAGAAATTGGAAACTATTCCTTCAACTAATGCTCAAACAATGATATAATATATAATCCTTCTATGATCAACATATTAAAGAGCAAACGAGATCCAATAAATCAATTCCACAATTGGGTGCAATTCCTTAGGACTATACAAATGAGCAAACAAATATGGTTGTAGATACTCCTACTTTTGTGGCTAATGAGGGTGCTTATGTAAATGATGAGCATGCCTATGTGATTGAAGGAAATGATTATGTTGATCACGATTATGATGATACGGACAATTGGTATGACAGTGAAGAAGAAAGAGGTCAAATTAATGCTATAAATCAAGAGTTTCCAATTGAGACTCAAATTATTATCATGGGTCAAGCATCTCAAGCAAAGATAACATGCATGCAAGTGCAACTGTTCCTAAGAGCTTAGTGTCAAACGGGCATGCCAATGATTCATATATTCATTATCTAAATCTATTTGGAGCACATGGTTTCCCAAAGCGATTCATCTCATTCGATGTTACAGAATGCGATGAAGTTAGCTGATAGCCTACATTGAGACATATGTGGCACTTCAATACTTTATCTTTCATATGTTACATCTAAAAAAGACTAACAACAAAAAAATCAAAAATAAATACAAAAAATCAAAAATCATGACATATGCATGACATGTACTGCTAGTTTACATGATTCATTCATGTTAGTTAACATATACATGGTAGATTGCATATACATTTGCTATGCACATAATTTTCATGGTATACATGAGTGGGATACAATACATACGAATTATGTATGACATGGACATATAGATGTGAGATGTTCCTACACCTAGAGGCTACCTTCCTACATTGGGGCATGCCTACACTAAGGGCATCTTGGTACATAATACATGTTCTATCTTTCTATGACCATTCCATTGATCATATTGAGCTACTTAAATTGATTACACATGACTTGCTCTTGCATATAATCTCTCGAGAGTTATTTTTTATGGATACTATACTATGTGCGATGATGCCATGGATTGATTGTGCAGACTAGCTTTGCTTGTTCTACGCATGTTGATGTTTTTTCATGTTCCACGTGTGATCATTGACTATTGTTACATAATGTGATTCTTGATTGTGTATTACATTATGTGATGATTGTTAGGCATGCATTGTGTAACCATTGTGTGTTACATTATGTGTCTCCATGAGTGACTATTAATGACAGTTACATTGTGTGACCATTGTGAGTTACATTGTGCACCTCCATGAATGACTATTGTTGACCATTACATTGGGTAACTATTCATGTGTGGCATTGAGTGCTATCTTGCATGATTCTATGAGTGCATCAATTGTCTATTGTCATGTCATGCATCACTTGTGTCAAGGATCCTCTAGTTCATCTCATGGCCATGTTGTTTATGTCGGGTCTTAGTCATGTTGTGTCTTGAGTGCTTGTATGTGTCATGATCCTGACAGTGTGTGCATATGTGTGTATACATCGATGACTAATTGTTGATCTTGTGGTTTTGTGATTCACATTATGCATTATTCTACTTGTGTGTGATGCCATGATTCATATCATGCATCTTATGTGTGGCTTACTACTGAGTGTTTATATATGCGATGATACGACAACTATTATTGCATGCCTAGTTGCTATATCTATCTTGACATGACAATTGTATGCTTAGGATACATGTTTCATATGTGCATGAATGATCATATGATGACATAATCTACTCATGTTAGCACATTAGCCTTACATGCTTACATCTTTTCTACATAACATGGTGCATATAACTCTTTTCTTTTGAGATGAGTGATTTGCAAGCTAAATCCCTCACCTCAAAAGGGAGGCATACTGATGGACTTGTCATATTTAGATGGTCCAGCCTCTCATGCTTCAACATATGATTTTTTGCAAACAAACCCTTCCTTAGTACATCATCCATTCAAGTTTGTTGCCTAGCCCCTTCACCTTGAGAATTATTTAGCCTCCCTTTATTTGTTCGCACACTTAGATCCTCAAGTAATTCAACCTCAGGCCATGAGAAATACCAATATTTAACCCCTTGTTCTTAAAAGAGGATTGCTTCATTAGGTCCCACTTTTGGTCATATCATTATTTTCAATACCATTTCATTGGGGTTTAATTGTTTAACAAAAAAGTTGGTTTTGATACATATTCAATTCAAACTAATGTTTAAAAAATAGTTCATGACTTGTCCCTTAATACTTATCTTCTGAGGCAGGGGAGTTTGTGTAGGATATATGAGTTGTATCTCAATTTTGATTACATGCATCTAATGTATGGAGATATGAATGGTATTAGATGGATATATGTTCTTTTGTTTGTTGTTCAGGGAATCAGTGATGATTTTACCTATTATGTTTTGTGCCTGACAATTTGATATCCACTAAGTTTTAAGTATATTTCTAGTAATGAACCCAAATGGCAAAAACACAGAAATCGAAAGCATAGAGACTCAAGATGTAAGAGAGTGCCAATGTGGCCCAATATTCAATAGCCTCATAAATTCCCTTAAGGTAGGGTTACACCATAAAATATCCTTAAAGAAGGATCACCCCGTGATCTCAAATAATGGAAGAGCACAATACAATAACACAAATTTTGATCCAATAATATGATATGAGTATATAGCCTAAGCCTAATAACTCTAAGGTCGGGTAAGCTCCTAACCCACACTAAGTAATGATTATGTGCACCACATATTAAGACATTTTATAACCTTATATACATTATGATGATGATGATGATGGTGGTGGCTTTTAATGTCCTTTCAGACCAAATTACTCTGTAGGACTTGAAAATTGTATCATTTAATATACATCCTAAATTGCTTTTAACATCGTTGCACAGTGCAAAGTGCTATCCTTCTTGTCTTCCAAAATAATATCATGGATATAGGTACATTTCATGTCATCCCCTCATAGCATGTTTCGCCCTCAAAGAATGCAAAGAAATTCAATTATTCAGATTTTCTAAGAATTGCATGCAACTAGTGTCATGTGATCATCCATCCATCCATATGAGGTATTCATAAGTGATGGTCTTTGATGATCCCATGCTCCACAGTTGCTTCTTAATTCCATATGTCCCTGTAATTGTAACTTCTATGGTTCCAAATGTCCCCGTAGTTGTTGCTCCTTTGGTTCCTTATATCCTCATAGTTGTTGCTCCTTAACTTCCATATATACTCAAAGTTGTTGCTCCTTTTATTTTTGTAAATACCCATAGCCTTGTTGCTCCATGTCATGCTTCCATTATTGTTCCGTGTCACAATTATTGTCATGTACCCTTTTTCCTATAAAGAAAAGAATATTTTAATAATAATGTTTTATGTGGTTCCCCAAACGTCACTTTATAATTACAACTTAAAAGTTAACACTTAGTCATTAATATTAATTGAGTGGGGCCAAAGTTTAACTAATTAAAAGGCCAAGAGGGAAAAAGAAAAATTATTATTATTATGAGAAGGAAAAAGGTGAATATTAAATTCAAAGTAATTACAATTACTTCAAGGTTAGGGTATATTGGTAAAAGTGAATTTTACAAAAGAACAAGAGGGGTAGTGATTTCCATTAATATTGATTATTTCATTTGTCAATTCACGAACGAATCTTGGGTTCCTTCTTCTGCAAAAGGACGGAAACCCTATTTGCAGCCAACCTGAAGATGAAAACCCTCTGGGTTCTCAAGGTAGTTCTACTCGAGAGTTACATTGCAATTCACAGGGTATTTTCAACAGCATAGAACAAGGGTTGAAGAGTAAAAACTCAGATTTTATTGCACACAAGAGCTGCCTTATGCCCAGATCAGACGCTCTAGGGCTGCCATTCATTTCCAGCAGCACTGCCATACTAGGTGTTCCACAATACAGGGAAATCGCTGCCCTAGGGCAGGATCATGGCACGTTTGGAGCAGACTGGGCTGTGTTAGGACAGATCGCAGCCACCAAGAGGTAGCGCCAAACAGTTCCAACAGTAGTCAACAGGATGCAGGCTGCCATACAGTCAATTCAGGTGGACGTCATACATTGAGAGGGTGGCACTGTCATTTGGGCCAGCTGTCAAGCCAGTATTACTGCAGGTACAGTAAGTTATAATGTCTTAAAATTTCCAATTGGGTAAATAAATTAAAACTCTGATTTTTCCTCATCAAAATTCTACAAAACTACTACTTACTGTATGTATTCATGACTGAAATTGTTTATTGAAATTCAGAAATTTGCAAAGGGTTTCTATCCAAAAATACAGTCCTTTGCTTTTCCACTTTATTTTTCTGAGAATTCAGTACTTTACTTATCAGAGTTCAGTAGCATATCCTAAACGGGATATTTCAATTATGTGGATGCCAATGGGCCTCAACCTTTTAGATTTAGCTTCTTGTTTTATTCCTTTTGAATTTTCCACCTTGTCTTCTGCATGTTACTTCGGCTCTTGAGTAGGTGAAGGGTTTGAGCTTCCTTCACATGCAACCCAGTTCTCCTTAGATTTGGGAGTACTTGAGGGTTTGAACCTCTCCCACATGCATCTAAGTCTTCCATATGCTCTTCTTTAGGTTCTTGAACTTGTAGGGGACTTGCATTTGCCTTACAAACAACTATGTTCTTCTTGACCTTGATAGGTTCCTCGTGTTGCAAAATTCCCTGCAAGGTTAGTTTCTTTTTCTTGTACCAAAGCTTTATAAATTTCTTTTGCACATTAAAATTGGCGGTTTCCAAAGTTTGTGACCAAGTGCATCCAAGAAAAATATCTAAAAACCCATATGTATATCATTAAAAAAAAAAAAAAAATGTCCGTAGTGGATTTTAAATTTTCATAGATCATAGCCTTCTCAACATATACCTGTGTTTCCTTGATATTCCTTGCTTGAACCTATATTCAATTTTCCAAATCAATATTTCTGAATTTATACTTGCTTCTAAGAGCTATTGGCACAAGAACGCTTTCCTTTTGAATGTTCCCTTAAACCTGCAAAATTGGAGCATCTTTAGTTGCAAACAAAACATCATGTCTTCTTCCTCATAGGCATCTTGATTCAAGGATAGACCACCATTATTTCCTTCTTCCTGAAAATTCTAATGTTATGTTTTCCTTGTTCAGCTTCTTTTCAAGCCAACTGGAATCTACCATCAAGGCTTTCCCACGATTTCTTAGCTTCCCCAAGAAGGGAAAGACTCTAAATAAATCTTCAAAATTCATCGTGAGAATTCTTATTTTTAGATATACGCCATCATTTTGTAATTTGAATGACATCTTCTTTACCAATAAATAAGGATTTCTCCAGAGATTTCCAAAAATAAATAATCCAATGAAAGCCAGGGTTTTAAGGACTAAGATAACAACAGATACACCTCTACGGAGAGTAGATTTGGAACTAAAAACTTGAGGAGAAAAAATTGTATTTCTTCATTAAAACCTTTCTTCGAACCAACAAGATCAAAATCCCAGAGAGAAGATATGCTTTCTATGTTGCTGGCCCCTATTTTTCTTCAAAAAATAAGAGCTCTGAAAGGTCAACTTCTCAAGGTTATAACTCCCTTTATGCTGCTCAGATTTTTTCCTATAACCAGTTTCTGAAAAGTGACTTCAAATCGTACGCGTTCAAACTCAATGCAACTCCATACTCGAGAAAAAATTGTTGCAAGACAAGGCTCTGGCTTGGACAGAAAAAAGCAGTGTTACATAAGTTTCCAGGAAATGGGGATGCGTTTCTGGGGACACAAAAAACATTTCCAGATTTTGGGGACGGCTCAAGTACGGCTATTAAAAATACATATAAAAATAATATTTGAAAATAAAATAACATTATAAACTAAATCAAATTGAAAGAAGCTCTAATTAAATTAAATTTTAAAGTAACATGATACATCCATGATCGAGCACTGAATGATATTGTCACATTACTCATGAGTCACTTTACCATTTTTAGATTCCTAGATCATCCATTAGGTCACTATATGCTTACTAAGGGTTGGTGGTAATGTATGGTCGTTGTTGATTCTCTAGTACTTGATGCATATTTTGATATAAGGGCAACACATGAGAATGTACTCTTTGTTTTAGGGATTGTTTCATTGCATGACCTTCATAAACATCTTTTCCATAGGTTTGTCACTCCACATACGACTAACTACTATTAAAAACAACTTCTTGCAAGTTACACCATGTATCCACACACTCAAGATCATGCATCAAATTTACATCCAAATTGTGTTTCCAGCAGAAGATTATATGTTCAAGAAGATGACTTTCACATTTTGGTAGATGCATTTTGTTGTGTTTTCCACTGGGAACTTTTGATAGAATGCATTATTTATTAGAAGTTTGAACTATACTTTATTGCCATATCTTTCCTGTAGATAATTTAAGAGATGCTTATTTCTTTTCAACAATTGAACAAATATGTCAGATAAGCTTTAGTAATTGTTGAATGTAATTTTTTGAAGTTCAGAGAATAAAGACTTGTATATAAGCATTGTTGATGAATTGTCATTGTGATAGAAATTGTATAATCTTCTTGTCTGATTTTCTTGTTTTGATTTAGTAAAGGGTAAGGTTATATTAGTATAAAAAAAGAGTAAAAAAGTCGGCTCTATGCGAAAGTGACAAGGCAACTGACGAAATATTTACTAGAAGCATAGGTATCAATCGACAGGTATGGTCAAGGAACGTCATCAGATGTCTTGAGTCAGCAGGACATCTTCCTTTCAGGGTGGGGAATGGCGGGACATTTCCAGGACGTCTCAAAATCGGGAGATGTCCAGAGGATGTCTTCCCTTTTTTGTGTAGAGGGGGATGGGATAGGGACATTTCCTCCCCATCCCCCAAACATCTGAAACACCCGGGTCAGGGGGGAAACGTGGGGATGTGTCCCCAAGTAACACTGGAAAAAATGACACTCTATGAGGTCAACTTCCAGATGTCGTATTTCTGCAGTACCACTCATAATCACCATTATGACCACTTTTCAAAAAATGGTACAAAATTATCTTTCATATGGCATGGAATGATCCCAATTGGGCACTTTTATTAAAGGATAATGAAGTCACAAAACATGCCTTGTTTCTAGAAATAGAAAATTGTGCAAGACAAATCTCCCACTTGGCCAAATTGCTGCTTTAAACAAAATACCAAATATATAAATATACGTCAGGAAACAATACACATGCACCCACACAAGGCATATGGAGGGTGTCAATTTACCCAAATAGATACTCGGATATTACCTTTAACATGGTTGCACTATAAAATATTTTTAGGGAATGATCTCTTCGTGATCCCCAATAATAGAAGAACATAATACAATAGCATACATAATGGTCCAATGATGTTGTACCCTAATAATACGATGGTAGGATAAACCCCTCACTCACCCAAGCCACCCAAACAAATTAACAATTGTGTGTAACAATGTTGTACATAATCCTAGCCTCTAGGTATCATAGGATAGATTTCGTCTTATTCTAATAAGTTGAATTTCCATTCCCATAGGAATAGGAAGAGTCATTTGGGAATGTGAAGTGAACAGCCATCTTGGCTTATTTATTTGTAATGCTATGCTCATTTCAAATTCAATCCTGAAGACAATTTTGGCTTGCACCAAATATTGTTCATTGTCATTTCGTCATTATTTTATCCGGCCTAACATTGGTATCAAAGCCACAAAATTTTCCATTGGTCTATTTTTTTTTCCCTTCTATCCTCTTTCCTAGCCGGATGGCCTGCATAGAATCATTATCACTTAAGAATTTCTCCTTGGCTGTTTATTAAACAGCGTATTAGCTCTTCTAGGAGACATCATGGCAGAGATTTTTTGTTTGTATGCAGCGTACCACTCAGAAAAGGGACGTTTCAATCTTATTGTCAGCTAAGTAAGTGACAACCTGCATTTTGTTGTCTTACACCTGACTGCGTGGCTGTATACTCATTTGTTTTTGGCTGTATCTGGTTTTGGCGAATGGGCACCCCCTGACAAGAACACGATTACCAAGGCATCCTTGCTGCTCTTTAATCTGCTGATTTTGTCACATTTTCTGAGTATTCAGCTGGTCTTTCATTGGTGCATTGCTCTGTGGCGCAATCTTTGGCTATTATCATTCTCTTTGGAGCCGTACATTGAATAGCGTACCACTTGAACTGCATTTTTCTTTGCTGTGTTGGACTTGGAGCTGCATAAGTGGCGGCGTTCCATCTTCTTTCAGATTTGAGTCGATATTTGCAAGGCGTTTTACAAGATATTGTCTATTTTCAGTCATTTTGCTTTTGACATTGAAGAAGAGTAGGTTTTTGATATTTTTGAGGCCGTCCTTTTCATTTAACATATTCCAATATTGGAATCTTTCATGGATAAGAAAAGGTACTCAATTTTAAGCTTTTTCATTTAAAAAGCAAATTTCATTTTTTTAAGTGCTTTTTCAACATTTTGAAGCAATTAAAATTTTGAAACATTAATAGCCTAAAGCAAGCCACTATATGCAAATTTGGCAAAAAAACCAAAATTTGCAAATAAAAGAAAAATAAGGAAACCTACTCTTTACCCATTCATTTATATTGAAAGGATAAATCCGGAAATCAAGAAAAATTGAGTATATCGTCAAGTATGAAGTTTTCTTGTTAAGCCGGTGCTAATGATAGAGCAAATCATTTTCACGTGCCACCTAGGTACCGCATACCATTCTTATCTCGTGTACCTTAATGCCTCTTTCATGTACTGTCGAGTATATAGAAAGGGCGAGCTTCTTCCACATACTAACGGGCATATAGTAAGTGCACGTATATAGAAAGGTTCGGTATATCCGTCTGGTAGTATATAGAAACGAGGACCATTTGGAGTGATAAAGAACCAATTTGGGGTTTTCAAAACTCAAAACAAAAACAATGCATTCAATCAAATCAATCATTGACACAAAATTGACTAGCAAAGACCGCCAGTTAGAATTGTCTCGGCAAGTGGAGAACATACTCATTTTCAATGATCTATGGTTCAATATTTGCAATGGAATACAAACCCAGTTGAGCCAATAAGGAATGCAAAATATACTCAAATATGGAAACAGAAAAGCCAAAAAGCATTTGCCTTGATGAGGGCCTCAATCGAAAGAGATTTGTTTCGTCATATTCAGGAGTGCAATACTCAATGGGGAGCACTTAAGAAATTGAAAGACTTGTATGATTCTCACTCAGAGTTGGAATTCATTTATTTGCAACTGAAATTGTTCAACCTCAAGTTGAAAGATGGTGATGTGATGAAATTGGCTTTAAAAATATGTGCAATCAAGCATGATGTGGATGCCACAGGTGTCAAAATCAATATCTATATGACCACATTCATGAAATCCCTTCTTTCCAACTATTCAACCTACTTGGAGTCTCTACAAACAAGCAATCAGTTGAAGACTCACATTTGATCAATTGGTTGAACAGATGATGGAAAGAGAAAAGGCCTTTGGAAGGAAAACCGAGTCCAAAGGAGAAAGTCTGGTTTATGTAAAGGGCAATTCTTCAAAAACATCCAATAAGGCCATGTCTTCCAAAAGTGAAGGCAATATTAAGTACAAGAAGAAAAACAAGGGAAAAGGTGGCAAAAATGACAATCAAGGTTGTCAAAATCAAAAACAGAATGACAAGCAACACCTCAACTGGGAACGGTGTGATAGAAAAAGAAGCCATGAAACCCACAAATGCAAGACTCCATGGGAGAAAATTTAAGCATACCATAAGAAAAAAGAGGAAAAGTCAAATAAATAAACAAAAGAGTCAAATGCTAGTCAATTCACCAGTGAATGTGTGTTTTCCAATTCAGATGATGAAGCAAACAATGTCTCAATTAGTTCATCATGTTTTGATGTTTGGGTTCTTGACTAGAGTTACATTAATGGGAATTTCCGAAAAGGTGCCACCCTACATGACTTTCCGAAAAGACTTCTATGAGGAATTTTATGAAGAAAGTTGTGGTCCAATATTCTTTGCAGATAGATCAAGTTTGCAACCATAGGGAAGAGGTACATTCCCACTCAAGTGTCCAGGACTTCCAGATTTCAAACTCTAAAATGTTTTATACCTTCCTCAATTGAAACGAAACTTGTTGTCTCTAGTGTTCACTCGGCAACAAGGCCATTCCATCTTGTTGGACAATGGTGACATCACTATCAAAAGGAAAAGTGACAATATAGTCATCTTAACTAGATATGAGGAAAGAAAATTGCTCAAACTCGGGGTTGAGCCATCAATTTCAAGGAATTATGCTCATCTCATTGAAGATGGAATGTCTCCAAACATGTTGTGCCATGCTAGATTAGGGCATACTCACTATAATAACATTCGTGTATTACAAAATAATGGTGTTGTTGGTTTGCCTACCTTACCCGCAAAATTTGAGAAAAAGTGTAAAGTCTACATTTTGACCAAACATGCAGGAGAACCATTTCCAAAGTCATAGTGGAAAATCGACAGAAAGTTGCAACTGATTTACCCAGACTTGTGCTCTCTTCCAATTCTCTTAGCTAGCGGTCATGAGTACCTTATGTTGTTCATTGATCACTACAATAAAATGACTTGTATATACTTTCTCAAACAGAAATCTAAAGCATTAGAGACATTCAAAAAAATTCAAATGATGATTGAAGATGAAGCTCAAACCTGCATCGAAACACTCAGGGCTAATAATGGTGGTGAATACATTTCAAATAAGTTTAAATCTTATCTTGGGCAAAATGGGATCAAACATCATCTCACATTTTACTCCGCAACAAAATGGAGTTGTAGAGAGAAGAACAAGACTGTGATGAATATGGTTCATACTATGTTGTACTTCAAAGGAGTAAATCTACAAGTTTGAGCCAAAGCAGCTAAAGCAACAGTATACCTCCACAATAGATCACCATCAACAACCCTTCAATTCAAGACTTTGTATGAGATGTGATGTGGTCATCTTCCTTCAATGTGACATCTTCGGGTTTTTAGATCCACTTGTTACACATTGAGTCCAAACAAGAAGAGAAATAAGTTGGACCATAGGAGTTACAAATGTGTTCACTTGGAATATTTGGAATCCTCCAAGGCATACAGGCTATATGATGAGAAAAAGGAGTTTCTTATCACAAGAGAAGTTGTCTTTTGTTAAACTGCAACGAACAAAGCAAGCATTGATCGCCAATTGAGTCGACTTGATAAATATGCATAGTTTGATGTCTACAAGGAGAGTGATTTGAATATTCCAAACAGTGAGTGAGGGACATACAATTGGGAATCAATAGATTCTTTATTGTCTCTTATACATGAAAATGAAACTCCTCCTAAAGGAGAAAGTGCAACTTCATCAAACAATGAACACAGGTCACAAGAATAGAATACAGAAGTGAAGTAACTTCAAAATATGAAATTGAAGCACCTAAACCACAAAAAAAGATGCCTAAGTGGGACATCCAGACATTGAACGATGTCAAGCCCAATGAAGTTGGGAAAATGCGCACTAGGAGTGCACATGCAGCCGCATCACAATCAAACAAGTTCCTTGAAGAAATTCAAGATAGATTGAAAAGTTCACCTTGAATGATTCTCCAGAAAAAGAACTCAATGTTGCGCTTGATTCAAAACCAACATCTTTCAAACAAACTAAGAAGCTTGAACCTTGGAAAAAAACAATGAAATATGAGTACAGTGCATTGATAAAAAATGGGACTTGAAAATTAGTTGATCCTCCATTCGGATACAAACCAATTGGTTGTAAGTGGGTCTATCGCAACAAATACAAAGCCCACGGCTCACTTGACAAGCATAAAGCCAAGCTTGTTGCAAAGGGATATGCTCAAAAGGAAGGAATTAACTATAATGAAACCTTTGCACCTACAACAAAATGGACTACCATTCGAACCATGTTAACTCTGGCAGCTCACAACGGATAGAAAGTTCACCAAATGGACGTCAAAATTGCATTTTTTGAATAGTGACCTCAAGGAAACAATGTACATGACACAACCTAAAGGTTTTATAGTAAAAGGCCAAGAGCACAGGGTGTGCAAACTTGAAAAAAAATTGTATGGTTTGAAACAAGCCCCTCAAACATGGTATGACAAACTAGTTGAGCACCCCATAAACATGAAATTCAAACAATTTGAGTTTGAAGATGCATCTCTTTTTATCAAAACAATTGTATTTGTAGTGGTGTATGTTGATGATTTGCTCATCACAGGGAACAATGACCAGTACATTGCAAAGTTCAAATGACTGATTTGAGTATCTCCATTACTATTTGGATATTTAAGTAATTCAAAAACCAAAGTATATCTTCATCACACAGCAGAAGTACAATAGTGACATTCTGAACAAATTCGAAATACTAGATTTTAAGCCTCTCAACACGCTCATGGAACATAATCTAAAATTGGCATCAATAGATACAACATATTTGGTCGATGCCACTAAATACAAACAACTCATTGGAAGTCTGATTTATGTGACCATGACAAGACCAAATATATCATTTGTTGTTGGTGTTCTTTCAAGATTCATGCAACAACCCAAAGACAATCATTTGGTAGCAACAAAAAGAGTCCTTAGATATCTCAAAGGAACACAAAATGTTGGGCTCAAATACCACAGGGCAGGAGACTTCAAACTGGTTGGATATTCATATTCCGACTATGTTGATGATCATGAAGATGGGAGATCCACTACAGGTTTTATGATGAACTTGAGAACAACAGTTGTCAGTTAAAAATTCAAGAAGAAATCAATGTCGCCAATTTCTTCAGCAAAAACAGAGTATATGGCCGCTTCAGAGGCAACCAAAGAGATTTTGTGGCTCAGAAGGGTTCTTTCAGATTTGTAAGAACAACAGGGTTTGTCAACACCTCTCATGGTTGACAACACTTCTGCAATTCATATGGCAAAGATTCCAGTCTTTCACGATTGAACCAAGCATATCAATACCAAATTTCATTTGATTTGGCACTATGTGAAAGATGAAAGTGTCAAGTTGCAACATTGCCCTACAGCAGAGCAACTAGCAAACATCCTAACAAAAACACTTGGGCAAGGAAATTTTTAAAAGTTCAGAGAAATGTTTGGTCTCACCATGACCCCTGCAAATTAAGGGGGGATGTAACAATATTGTACATATTCTTAGGTCTCATAGGATAGATTTTGTCTTATTCTAATAAGTTGAATTTCCATTCCCATAGGAATAGGAAGGGTCATTTGGGAATGTGAAGTGAACAACCATCTTCGCTTATTTATTTATAATGTTTTGCTCATTTAAAATTGAATCGTGAAGACAAATTTGGCTTGCACCAAATATTGTTCATTGTCATTCCGTCATTGTTTTATTCGGCCTGACATTGTGTACCACATAATGGTCGCTCCATAACCTCTGTATACATTATAAGATCATATAGATATAGGCATGTAAAAAAAATCCTATTTATTTGGGCCGTGGTCTATAAATAGAATCCCTTTTTGATAGACAAAAAAGCTCCTGAAGAATACTGTGAGAAACATGATTGTGGAAAAATAAAATCACGAGCTATCTCCGACGGGACTCAACTATTGGCAACCAGATTTGTGAATAAACTGAGATATCCCATACAAAAGGAGATGAGGTTCAAGAACCTAACTGCCTTGGAGTTAGCAATCCAAATGGCATTAAGAGTGGAGATAGAGTTGCGTAGAGATAATTCAAGAAGGAACAAACAACGAGGGTGTAGTTCAAGCAGTTCTTGGAGGACCTCAAAGTCGGGAAATAAATTATAGTGAAAAAATAGACAATTGGAAAGATCAAAATCAAGGGGGGGAAAGATATGTGAGTTATATAGAGGACATGGGCAAAGGGGACCAATAATTTGCTATAATTGTTGTGGTGATGACGGCCACAAATCATGGGAATGTGTTGTAGATCAAAAGCTGAATAAGAGGCAAGATGGAACCCATACCAGTACGTTGCAATGTGAAAGCAGGGAATATGTTCTAGAGGAGGAAGTACATGCACCAGAAGAATGGAAGAGCCTTATGATATGGAGGACGTCTTGTACTCGAGCAAAAGAGGAGCCACCGTTGTTCAAAATCATATACAGCAAAACGTGTAAACAATAAGGTATATTTTTTGGTGATAGATTCTTGCAGCACTGTAAATTTATTAAGTTCCTATAATGTTTCTAGCCTGAATTTGTCCCAAAAACTTTAACCAATCCCTTATAGTTTGGGTTGGGTACAAGATGGCCATGAATCAATGTGTCGCATAGATGCTAGGTCACTCTCAATTTGGTGTTTTATTCAGAATCCAGATAGAATATGATGTGATGTTTTCCCCATATCTACTTACCATATATTGTTGGAGAGACCTTGGAAATATGATTGGAGCATCATTCATGATGGGATATCTAACATCTATACATTTGGAAAAGATGGCAAGAGGCATACACTTTATTCGAATAAAATATGAAAAGGAAATGAAAGTTATGATTACCATACAAGATTTTCACAATCCTCTAAGGGAAACAAAGGAATGTTATCTTCTTTTTGCTATAAGCATGGAAGGACAAACAACTCCTAAGAATTAGGATCTGTTTAAAAAATTTCAAAGTCTACCAAAAGAGTACAAGTATCTTTGACCTAATGAATTGCTAGTTGTTTTTCCAAGTATCTTATTAAATTGATCTAATTTTAGGTTCTACTCTTCCAAATAAAGATGTCTGTTGCACTTCACGAATGGAGGATGATGAAATAAGGAGACAAAGGAGTGAAAGCTCTCGGAAAAAGGTCACATTAGAGAGAATGCAAGTCCATTTGCTACACTAGTGTTATTAGCTCCCAAGAAAGATGTGACATTACGTACATGTTCAGATTCTAGAGCTCTTAATAAAATTACAATGAAAAACTGGTTTCCAATCTCTCAAACGAATGACCTCGTTTACATTTTGCAAGGGTCGAAATACTTCTCTAAGGTAGATCTAAGAAGCAAGTACCGGATTTGTATCAAGGAAAGTGATGCGTGGAAGATGGTTTTCCATACCAAAGATGGGTCGTATGAGTGGCTACTAATTCTCTTTTGTCTTGTGAATACTCATAGCACCTACATGCAACTCATAAATGAGGTATTGCATCATTTCATAGGCAGATTTATTGTTGTCTATTTGCATGATATTTTAATTTTTGGTAGAACTATTGAAGAACACTTAATGCATTTACAAGCCTCATTTCAAAAGCTGAGGGAGCAAAATCTATGTGTGAATGCAGAAAAGAGCTCTTTTTGCTAGCGCAGGTTGGTGTATCTGGTTGGTGTATCTTGGACATATAACTTCACAAAATGAGCTAGAGATGGACCCAATTATGGAGTGGCCAACTCCAAATAGCACCATAGAGGTAAGGAGATTCAATCAATGATTTTTTATCAAAAACTATTTTCCAATCCCTCAAATGATGACCTCATGGACATTTTGCATGGGTCAAAATACTTCTCTAAGGTAGATCTATGAAGCGTCTACCAAGTTCATATCAAAGATGGTGATGACCAAATATTGGTTGTATGAGTGGATAGTAATGCCCTTAGGCCTTGAGAATGCTCAGGGCACCTTTGTGTGACTCGTAAATAAGGTATTCCATCCTTTCACAGGCAGATTTATTGTTGTCCACTGGGATGATATATTTATTTTTAGTAGAACTATTGAAGAACACTTATTGCTTATTGCATTTACAAGCTTTATTTCACGAACTACAGAAGCAAAAGCTATATGTGAATGTATAAAAGAGCTTTTTTGTCAATGCAAGTTGGTGTATGTTGGGCATATAATTTCAGAAATAAGTTAGAGATGGACCCAATATGAAATACCAACTCCAAATAGTGCCTCAAAGTAAGGAGATTTCATGGGATGGCGCATTTATATCGAAAATTCATGATGAAAGTACATAGGAGCTTTATTCAGAGAACAGCTGCAGAAGAAAGTTTCTAAACTCTCAAGACGTATTTTGTTCGAAAATTCATTGGTGATAGTACATAGGGGCTTTGTTTGGACAAGAGCTGCAGAAGAAAGTTTCTAAACTCTCAAGACGTGTAGCAAAAGCTCCAACTCTACCTCTTCCAAAATTTAACTAGGTTTTTGAATTTGATTGTGAAGCTTTAGGTGTGGTCTTGGCATTGTGCTTAGCCAAGAAGGAAACCCCATAGCATATCATAGTGAAAATTTCAATGAGGCTAACAAGAAACATTGCACTTGTAATCAGGATCTCTATGTTATTGTTCAAGGACTACATCATTGGAGACATTATTTAATGCCGGAGTTCATATCATATACAAATAAGCAAGTTTTTAAATACTTGGAAACACAAGAACAGTTGCATGCTCACGATGTCAAATGGATTAGTTACTTGCAGACTTTCACATTCATGATCAAGTACAAGGCAGGGAAGACAAATGTCATTGCCGATGCTCTTGGTCCACAATGGGTTTTGATGACAACTATGACTAAGCATCTTCAGGTTACATGTGAAGGAGATCCATATATTGGAGCAGCCTATGATGCTTGTTAAGAACAAAGTATAGGGAACAGGAGTTTCTTTTGGATTACATGACTCAGGATGGATTTCTTTTCCATGGGAAGCAATTGTGTGTTCCTTGCAGTACTATTAGGAAGACACATATAAAGCACAAGCGGGAGGCCTTGCAAGACATTTTGGAAGATATAAAACCTTGGAACAGCTAGAAGAGCATTATTATTGACCTTGTATGTTTCAAAAAGTTGCAAAATATGTGGATAGGTGTTACATTTTCCAGGTTGCCAAATGTAAACAACAAAATTTGGGCAAGTATCAACCAGAACCCTATCCTATCCCGAACAAACCTTCGCAACATATCAACATGGATTTTGTATTAGGGCGACCACAGTTGCAAACAGGTAATGATAGTATATCTGTTGTTGTAGATTGATTTTCTAAGCTGACTCATTTTATAGCTTGTAATAAACATGGTTGCAACTTGCATCCAATAGTAATGTTTTTCTTCAAAGAAAAAATTAGATTGCATGGGCTGTCTCTTTCTATCACTTGAGATAGAGATACAAAATTACTGTGTCATTTTTCCTGGACTTTATGGAGGATATTGGAACCTGATTGCAGTAAAGTTCTGCATATCATGCCCAAACTGATGGACAAACGGAAGTGGTCAATCAACTGCTTGGAAATTTGCTGCAGTTTCTAGTCCAAGACAAACCAAGACAATGGGACATGGTGCTACCACAGGCAGAATTTTCTCTTGACAATTCTGTTAATCGCTCCACTGATTATACTCTTTTCAAATAGCGTATGGACAGACTCCTAGAGGCGTCACATTGTTGAGGACCTTGCCGTCTGAAGCTCGTGTTTCAGCAGATGCAGAACAGTTAATTGAGGGGATAAAGGATTTCTTTGAAACAGTGAGAAGGAATATTGAAAATGAACAGCATACTGGAACCTGTAAGGAGAAAGCTGATACAAAGAAGATCAAAAAGCAATACAACGTTGGTGATCTAATAATGGTGTATGTGAAGAAGGTTCTGTTTCTCAGATGCTAATATAAGAAATTACAAATGAAGAAATGTGGTCCGTGTAAGGTTTAATGGAAATTGGGCAGCAATTCATATCTCCTAAATTCTCCCAAAGGGAAAGACGCAACTCTTATCTTTAATATTTATGATATCTATGATTATAAATAGAAGCAGATTGTGACCCAAGACAGTTGTAAGGCAGTTGATCCACCTTTGAATTGGACCAAAGGATTTTCCATTAATGAAAAGAGAAAGTTGAGAAATCTTAGAATTAAATGTGTCTCCTTTGTCCTTTTGGTGTGGATCCAAGGAATGGTACTCAATCAAATATGCAGACCTTCCAATAACTGATAATATATGGGTATCCATAGCAGAACTCTTGTACTAGATTTGTAAGAGGAATTTTGTTAACAGCAAATGTTTTGTATTTTGAACCTGCAGGTTCAAAAATTCAGGACTAGGAGGATTTGAGGCAAGAGCATCAGTCCCATTATAGTAATTCTTAGTTTTTAGCAGCAGTTAATAATGATTATAAACAGGCAATATATATTTTCTAATATTTTATAAAGTATAATTAAGATTTTCTATAAGTATAAAAATGGTTAGACTTAGGAGTTGAGTTACTTCCATAAGTATAGGAATAATTAGGAGTTGAGCCAACTGAGGTTTAGAAGGAGATGAAATCTCTTCTAATATATCCCAGCTTTGAACTTCGTCCTAATTCTCCAAATCCACTAGAGAAACTTTGCAAATGGCCAAAGGATAATTGTTTTCCTTATATTCATTTTTACCTGTATTCGGGACATACTCATAACCCAAATCTGACTCCTCCTAAGCTTGAGGAAAATGCAGCCCCAAGGGCAAAGGGGTAGCAATTTCCCATCGGAGGGCTTCTTTACCAGATAGACCTTTTTACCCTCTGAACCCAGCTTCTTTGGATCTTGGATAGCATTATCTTCAAATTGAAATTGAGAGGCATCTGTTCCAGAATCGAACTCTGGGAGGACTGCTTCTTTAACAGACTCCAGACCCACTTTCAAAGCTTCTCCTCCTTTAGAAGGAGCAGTAGTTGGCTTAGGTCTCCATATCCATTTATAGGGTTGTTTCTTATTCTGAAACATTGGATGCTTCAAAAACTCTGATCTTTTGGCCGGGCGTTCTGATCTTGCATATTGTGATGAGCACAACAATGCCAAAGATGGCCATATTCATGACACCCATTACACCTGAACGAGAGTCTCTCATAATCAACCTGCTGAACACAGATCTGATCACCCACAATCAGTTCCTGCTCTCAGATCAAGGAAAGATTGAGATCTAAGCTCAAGCAGAGTCTAGCACTTGACCCTCTTGATTTATTAAGGGTTTCAGGAACAATTTCCAGAAGATTTCCCAGCTCCACCCCAATCTTCTTTAGTGAGTACTCATTCCAAAATTCTAAAGGGAGTCCAAAAAGCTTGACCCACACAGGAAACCTAAGGGTCAGGCCATAATTTTTGAATAACCAAGGATCTCCAAAAAAAATCTTGTCTTTGTCCTCAGAAGAGGCAAAGGAGGCTACAAAATAACCTTTTGAAAGAAAGAGAGAGAAAAGGGACTTACTATTTTTCAGGACTCATGCTCAGCTGGACAAATCCTCAAGAATCATCTAGATCCCATTGAATCTTCCTATTAAGAACCTCGATTCCAGTAGAGAAATTCTTTGGCAAGAATATCTGCATCCAAATTAATTTTGGGTCTTTCAAGTTTTGCCGACAGACTTTTATCTTCCTGCACCTCGCCTAGAGGAACCTGTTGACCAGCTTTTTCCCCTTTTTTCCATGAAATTCTTCAATCTCTGTACCTACTACTTCTACCTGATCCAAAGCAGTCCGATCCTTCGCACTCTTCCGACCCCCTGACACCAGCTCCTGACCGACCTGCTTACTCACTGCTAGGTCAAATTCCCCTGCACAAGCTCCTGCACGCGCTCCATCTTACTCCCTTCTCCAATCGCTCAGGATGGGGTGCACAGGATAAGATAGATTAGAACAACCGGTACGATATGGAAAGTTCAGCTGGGCATGCATGCAAATAGATTGTTATTTGCAAATAGATAAAGGATGCCTGTCAGCATCTTGTAAAAGGAGAAGGTGGTAGAAAACGTAAAGGAGCAGAAACTGAAGAATAATTCGATGAGAAATTTATGTTCTGAATCTTGTCTGATTCTTGGGTGTTTTTGTGTCTGATTTTTTCATATATGTGCTTGTGAGGTTTTTAAGTTAGAATAAACCCTGCAGTAGGTTTGCAAACAAACAGTTGTTTTTCATACTCTAGATTTCGATCTCATGACCAGGCTAAGGACAAAACCAAATGTTAACTATACACCTACACCCGAAGTAGCATATAGTTGGCAATCCACCTAGACCAAAATCAACAACTAATGTGCACTGCTAAGTAAATCTATAGCATATTTGCCTTGATTAGAGCTTGTGGTAACATAGATACCTGAAAAGTTTGGGCATGTCAGAAATAAAATTGTGAAACTTAATTTAACAATTAAGTAAAGCAATTTGGTAAATAGATAGATAGAAAGTATTATAGTGGAACATTATCCTTGGCGTATGTGGGCCAAACCATTTTATTTGTAAAGAATAGTAATGAAACAGTTGCAAAGCATCGCAAGATAACAACCATAGAAAAGAGACAAGGCATGACCACAGAATAGCAGTTGGTCATATTAGTAGGGGGAGTCAGAGTGAATATATGATCCAGAGCTTCTTATCTCATTGGCAAAGCTTTTGATACTGGTAATACCTTAGTAGAGAGGAAAGGATGTGAGATACTGATAGCCTAAGTGAAATGTGTTTTGAAGATTACCTGGAGGGCCCAAAATGGTAGAAATCCAGTGATAAGAGATTGTCGCCTTTGGGCCTGGCGGAACAGAGGGAGAGGGAGAGAGCATTAGGTTCAGCCAAGTCTTTTTGTATTCGTCTGCCGGACGCTGACACTGACATCCTCGCCATCCATGGATGGCACCCTCCTCCTCCTCCTGTGCTTATCCTCCTTTCAAATCACTTAGATCTCTTCAATTTTATTTACTCACCTCACAAATAAATAAAGCGCATTTGGAAGTTTTCGATCTGATGATTCATCAAGTTTTTGCTTCCAGTTTGTGCACATAAGATTATAACCAAAGCACTTGATTTGTTAAGGATTTCAGGAACAATTTCCAGAAGATTCCCCAGCTCCACCCCAATCTTCTTTACTGAGTACTCATTCCGGAATTTTAAAGGGAGTCCAAAAAGCTTGACCCACACAGGAACCCTAAGGGTCAGGCCAGAATTTTTGAATAACCTCTAAGACTTCCAACAAAATCTTGTCTTTGACCACAGAAGAGGCAAAGAAGGCTACAAAAGAACCTTTTCAAGGAAAGAGAGAGAAAAGGGTTTTTCAGGACTGATATGCCCAGCTGGACAAATCCTCAAGAGTCATCTAGATCCCATTGAATCTTCCTAAACCTCGATTCCAGTAGAGAAATTCTTTGGCAAGAATATCTGCATCCAAATTAATTTTGGGTCTTTCAAGTTTTGCCGACAGACTTTTATCTTCCTGCACCTCGCCTAGAGGAACCTGTTGACCAGCTTTTTCCCCTTTTTTCCATGAAATTCTTCAACCTCTGTACCTACTACTTCTACCTGATCCAAAGCAGTCCGATCCTTCGCACTCTTCCAACCCCCTGACACCAGCTCCTGACCGACCTGCTTACTCACTGCTAGGTCAAATTCCCCTGCACAAGCTCCTGCACACACTCCATCTTGCTCCCTTCTCCAATCGCTCAGGATGGGGTGCACAGGATAAGATATATTAGAACAGCTGTTACAATATGGAAAGTTCAGCCGGACATGCATACAAATAGATTGTTATTTGCAAATAGATAAAGGATGCCTGTCAGCATCTTGTAAAAGCAGAAGGTGGTAGAAAACGTAAAGGAGCAGAAACTGAAGAATGAGAAATTTATGTTCTGATTCTTGGGTGTCTTTGTGTCTGTTTTTTTCATATATGTGCTTGTGAGGTTTTTTAGTTAGAATAAACGCTGCAGTAGGTTTGCAAACAAATAGTTGTTTTTTATACTCTAGATTTCGATCTCATGACCAGGCTAAGGACAAAACCAAATGTTACCTATACACCTACACCCGAAGTAGCATATAATTGGCAATCCACCTAGACCAAAATCAACAACTAATGTGCAGTGCTAAGTAAATCTAGCATATTTGCCTTGATTAGAGCTTGTCGTAGCATACATACCTGAAAAGTTTGGGCATGTCAGAAATAAATTGTGAAATTTAAAAATTAAGTAAAGCGATTTGGTAAATAGATAGATAGAGAGTATTATAGTGGAACATTATCCTCGCCTATGCAGGCCAAGCCATTTTATTTGTAAACAGCAGTAATGAAAGAGTTGCAAAGCATCACAAGATAACAACTATAGAAAAGAGACAAGGCATGACCACGGAACAGCAGCTCGCCATATTAGTAGGGGAAGTCACAGTGAATATATAATCCAAATTTTCTTATCTCATTGACAAAGCTTTTGATACTGGTAGTGCCTTAAAAGAGATGAAAGAATGTGAGATAGTCTCAGTGAAATGTGTTTCGAAGATTACCTGGAGGGCCCAAAATGGTGGAAATCCAGTGATAGAGATTGTCGCCTTTGGGCCCGGCGGAACAGAGGGAGAGGGAGAGAGCATTAAGTTCAGCCAAGTCTTTTTGTATTCGTTTTCTGGATGCTGACACTGACGTCCTCGCCATCCATGGATGACTACCTCCTCCTCCACCTGTGCTCATCCTCCTTTCACTTCACTTAGATCTCTTCAATTTTATTTACTCGCCTCACAAATAAATCAAGCACATTTGGAAGTTTTCAATCCGATGATTCATCAAGCTTTTACTTCCATTTTGGGGACATAAGATTATAACCAAAGCGCTTGATTTGTTAAGGGTTTCAGGACAATTTCCAGAAGATTCCCCAGCTCCACCCCAATCTTCTTTAGTGAGTACTCATTCCAGAATTTTAAAGGGAATCCAAAAAGCTTGACCCGCTCAGGAACACTAAGGGTCAGGTCAGAATTTTTGAATAACCAAGGACCTCCCAACAAAATCTTGTCTTTGTCCTCATAAGAGGAAAAGGAAGCTACAAAAGAACCTTTTCAAGGAAAGAGAGAGAAAAGGGACTTACCATTTTTCAGGACTCATATGCCCAGCTGGACAAATCCTCGAGTCATCTAGATCCCATTGAATCTTCCTATTAAGAACCTCAATTCAAGTAGAGAAATTTCTTCAGCAAGAATATCTGCATCCAAATTAATTGTGGGTCTTTCAAGTTTTGCTACGATATGGAAAGTTCAGCTAGACATGCATGCAAATAGATTGTTATTTGCAAATAGATAGAGGAAAAAAATAATTCGATGACAAATTTATGTCCGGGATCTTGTCTCATTCTTGGCTGTATTTGTGTCTGTTTTTTTCATATATGTGCTTATGAGGTTTTTTAGTTAGAATAAACCATGCACTAGGTTTGCAAACAAATAGTTGATAGTCTTTGTCGTAAAGGTATGGTATTATATTTTTCATCACAGGGGTTTATTTTGGTTATTTTTTTCTTTTTGTTTAATTAAAATAGATTATTCATTCAAAAATTACAATTTGTCTATGTTTCGTAGAAGGCAGTTATATTTTATTATTTTTCCCATTAAAAGTATGTGGTGTGTAGATTGTACATGGTTTGTCCAACCAAATCTTCTCCATTTCTTATGAATCTGATTTTCTTAGGTCTATAGATTGCAGATGCACATTTCATAAGCTTTTTTGGCAGCATACGGCTACGGTTTTGTTAATACCTTTTGGTAGCATATTGTTGCAGTTTCGTTTCCAAAATGAGTCATTGCGGATAACACCGCATGTTGTGTTGTGTGTGCCATATTGTTAATGTTGTTCCCACACGTTGTTGCAATGGCTTGCTTGCATAGTGGCAAGGGCGATGGCTAGAACAAAGACCGACTAAGGGACCCTCTATTTTTAACGACTTCTTCACATGGACATCGTTTCTTTAATGTGCTATTATTGCAACCTGCCACTGAATAGTGTTGTTACAGGTTTGTTTTAACATCTTCTGCAAATAAATTTTAATTTTTCATTGAGTATATAAAATTCTTGACAGAGTTTGAAGAAATTGGATATTATAAATCGAAAAATAAAATGAAAACTTTATTAATTCAATTAATAGCTATTAACGTATCTAAGTGTGTTTGAAAACAACCTTGGGTTTCAATCAAATATTTTTGTTTGCATGAAAATACTATTTCTACATATACATAACTCTGTTATGCTATCAAAGTCTTTTTATTAGGCTATCATAGACTTCGAAATAGTAAAATATTTTTTCAAGGTTTCATGCTCTCCGCAGGGACTATTTGCAGATTTTCATCCAATGGGGAGGCTACAGGGAAAATAGTACACCCAAAACACAATCTAGCCTAGCTTTCAAGCATTTAAAACCATTAAAGAAGTGATAATTCTAGCAAAAAACTGGGCCTAATCTAAATTTGCACTTGAGCTCTATAAATTTCAAGCCTTGTTAATAAATAGGAACCCTAACAATTTTTTAAAAGGTTTTAGCAGGTTGTGAGATAGAAATTTATGGATCTCGTGGAGGTAGGGGAGCGTTATTACAATTTCTGAGGAGCTATTATTACAGGCGATGCCCGCCTTCAGGTTTTGAGACTTTAAGATACTTAGAGAGCTCCCCAGATTTTTTTCTATGAACAAGAAAAGGAGAAATTGATGCACACTGAAATCTTTGATCTTGAGCGCATTGCATTGCATCTAAACAAAATTTGGTATGTGTTCGGGGTTTTGATTTTGTCTACAAGTAGTCCCATGACTATGTTTTAGATGAGTCAGGCTAATGGTTTTGAAACTAGGGATTTTATTTTTCATCAAGATGTTGGTCAATTTTTTCATGTTATCCCTTAAATTCCGCCATTGGGTGACTAAGCTCCTTGTTGTCGTATCATGTTGGGTAAAGCTCCACATCCTCCTTAGAAATGTTTTGCGAGCTACCATGGATGTAAATTTCATTAAATTGCTCACTAGTGGTCCACGGTTCAATTTCTGTATATGCTTAGGGCTTTTTGAAGGTTTATACAATGCTTTAATGGAGGTAACTATTAGAAGTTATGCAAGCTTCATGACTTAGACATCTACCTTTGTATTTCTCAGGTCTACAAAATGTCCAATTTGGTGTATTTTGCTTGCATGACCTCGTCGTGGCATTTTCATGGTATCTTTCTTGTCAATGTTTTAAAAATATGACCATTGTCTTATAAAAATCCTTTTTGATCTCGTATTGTCTGATTATTCCTGCATGGATCACTGCAGACTGTTGATCTAGATCCGAAGGATCGAATGCCATTAGTTGATTTTGCTTTGTTGAAAAGTCCTCATCTATCTCACATCGTTGGATCAATTTGCTTTGGATGAACACGTACCATTGATCCCAATCAATAGATTATGCCCCTTGCTTCATGGATCATTGATTTGGATGTGTATGCTTTGATGCGTAGCATCAATCTTTAAAAGGTGTTTGGACTTTAATTTGTGGCATGTAGTTGTGCCACTTATCATTCCTACATTTGTCCATAAGATCTTTTACTTTTTAACATCCAACACATACCATTAGATCATCCTTGGGCGACCAAACACGCTTCGTTGGATCATGATCCATTGGATGCACTGTCATTGGCTACTCAATATTCCTTTATCGAGAAGGTGACACTTGTCACCCTCTCATTTATCCTGAGACTCTGTTGAAGCATTGACTCAACATGCACCGTCAAATCAATCATGGGCGAGCAAACATCTACCATTGATCTTTAAAAAATGATCAAGTTTTAACTTGTGATATGAGGCTTCGTTGAGGTCTTGAGTCAACTTGATCCATTGATTGGATTTTGTACGTTGCATCACCTACCATCGATCATCTAAAACTTGCTCAGGTTTTAACCTTTGATCATGGCTTGACTTTTCAACTTGAATTGCGTACTATGAGATCTTCTTTTGATGAGCAAACATGGACCGTTTGATTGTGATTCATGGGGTTGTCAGATGCATAAGTATGAGAGTTCGCAAGTAGTCTATTTTGTGATTTTATAATGCAAAAGCTTAGATGAAGTAATATATTCTATGGAAAATATTTTCTTTCAGTTGAAAAATATCATATACTTGTTATTGACATGTTTATTTCCATTATTTTAGCCTTTTTTCTCATACTCAAACAAATAATCAAATAAAGACTCATACAAGAAGGATGTAACTGATTCGAGTAAGCCAAATGACACCAAAATAAAGGGATTTCTTGCATGCAATAAAGTAAAACTTAAACAAAGCAATTTTTTTGTCCTTTTGGAGGGTTCACTCTAGTCTATGGCTAATAGTTACGAGTCAAAAAACAGTAATTGAATCGAACAATATGTTTCAAAGGTTTCGTTGTTTGTAAGATCTCTTATGTTATTAACTAAGTATTTTATAAGTTGAGTGCTAATAGTTCATCTTAAAGCATCTTATTGCTTACATGGATGCTTACTTGTGATTATTATTAGTTTAGGAATTTAAAAAAAAATTATTAAAATTATTATCACTAAAGACATAATGGAAATTCACATCTTCAACGAGAATGAGTGATATATAAACATTTTTAAGCATTACAAATTATTTCTCAAGTTTGAGATTTACTTTAGCTATGAAATTATTTTTTGTTGTTTGTTATTTGTTTCTTGTTATTGTAAACATTAATTATTGTTACATAGATTGTCATATTACAAATGTATAACTTCTAGCTAATCCAAATATTTGATAGATTTGTATATATGTAATGAACATGTACTTGTTAACTATTGTTATCACTTATCTACTTTTACTTGTTATTATATTAATTAACAAATACATTTAGCCCATGTATAGTCTTTATCGAATGTGATATTGTGTGTTATCTTTTAAAAAATAATAATGAGGTCCAAGTGATTTGTATATTGTAGATACTATATATTTACCTTCTCGATTGACATATTTGAAAATGTACTTGCATTTATTTTTTAAAGTATTTGGAACAAATACATTTGAAAAAAAAAGTGTATTGTTATAGACTATTTTGTGGAAAATACTTATTAAAAAAAATAAAATGCAATTTTGCTTCTTTTGTGATTGCCTTCACTATTTACTTATTTGAAAAGGTACCTACATTTTTTCTTTGATTTGAAAGTATTTAGAACAATTAAATTCATTTATCTACTGAGGTATTGGAATTTTTTTATTTTCTTTTTAACTATTTAGATTCATTGAATTAGACAAAAGGAGTTATTGCTACATAAAAAGTTTTATATAGAATTCAATTAATTGTAGAACAAGATTGAATTTAGCTTTCACTATTAGTGGATTAAAATATTGATATTTGGAGAATGAAAATGCCATTTTTGTCATCGCTATGCAATTGCACTTTTATGCAATAGGGAAACCATGAAAACTAAAAAAGGAAATCCAAAAACTAGATCAAATGAAATGTTAATAGATGTTGAAACATATAAACAACAACCAAAAACTTTGCTTTCGAACATTGATGATGCACTAAAAGATAGTTACCTTTTTTTGAAATATTTCATTTAAATATAATGTAGGTGACTGTATTTTTGATGTAATTCATGTTTTACTGAATTTTTGTTACACATCAAACAAATTATGAAATGGAATGATTGATTATTTCATAGTATGCTTAAACAATAGAAATGTATATGCATGTTAGTAGAGGTTCCTGGTTTCCTAGAACTTGTTAATTATGAGGATAACTGTGGAAGAGGTAATGATTCCTTAACTTGTAGAAACACATATTTTAAAGACATATTCCAAAAACATAAAAGACCTAGATATTTAGGCTAATGTGATTCTCATCTGAAGTTCATCAAGATAACTATATAGATTCAACATTCATTACACAATCTAGAATAGCCAATTGCTCAAGAAACCTTATATATATTGAAAACATTATCATATACAATACATAAAGTCTATGGTGATGTTACAACACACATTCAATTACAACACCATAGAAACTTATCATTACTAAACATGGATCAATCTATTACACTAAGTTTTACAAGAGGCCTCTATTTCATGTATCCAATATCTAGTTATTCAATGTCTAACCTCTTTAAACTCTTCGTAGCTTACATATATACATAATTCACTATCTTTATCTTAGGCACACGATTACAATAGACTGTGTTTGGAATCTTCAATAACTATAACCCCATTGTAGGCTTCCCAAGTTAGAGAAACCCAAATCCACGCAATTAGTTCAAAAGAGAATATGGTTGATGACTAATCATCATATGTATGATGACTTGGTAGACTGTTGACATGTCCTTATGCTATGATGGCATCTTATGTACATACTTTCCTGTCAACACTTTCTCAAACTTAATTAGTTGTCTCATCCTGAGACAACATAAAAGCAACACAACCAAAAAGTAGCAAAATTCAAAACCGTAGAATCCTCAACAATAGATCACAAGATAACCTACCACCCTTTCAGGTTGTCAATAGGCTAATGAGACCAATTGGTCACCCTTTTAGGTTTTTAACCAATCGAATCTCTATGAAATATAATAATAGAGGAAACACAAGGTGCCAACAAAAAAATGGAACTTGTAGTGCACCTTAGACTGGGTAGGAGGTGGTAGAGAAATGGTGGAAGATTGCATCACTAAAGATTCAATTGTTTTCCTCTATCGAAGAAGCACCAAGAGCTGACTAAGAGGAACAAAAATAAGACCATTGACCATATGACCAATGGAGGCATCTAACGAGCCACGTCCTGTTTGTATGTTTGCCATTCCAATAAAACTTCTTAGACCACCCAAACCAATGCACACAAGGGAGCTTTAGCATTTAATAAATTCTGTAAATCATCATCATAGGTAGCAGTATTAGCCTTCATGGATGCAACCTTTGCATCAATATCACTGGAAAGTAGGGTAAGGTAATTTGCATATCTATGTACTTGAATTGTAGGAAAGGCATTACGCTTAACCTAAGTCTGCCACCCTATAAGCTGATATATAACTGTATCCCATACATTGATTGAGGCATTCAACGTATCATCTACGGATTGTGGAGTAGCTTGTGGGTTCAAAAATTAAGTGGAGGCCATTTGCATAATAGCAAAATCAGGTTGAAGACCAGTCCAAATGCCTTAGATTTATTAGTGTCAATCCAACAAGTTGCAAGTAATTTGCCCAACTTGCTGTGTAGTAACATTGAGTTACATCTGATACTCAAGAAACAACTCACACAATTCCAAAGTCTTAACTTTGATTATTGTGCCTTGTTGAACATGTTGGGTATGCACTTTACTTTGCTACCAATCCTAGACAAGTTGATTCAGAAGCAAGGGAAGTCATTCCATATAGGACTGGCTAGGATGAATAGTGACCCACTGAACAAGATTTGGGCAAGCAGTTTGTATAGCATACCATGCATGTTGTAGGGATTGTCATAACCCAATATTTTTTGCTTCCAACTATGAAACCTTTTGGTCTAAGGACTGAGCCTTATACGATAAATATTCTTGAAATGCATTTGTACCTTCAATTTGTTTACTCAGTAAAATCTGAGTAACATCTAGGGAAAGATTTATTAAGATCGGTACACTACCTAGAGAAGTGACCAAAATAGTGGCTGGTGCACATTGAAGAGGAGTAAGTCATAACAAAAACATCATCCTTTGAGCTTGTGGTAAAGGCACATCCAACATGGACATCAAAGATAATTTTGTCGAAGTAGGTGGTGGCAACATAACTAGCTATGTTTCACTTTATGTCGAAAGATCCAAGGAAATTTGAGATGAAGCAACATCTCCTATGGTGGAAGGCTAAGTCCCAATAGTGGCCAATGGTGGTTGCTCTACAGATGGGGTCAAAGGTTGAGAATCTTATAGTATGGACTAAGCGATGATAATAGCACTAGCAGCTTCAACATCCTTCTATGTAGCTATGATATCTTCCAATTGTGAGCATTGAGATTCCTTCTCTATCTCAGTGTTGTGCTGTCATGTTGTCTCCATGGTAGCTTGTTGACAGTATTCCTTGATCATAGCTTGATAGTTGATAGTGATGATAGCTTGCATCATGGTTTTTGCCTCCTGAGTGTTGCGAGTGGTTAGAACTTGAGCCCATGTTTGTGCTTCTTGCATCTTCTATGTAGCTTCAACCTTGGCCCTTTTCTTGTCCTCTTGACAATGTCAATGTGTAGCAGCTCTTTCTACTTCTTCACATGCAACTTGTTTCTCTTCCTCAATCGGAGACTCAAGTGCAACTTCCTCAGTATATGTAAGTGGATCATCAAATTATGAGAGTGAGGAGGATCTTGCATCTATCTGAATCTATGAGTGAGAAACCAAGCCCTTCCTCAAATGACCCATAGAAACATCTTATGCAGCCACCTATGGAAATGGTGTCTTGATTCATGCACTAGTCAGATTTGAAGGCTGAGAAGTAGTTATGGTAGATCTGAGGGCATCCATTTCAATGATGTTTGAGTCATTTGGATCTTCCTTCACCATACAAAACATGTGTGAGGATCGCTTGCGCCAAAGGGTAGACTCTGGTGAACTTTCAAGTAATACATCTAGAGGTTGTGGTAAAGGTGCACCTCCAAATAAAATACCATGTGAAGGATCCATTTAAGCCTGTTGAATCTTTATTATTTCACCCAAGGGGTCCACCACAATGGATGGTAGACAAGGCGAAAGGGAAATCCATATCTTTGGTGGAAACTTGTTTCAGATCTACATAGTACACACAACCTTCCAAAAGAAAAATTCTTTTTTAGTTTCCTCCTCATACAAATCACCCACCATGTCTTTCAACATTAGGTGATATACCTCTATTGCATCAGTCTACAGCTCAGGCCAATCGCATTGAAACACGATCTTTGGGACATGAGGATCATCATACTAAGAAACTTGGCTCCTAGTTCTGCATCATGGTGGTAATGACGGGTTACATTCAACTGGTCATTTACCCTTTTTACATTATGGGATCTCTACTAGTTCAAAAAATAAATTTGAAACTATTATTGTAGGAGGAACAACCTGAAGAGGAGTAGCCCATTGTACGACCTGAGATTTTGACAATGCCACCTCCTTTTTCATAGTAGATATGTCCAAGAAGAACCCTAAGGGAGTGGTTGTCATTGGTGAGAACTCATAGATCTGAATATATGTACCCTTTGGAAGTCATCGTACCACAACATGTTGGCCCAAAATTTTTATGACATTGGGTGGGATCCAAGGATGTGTAGCTACCATCTGAATGATTTCTTTCTCCCAATTATTGAATAAAGGAACTTGATCTTGATATCGATTTGTGGAAGAAACAATGAAATTGTCAAATTGCTCATTAGGCCAATAGTTAGTGTCTAGATGGACTTGCACCACCAATGATTTCCATTGAGTGAAAATGAGTAGAAATACCAAAAATTGGTATTGGAAGGTGTGTTTCATCATGCCTAAGACCTTCGCAACGTTTTGCTCCAATTTTGATAAAAGGAATTTAGGCTAATTGAATTCTTCCCCACCATGGATCATTCAATGTGTGATATCCACCACACCCTTGGTAGCCTCGATTGTGGCCTTGGTAGTCTACCAGAACTATTAAGAAATATATTCTGTTAACAAACACATCGGTTTATCAGATAAAGATGCCAACAAAATACCACGATTCCCTTTGATCACAATAGTTTTGATTTTGGTGGAGATTGGTGGCACTTTTGTCTTGTAATCCATGAGGGATTTACCTCGGGTAGGCATTCTGGCTGCATGAACCATTGCTTCAATGGATAGATACACCGTTATATCATGTGATAAATAAATACAATGTTGGTTGTATCATGCCAACAATAACTGTATTATGTTGGTCCAATCCCCAAAAGTAGGTAATCACATTAGGCATTCAGTGTCTGATCCAGCCAAATGAGGTACCAAGCCATTTTGCAAAAATGGTCTATTTTGTGCATGTTGTGCCATGACACTATCATGAGGATCAAAAAAATTTGTTTACTAAAGTGAGACCCCTATCCTGAAATCCTCCTTCAAAGCGATGAATCTATTTTTGAACTTGTGCTCAAACTTTATGGCATTAGGAGGAGTGGTCATGACTACTTACTAAGAAGAAAAAATTGAAGCTCACAAGTTGAGAAAATAAACACTAAATAACACTTATAAAACTCAATTTTAACAAACGTGAGTGGTTTATAATGCTATGAAGTGAATTATTTATACACTTTGGTTCACTTGGCCCTTAGAGCTTTTGCATTCAATATTTGGGATCATGAAATCCTTCACTTGTGTGAGCTAGCTTCAAATTTGAATTAATTTTGTACCCCCATTATTTTGTGCATGATGAAAAATTTAGCTTAGCATATGTCACATTCAATGCGATCGATGTGGCACCAGTTTGGCTATTGGAGAATGTCTAATGAGACATGTTGTCATCTTTTCATTGTTTGTACCTATTAGATAGTTGGTCTTGATTATGACATGAAATTCTAAAAATGATGTTATAACTGCTTCCCCACATGCTTTGGCCGAAAATCCTTTTTAGTAATTGTTACTTGTAATCATGACCCAAGATTTGTTCAAGTACAGTTCCCAAAATTAATAGTTAATCCACACCTATCTTTCTTTGAGAATGTCACTTGGAATCCTATCCACCTATAGTGACTAGATAGCCATCATGTGTTAGTCTAGTTGTACTATGCCTATCTTGTATCTTTATCGATTGTGGTTGATCTTGTGTTATACTAACAACTTACTAAAACACACAACACATAGAAAATGCAAACCAAACTTCAAAGAATTTTCATGAATGCAACTTTCCAAACTAAGAGGGGTGTGTTAAATTACACTTTATTTTTATAAATTTCAGCCTAATGACAGTAGATTTTAAGTCTACATCCATTAACCTTTCCTAGCAAAATATTACCTTCCAGATCCTGCAAGATGATAGTGACACTCTACAAAATCTCATGAATAACATATGGACCTTTCCATCAAATGGTGAGTTTATTGAGAAATACATGAAACCTGCTATCATATAGTAAAACTAATTGCTCACAATGAAATTCTTTCATGCAGAGATTCTTGTCATGCCATGCCTTTTGGCTTATTTTGTTAACTTCCTACCCCCATACGATTGTGCACCTATCTTCATCTATGCAATGGAGGTCCAACAATCGATTTGTAAGTGATTTTGCATCACTAAGATGCATTGCATTAACAACTCACAAGCTAGGCATGACATATTCCATCCCATAGATGAACTGGAATGGAGTAAAGACTGATACACACCTAAAATGAGTATGATAAGTCTAGATTAATGCAAGAATTTGATCCTCCCAATCATCTTTCTTAACATGACAAACCTTTGTCAATAGCTTACTAATCACTTTGTTCACAGCCTCTACTTGGCCATTCACTTGTGGATGATACATCATGCTTTTATGATGGGAAATCATAAATTCTTCTATTATAGTATCTTGATGGTTTTGTTTTAAAAATGTGTACACCGATCACTTACCAATCACAGTGGGCACCTTAATCTAGTAATGATGTTCTCATATAAAAACTTAGTAGTGTCCTTAGCTCCATAGCTTGGTGTAGTAATAGCCTTGACCCATTTAGTAAAATAATCTATCATAGTGATTATGTATCTGACATTGTTGCATTTACTTGCTAGATTAATAGGGCTAACAAAATCAATTCCCTACTGCTCAAATGGTTGTTTGCGCTAACATGGGATGAGAAGGCATCTCATCCCTTTGAGTGGGTTTACCCATACATTAACAAACATCACAATGTTGTGCAACCCTTTGCACATCCTCAAAAATGTGTGGCCACCAAATACCACTTTGTAGTATTTTTTTTATGGTAGCTTCTCCCACAAAATGTCCACCCATAATGCCCTGATGTGCCTCTTCTAGGACTTACGATCATTCATGCTTTAGTGTTACTCATCATAAAACCTCATCTTTCCCCATATGATAGAGAAATTCATTTACAATACTAAAGGGAAGCACTTTGGTCAAGAGTTGCTTTTATTCTCTTTTGATATAGTGTACAGGTAATGTCCCTTGCTCCAAGAACTATGTGATTTCTACCAGTTATTCAGGGATCATAAAAACTTTGAACAAATGGGCATCAAGAGACTCATCAAGGATATCCTCTAAGTCCTCACTGTTATGCAATCTACTGAGATGGTTAGGGCCAATGTTCTCCCACCCTGGTTTACCATTAATATTAAAGTGGAATTCCTAGAAAAGCATTAGCCAATGAGATATTCATTTGCCTGACATTGGCTTGTTTACTAGATATCACAGAGCTTGATGATCTATAAACAATTCAAATGGGGTAGCTAGCCTAAATTTTTGTAGAGCAAATACAATTGCTAGAGCTTCCCTCTCAGTTGTAGTATAATTATTTTTAGCTACAGATAATTTTTGGCTTGCAAAATGGATTGGATGGTCCAATCCTCCTTTGTTAGGTTGTGCAAGCACTGTGCCCACTGTGATAACTAATGCATCAACATGCACATAGAAAGGTTTACCCTAGTCAGGAAAAATAAGAATCAATGTAGTAACCAACTTGTATTTTAGATCCACAAAAGTTGTTTAGCACTCTTTTATCCATACAAAGGGAACTCCTTTGTGTAGTAATTTCTCTAGTGGGGCTGAGATAACTGCATATCCTTTTATGAATTTTTGGTAATAGCCCATGTGTCTTAAAAAGGATCACACTTCTATGGAGGAATTTGGTGGTGACATAATCATTATCACTACAATCTTTGCTTGATCCACCAAAATTCCCTTAATACACACTACATGGCCTAATAGAACACCAAAGGGTGTAAAAAACAAACATTTTTTAAGTTAAGCATAATTATGAGTGCTCTACATCTTTCCAACATTAGTCTTAAATTTTGATAAGTGTTCTTGAAACAATGAGAACACTGCCAATCATCTAAATATACCTCCAAAAAATCATAGATGAAGTCCTTGAATGTGGTTACTAGGCCCTAGAGAAAACCACAGGTGCATTCTTTAGACCGAATGACATTACCTTATATGCAAATGACCCCTATTCTATAACAAATGTCATCGTAGTTTTGTCCTCAATTGCAACATGTATCTAATGATACCCAATAAATCCATCAATGAAGGAATACACCTCATGTCTGGCTACAGCTTCCAACACTTCATCAATAAACGGTATTGGAAAGGGGTCATTAACATAGGCATCACTTAGAATTTGGTAGTCTCCATAGATATGAATCTCACCTATTTTATTCATCTGCATAACCATAGGACTCACCCAGTCTGATTTTTCCATAAGAAATATTATTCTTGCATCTTACAGTTATTTCAATTCAGCTTTGACTTTCATCTTCATATTAGGATTGAGATAGTAAGGCCTCTTCTTGATAGGGCACATGCCTTCCTTAAGTTCTATATGCATTTCCCCTAAATAGGGGTCCAACCTTTTGAATTTTGTAAATGTAGTAGGAAACACATCTACATAATCCCAAAGAAGCTAAAATAATTTTGAAATGCCCTGTTGTTCCCAATAGTCACCAACATGTGCCAATTTTGGTGTGTCTTTCAAATCAATATTCACAAATTCTTCCTTTAGAGGTTCCTGATACACTTTATGCTTATCTTCCAAAATGGACTGTTGAATGGACCGCTCACCCTCTTGCTCTAAAAATTGTATTTGTCATAATTGATCTTCTTTAACTTCTTCATCCATGGGTTTAAGTAATATTTCGTAGACTGGTTTAGGATCGAAAAATCAATGAGTTCTAAAGAATATTCACTAACTAAATCGGAGTCATTAACAGAGTCCTCTTAAATATGATGGCAAGGTTGAATTTTGATCTTTACTTTACCTCTGCACTGAGTCTCCATAGTCATAGCTTTAATAAGGTCCTGGGTGTCTTGTTGATTGTGCTTGACTTCCATGGTGATAACATCAATAAGTTCACAAGCCTCCATCTCCTCTAGCTTTAAATCGTGGTCGTTGCATAAATCTTCCACTTATCTATGGAATAAGAATATTTTCATCTTTTTTAATGCATTGTGAACTAGTGGACTCTCAATTTCAAATATGAAAGTTTGAATAAAGTCATTCTACAACTGAATCTAGTGTTGTGTCTCTTTACGACATTCTTGGTGAATGTATTAAGTAGTAAGAGAAACCCCTAATGTGTAAACAAAGCAATGCGGCTAATACTTCATATTAATTTCTTCAGCCATCTATACTTCAACGCACTATTGAATATGGTTATGGGGACATTCCCCTCCTAAAATATGGGCCATCCTTTTTGCACTTTCTAGGCAATTGAAATCATGTGATGAGTAATTTGCATACTTATGCCCATGTCTTACTACTATTATGATGTATTGCCCACTGGTTAGCTGTAACTCCTTTTAATGCATAATTAAGGGCACTTACCCTTTGGTTGTCCTCTGGTATATGCATTTAGAAACACACTATAAATTTGCTAATGTCTTCAGTGGTGAAGTACTAAGGGATTTGTCAATCAGTCACATAAACTATGTGTAAGGGTTTAAGCTCACAATCATTTCTAGCCCAATTTAGCATGTAAGTATTAGAATCACTACTGACAAAAAAAGCTCAGTCCTATGGAAGCATACCTTTGGGAGTAGGCTTAAAGTATTCATGATCTATAGAACCCACTTGATATAACAACTCTATATCAAATTGTGTAGGTGAGTGCGTAGACAAAGATTGCACTTCATCTTCTTCATCTGCAAAAATACTCAAAGGTTTGGAAGAACACTTACCCCATAATTTGATGGTTTTTGGCTCTATTGAAGGAGAGTTGTACTAGTTCATTGGCATGTTGCATTGTCTATCAGGTACATTCTACATCGTAATTTGTATTCATTTGTTCCCTCGCACTACATAATGAGAATCAAGTTCCCTAAAAATCATGTATAACTTGGAGTCTTTGTTAAGAGGGATGATGATTATACGATCATCTTAGTGTGATTCAAGTTGGGTCATCTTACCATCATAGGCTCACTTTTTCCCTATCAAAGTTGGGTAGTGAGTTTCATCTATCTTCATACATATCACTTCAAAGTCACCATGTAGAGTTAACTCTGCGATTTTAATATCCACATCTTCTAGACATCCTATGGGCTCTACCCCGCCATAGTTCACCAAACTGAGTATCATGGGACTATAACTCAAAGAAGGTCTATTGATCACCTCCCAAGTAGATCATGGGATCATATTCACTATGTTCCCAAAATCAAACACAGTGTTCGGTATCTTGTACCCTGCTAACTCTATATCTATGCTAGCATCGACATCCCATGGTTTCTTAGTCTTGACAAACCAAACCATCTTTTCAGTTATTTCCTTTCCTTTCTATGCACATTCAATCAAATTATGCAAGATATTAGTGATATTCTATGATATATCTTCATTTCACATAGTATTGAGCAATTTCATCAAGTTTGTTGATGTTGTTACAACCCCCTCTTGTTTCATGATTCACATAATCTGCTCATACATATGCACGTCAAGAGTGGCTTCATCTACTATAGCTAAACCTTGTTGTTGAATAATTTGTAGAATTTGCATAGCTTCATTCATGAGTCCCTTCTCCTTTACCAATTTCAGATAGGTGTCTATTTTAGCTTTACATATGCCAAAATTTGTTGACATCTTTAAATGAGGTAGTCCTTGTTATGTGTACTGCATTCATGTAACTGCTTGCATAAATGCATTACATTTGGGCTTAGAATGAACTTGATTTACATTTTGTATTGCTCAGTATCTATGCTGTGCTTCCAAAATAGGGTAGTCATGAGTATCATGTTATTTAGATACTTGACAATAAGTGTAGTAAGCTTACTGTTGTGGATTTATAGGGAAATTCCACTACACATGAGTGGGTTCCCCGCATAAATAACATCTAATAGGGGCTCTAGGACCATTTCCACATCCTCAAAACACACCTACATGATATCCACCTCTGAATCCACCTCTATTGGTATCCCTAACTATCTGCTTATTATGGCCTAAAGTTTGTTGTAGTTTGTAGCATATTCCTCCCCTATAGGTACTATTAGGTGTCGTAACCACCATATTGGGGTTGATTTATATGTGGCACCCAACTGACCTATTATGCTTGGGAAGCATAGGATTCTATGTAGATTAGTAAGCATATTGCAGTGGTTGTGCAGCTTGAACTCCACCAACTAATCCTTGTAGTTGGAATGGATATGCATTTAGAATCCATGCTAACCTAGTCTACGCTACACTGGCGGGAGGGGTTTCCACTCTTGAAATGGCTTGTGATGTTCTTGGTGCTTGTTGCATAGCTACTACAAAGACATTCTTAGCAATGTCTTCCTTTGAATCTTGTAGAGCCTTGCAATCCTTGTCTTCATGATTAGTAGATTTGTAGAATTTATAGTACATACTTTGTGGATTTCTAACATATTATTGTAATAAGTGACAATGAGATGTTGAGTGTCCCACTATGTGATAGATGTCACAAAAATCCATACATACTTTTGGGTATTCATTCTTGTGGTGGCCTTTTTTTCCACACTCAATACACTAGAGACTGATTCTAGGTCACTCAACAGTATTCTATGGGGCCTCTAACCTCTACAAAAATAGATTGGAGTGTGTTTTTTAACTATGTTTTGTTCTTTGTCAGGGTACCATAATCCTTTATTTTATCCACTCTTACTATGGTTATTCTAGTATCTACTTTATTAGTATATTTAGTTTATGCTATTGCATATCAGATCTTAGGTCATAGTCCTTCAATGAACCAAGTGGCCTTATCTTTATCTTCCAAAGCAAATTCAACATTATTGACCACATCAAATAATTTTTAATCATAATCATGAACAATTTCCTTTGGACTTTGGTGGATTTCCTTCAGGTCCTATATGGTTTGTCTTATTCTTTTTTTAACTTTAAACTCTACAATCAACTATTTCCTCACATCATCAAAACTTGTTGTTCTTGATTCCCTATGAAATATGAACTCTAATGCCCTTCTATAAAAGCACTAATGAGCTCATACTTCTTAATATTTTCATCTACAATGCCTTCCACTTGCCATTTCATGTCACATGTAAGTGAGTATTACTCTAGATTTGTAGTTCCATCATAGGGTGCTAGTGCGATGAAGGCACCCGATTGTAAAGCCAAATTACCTAGGTTTAATTGCAAAGGAAGCATTACTTGTGTTCCTTTATATGGTGGTAACAATATTATAACTTGTGGAATTGGTAACTAAGAACCTCTTGGTGTTGGAAGTAGTACAGTCACTTGGGGAGGAGTGATCACTGGTGGTGTTTGCAGTGATGGTATTGCAGACCTAGTTAAACTATCTCCAAGTATTAGTATATTCATCAACAATGGTAAACTTTGTGGAAATAGAAAATATTCATATGATCATAGAGGTGATACAAATCACTTAGGTGATGAAAACACCTCTAACTCATATTCGATCTCTGTAATGGTGTCGATTCATGTTCTTTGTTCCTCAATGAAACTTTTGATCTACGACACCCAATCAACAACATGTTCAATAAATAAGGGGTCAGTCAAATTAGTCAATACTTATCTTAAATAATTATTCTATGATTTTGTGAATCCCTATGTTATCCTTTCAAAATTAGAATCTACTAACTCTTTAATACTTGTTGATTCCTCAATCTCTTGCTCTCTCTGACTTATAAATCTCTATGGTTGAATATAAATAGGAGTACTTCTATAAAATATGGACTTGGGGGATGTGTATTGAGGGGGTGAAAGGTCTCTTTATCTGATTCTCATTATGTCAAAAGTTGAACCAGTACTATGCCAATAGTTAACTATGCCTCTAAAATTAGGTAACTCTCCTACGAAAGTGAAATATGTCTCCTTAAATGACTTTGATCTATTACCAGCTATCAAACTACCTTCCTCTATGTTTTTTCCCTTATCATCATCTTTCTACTTGCTTCTTTATTTGCTCTTCAGTCTCACTAATCCCAGGCCCTTCTTCTCTCTCATCAATGCTTTCCTCTCTTACCCTTTCTTCAACTTGTTCTTCCTCCTTTCAATCTCCTACAACTATTTGGCCTCTGCTCTTGCTTCTACCTCCACCTCTACTCATAGACACTCATGAAGTCCCTGATATATTTCACCTCTTTTATTGTCATAGTTCTCGCTTTGTATCCACAAGCTTCTTCCAGTCCCTTTCATCTGGTCTCCTCATTTGGTTGAACCTGGCTCGCTTTCTAGATCATCTATACACCATCTCACACCCTGAATGCACACATCCCTATAGTGCCCCAAAAGACTAATCCATCATGAACGGGTATTGCACTATGGATTTTTCAATGACCAACATTTTGATAAGAATTAGTATTTTCTATAGAAACTTTCCTCTAGTCCCTCGGATGAATAGATATTATGCGACATCAAAATTAATATAATCATGAACTATAAATTCCATTATATATCTGTCTATAGTGGTTTGTGTCTAGTGATCGATCACATGGGTCCAAAAAACCTTAAAGCTTTATAATTGTCAATTAGATCATCAGTCCATTGAATTTTAGATGCAGATCTAGGCTAAAAACAAAAATGCTCTAATCTCACCAAACACACAACGAGCAAGCTCATAAATTCACACCAAAAAATTTTGTGTACATCACCATATAGATGCTTCTATATGAATTCCTTTTCAGTACATCCTACCCTTCTCACCTCTTTTTGTGCAAACTTAGATATTTTTTGATCCCACCATTCTTACAAATCCCTCTGACTTGGTAACCATCAGAGCATATCCTTTCTTTATCAATCCATAATGGTTTCACACTCACTGCACCATTATTAGCAAAGGTTCATGGTTTCCTGAAACTTGCTAACTATGAGGACAACTATGGGAGAGGTAATGGGTCCTTAACTTACAGAAACATAGATTCTTAAAGACATATTGTATAAATATAAAAGACCCAGATGTTCAGGCTAGTGTGATTCTCATCTAAAGTTCATCAAGATAGCTAAATAGATTCAACATTCATTACACATTCTAGAATAGCCAATTGCTTAGGAAACCTTATACATATTGAAAACATTATCATATATAATACATAAAGTCTGTGGTGATGTTACAGTGCACATTCAATTACAACACGATAGAAACTTATCATTACTAAACATGGATCAACCTATTACACTGAATTTTACAAGAGGCCTCTATTTCATGGATCCAGTATCTAGTTCTTTAATGTCTAACCTCTTTCAACTCTTTATAACTTACACATATACATAATTCACTATCTTTATGTTAGGCACATGGTTACAATAGACTACTTTTGGAATCTTCAATAACTATGACCCCATTATAGGCTTCCCAAGTTAGAAAAACCCAAATCCACACAATTCATTCAAAAGAGAATAGGTTGATGACTAATCATCCCATGTATGCTGACCTGGTAGGCTGCTGACATTTCCTTATGTTGTGATGAAATCCTATGTACATACTTTCCCATTAATAATGCACTACGATCATACAAACATGAAATGCATTTTGATGTGCTTTATGATTTACATGGAATACATGATAAAGAAACCTATTTACATAAAATGAGGCTTTCTGCAAAGAACAATACAAATGTAACCAAAATTAACCTCTAAGGTGATACATTTTGTATCCAATGTATATCTAAATGGTCAAACATATCAATTTGCTTATGGTCATTGATATAGAAAATAAAGTATTTACACTTTAATAGAGAATCATCATTACCAAAATATTCAATATTATTCCACAACAACAATCGTGCCTATGGCCATTATGAGCCTTTGTTATCCAAAAGAACAAATGTTGAAACTACTAAAATTAGTGAAATAGAATAATTGAAACTAGCAATTCAATGTGAATGGGATGCTATTTTATATGAAATGGAAAATTATGGCCATTATATAGCGCCACCATTTGCTAATAGTTTTGGCAAAATTGTATTCAATGCAATAAGCTTATTAACAAAAAATGAATTTGATGTCCAATTTTAGATGCTATATGGCACAAACATTTTACAATGCAGTTTTAATAAGGACAAATATGCAATGCATTGCTTACATTTATGCCAACTAGAATTATCAAAAAATGAAAATAGAAACATCTCGAATTGGAAAGAATATATCAATATATAATTGGAATGCCATATGAAAAAGGAAAGATAGAGGGTGGCCATTTATACTTGTTATGTCTTTCAAATATTTTTCAAATTGAAATTTAGAACTGATCAATAAGAAGCAAAAAAATCATCAACATATACAGAAATTACTTATAGCCAAAATAAATATACAATGCAATTTCATTTGAAACAAACACAATGCATATTCATTATAAATCTTTATGAAAAGACGTCAGGTGTCATTTCAAAGAAATTTATTTCATGTGCCTATGGATATAGTGGATGTAGAAATGTGCTTGAAAAATTTTAATGCAATAGACAAGTCCAATCACATGTCTCCTAAAACAAGAATAGAAGAAATTGTCATCTTGATCCTATCACCATGTACAAAAGAAACAATGATTAAAAAAGAATACAAATAAATACTTAGGAAAAAAGAGGAAAATCATGATGTTTGTTTAAAAAACAAATTTGTGAACAAACAACAATGACAAATATTGTAGAATAAAATAATGGTAAAATTACAAAAATGGACAGTGATAAAGTTCCAATGGTTATAGGAATACCAAAAAGAAAACATGTGAGTGAAAAATAGCTGCCATTGAAATGTGATACAAAGACACATATATCATTGCATTGTTTTAAAAAATACACAAATAAATAAATAATGAACATGTAATGCAAATAGAAAATTAAAAGATGGAAGAATCAATCGAAACATACTCACAACAAATTAAAGATACGCCTACTATTGCTCGTTCAATTTTTGAATGTTTACACTTTAAAAATGACATAGTTAACATTAGCAAGGATATCACTAACATTTGGTCTTCAATTACTATTGAATTTGAACAAAAGAAGATAGGACAACAACTATGTAAATAATGTAAAAACTCAATTGAAAATGAAAATATGCCTCTATTCACTTATCCTTTTAGAATAAGAAGAAACAAACCAAGAGAGCTAGTTGAGAAACTAAGCTCACTAGAAGAAAGATTAGTTTCTATGCGCATCTCTTTTGCACAAATAAGACAAATTAGATATAAAAGAGCACAAATAGGATTGCGTGGAATAATTATAAATGTGCCTATTGATTTTGATCATATTCAAAAGGCATTGCCTCAAAAACATATAAACAAAGTTCAAACAATTATAATTAAAGTGTAAATTGGAATATGAAAATGAATATGCAAGAGGGAACATCAGGCCAACATGTGTGATGGATACATTGGCTAAGCTATGCAAAATTCCATTGTACATTCAAGAAAGAGTTTCAATTGAAAAATACTCTTATGCCATAGTTGAAAATGAAATTAGGTAATCAACAAAGGACATTGACAATGTAGAAGACACTGACAACAATGCAATTGAAAATGACACAAAGCTAATCATAGATTCAATTATACATGGATTTGAAACAAAAATTATCAAAATTGCACCATTTGAAGGCTTAAAACCATTAGGTATTTTTCAAGACAAGTTTTCATAAGAAATGAACTTCCCAACTTTATACTATGGCTGCAACTGACTTGATACTATTACAAAAAAAAAATTCATACTAAAAAATAGAAAAATGGGAACTTTTACATGAAAAGAATGATATTGTAACTCATATTACAAACTTTTTTTCAAAGCAATTAAAATTATCATATAACAAGTTTGTAAGTAGTGCATGGATATGCAAAAAAGGTGAATTAAAAGGGGAAAAAATTATGCAAAAGATGTTAAGAGCAAATCAAACATATAAAAAATGTTAAAATCTCCAATAGCTTTTGAATCTTTAAAAATCATTCAAATATCACTTGACTATTTGGAAAATACAAAGAAAAATATCTTTGCAATGATAAGACAATTAGGACCACCTATTTTTTTATTTACTTTAACAAGTGGCAAACAATTTTGGAGGCAATTATGCAAAGTATTAGCAAACATAATGGAAAATAAAGCCACCACACCATAATGAAAACATATTTGAAAATGATATTGATGAAATAATAAAAATAAATCTAGTAATTTGCAGTTGTTATTTAAATCATAGGTTAAATACTTTCTAGAAAATGATGATGCAAAATAAGCAATTATTTGGTCAAATTGCAGACTACTTTTTTGCCACAGATTTCCAAAACAGATGAAATGAATTTGTTCATTTTACGCTTTGGATACATGATGCCCCTATATATGGCCATTATGAAAATGTGGAGATTGAAAAAGTCATTGACAAGTATGTGTCTTACAATTCACGACTGCTTGATGATAATTTAACAAAAATGCAAACACATCATCATACACACAATTGTAAAAAATACAATAAATCATACTGTAGATTCAATTTATCATTGCCTCCAATGGATAGGATAGTTATACTACAACCTTTAGAAAATAATAATGATGAAACTAAAAATTATGCCAAAGCTCTTTTGAAAGAACTTCAAAATAGAAAATATGATAGAAGCGTAACATTTGAAATGTTTTTAACAAATGAAAATTTGACTAAGGAGAGATATTTGACATTATTGTAATCGATAATTGCCCTTCTTGTTATAATTTTAAAAAGAGAACCAGTGGACATGTGGACAAATGCTTTTGTAATTCATGTTCCCAACCTTTGGTATGCAAACACAAATACACAATTTATTCTTGATGCATATTCTTCAACAACATATTGCACATCATACATGACTACACTAGATCAAACACTGACAGGTGCTTTTTGCAAAGTACATGATGAACTATCAAAAATAAATGAAAACAAAGTCGAATTCATATGAAAACTTGGTAATACTCTCCTTAATTATCAACAAATGTCTAGTCATCAGGCTGTACACATTGTCCTATCTTTACCACTACATTATGTTTCAAGAAAAACAACTTTTATAAACACATCGCCATTGTCAAATAAAACATGCATTTTAAAAAGCCCAAAAATATTAGCACAAGAACATGATGATTCTGAAAACATAATGTGTGCTTTTATCACTGACAAATAAAAAGGAAGGCCTGAATATTTAGAGCATATATGCCTAGCATAATACATAACATATTATATAGGAACATTTAAAAATATCAAAAGATGAAAAAAGCATAAATAATACGCTATGTTAGATACAATGAACATATGGATCCTGAAAACTATTATAGATAAAAAATAATCTTATTTATACCATATTGAGAACTTGAAGAGTTATTGAAACAAAATTTTCAAACGTGGTCATTGGCTTATGCTATGTATAAATAAAATATTGAGGGCAATTTCAATGCACAATTACAATTAAAGTGGGGAAACATTGACATTGCCATTACAGATGTCCAAGGAAAATAGAATACAATATTTCACATCGAAAATGAAATGAACTTGAAAAATGCTTTGTAACAATTGAAAAATATGATATCAATGCCGACATAAAGTATATCTCAAATAAAACAATAATAAACACTGAAAGAAGAAACACGCTTGAAATAAGAAAACAACCATTCCTCATAAGCAAAGAAGACTATTTCAACTCACAAAAATAGTTGAATCATCAGTGATAACATATTGTAAAAGATATCATAATAATGAAAATATTATCTCCAAGTGAACCATTGTATTTGTTTTTAACAAGTGGAGCAGGAATAGGAAAAATGTATACATCAAAAGAAATATACCAAGTAATATGTCATTTTTACAATAAACAACTTGATAATTATCCTCTTAAACTAAAAGGTATTATTATTGCATTTACTGACAAAGTTTCATACAATGCAAATGGTGCAACTGTCCACTTTGTTTTCCAATTACCCCAAATAATGTCTACAATGTTGCTATTGGATTCAAATACTTTAGATATAATGATTAAAAGATATGAACAAATGTGCATATTACTTATTGATGAGGTGTCTGTAATAGGAACCCATATGCTTTATAACATAGACAAGAGGCTTCATCAAATTATGCATACACCTACAATTCCTTTTGGAAAAATAAACATATTTTTTTGTGGTGACTTTTACCAAATGCAACATATCCAAGACAATAGTACATGGTGAAATAACACCATATGCATTTTGGGCCAATAATGTCAAATACTTTAAACTAGAAGAGGTTATGAGACAACGAGATGACAAATTTGTTTCAATCTTAAATTGTATAAGTACATGTAGGCAAACAAAAAAATGACATCAAATACTTAAATCACCATTGCTATAGACCTTCTCTAGTTGATTAAATGTTTCCATATTTGTTTCATAGAAACAAAGATGTTCAACTTCACAATGAGAAAATGCTTACTATTTTGCAAGGAGAAACATATGTGCTAAATGCAATTGACCATATCCAACCCAATGAAATTGACAAAGAATTTGTAGATAGTAAAAATCCATATTGGCAAATAAAATAATCCTTAAAAAACAAATTATAGTAGAACTAATTGACAAAAACTACAATATAGATGATGGATTAGTCAATGGTATAGATGGTATTTTCAAACATTACACAAATGATATTAGTAATATTCTATGGGTACAATTCTATGATTTAAATGTTGGCAAATTTCAAAGACAAAAAATAAACCACTTGTACACTGAACACATTGACAAACAATGGACTCCTATAGCAAGAATTTCAAAAAAGTAAGCATAAATAAAAAAATACTTATGCGAGAACAATTTTATGCAAATAGTATGTGTAAGAACAATTAATAGATCAGAAGGATTAACAATGAATGCTTTAGCTTTTGACCCTCATCAAGTGAACTACCATGGCCTTGTCTACACTGCACTATCCCGAGTCAAAAGCATGGAACATTGTCAAAAGCATGGAATATTTGTACCTTATAAACATATTAGAGAAGATTTTTTTTTAAGTATCTGATGAATTATAAGGAGAAATGCAAAGACTCTAGCGATTTGCACAATGACAATTCTTATATGACTTTAGATATAATCCCTCAAAATATTTCACTATATGTTTTTTGAACACAAGTAGCTTGCAATTGTACTTAAAAAACATAACACATGATGATCAACTCATGACTGTGTATGTATTATGCTTACAAGAAACTCAAACAAATACAACACGAAATAAAACATTGCTAATAGAAAAATTTGAGTGCTTCAATACAATGAATATTCATGGTATCATGACATGATGTAGAAAAGGAATTTCCAAGCAAACCATTGAAACATTTAATATACCAAATCTAGAAACAATTACAATTGACATTATCTATTCAAACATATACATCCGCATATCAAATATCTACTTAGCACTAAAAGCTCCTCTTGCAAATCTATTAATATTTATAGAAAACATCAATTCAATTGTAAATGATAATATGAATATTATTTTAATTGGTGACTTCAATATTGACATGATCCAAAACAAAAGTTCCCAATGCCAACTATGCCAATGCATGGAAAACCACAATTTATTTCTTATAGTAAATATGCTAACTACAAATGCAGGAACAATCATAGACCATTACTAGACATATATTGATCAAAGAAACATAGATTCTAATTTCTTCCATGCATATTAGACTGACCACAATGCAATATTACTTGCTTTTCATATTATAAAATAAGCAAGGAATTATATGATTCTATTTTACAAATCAAATTTCAAATCTGACAGATGCAAAATGAATACAACCAAATTGGAAAGCAAAAATAAAAATAAAAGGTATGCAATATTTTTTTTCAAAAATCAATTGATATTTTTTTTGTTATATTCATTTTGTAAATTAAAATATACAATTGCATTACAGGAAGAAAATTAAGTTTATTGCTAATTATTTTTTATTGGTCATTGAAGTCAACACAAATGGAGCAAAATATCGAAATGGAACATATACAAATAGAATCACAAGGATAAGTCAAAAGGTATGCAGTAACAAATTTTCTATTTCTTAAATTCTACTATTATTTAGAAAATGACAATAACTATTAAAAAAAATGTAGACTGAAAAACTCAAGCCATATACAAGTCACAATTGACGATATCAACAACCACAAATATGAAGAAATCTTTGAAGGTGATGTCCTTGTGACATATAGAACAATACTTGACCAAAAAAATAAGAGAATTTTTGTGAGTTAATTCAATAGAAATCAAACGAGAGATGACAATAACCCTTAATATATAAAATTTGTTGATCTGTATCTACGAAGAAAAACTCTTATCGCATAAAGGCATATGTATTACAAACTTTTCTATAGCTCCAAAAATTACTTATGATCGTGGTGACTTTGAATTTATTTTAATATAAAATAAGACTACTACAATAGAACTCATAGACCCAATTTTTTCAAAGCATATGCTCATCCCCAATTCAAAAATTCAACAACTTATGGCCACAGTGGACTACCATGCAACCAACACTATAACATCTCTTTGTACATCCACAATAAAAGTTGGCAATCAGTTTATTGTGGAAATAACAGATAAAAACTTACATAGTGACAAATTCAAAGTAAATTCAATTACATTTATTGCAATCATGTTATGCCAAGCAAAGTTATTACATGTTGGTATCAAATGACTAATTTTCTATTTCCATTTACAATTTTTAGGTCTACCTCTTCCATACACTTGAAGCTGAATACAATGAAATAAAAAACAAGATATGAAGAAAGGAACTTGTAATTTATCTTTTCAAAAACCTTACAAAATGAGCTAATGTAAAAGATATGAACTTGCATAGCACCCAATCAATATTCCTCACCTTTTTATATTCCAAAAGAACCCTACAATGCTTGCAAATGTTAGCAGATACAACTATTGAGGTAAATGCCAAATGTGAATTTGTCTAGTTTCTTATTCCACTTCAAAAGAAAACTAACATAACATTTTGTCCTTTTTGGTTTCAAAAAAAGGTACATGGTACTCTAATAATTGCCCAAGCATATTCTAGTCCATTTGAGCCTATATGCAAAAGCGACAATCTTGTAATAGAATGCTTCAGGCCTGCCCATGCAATACTAACATATTGCCAGAACTGCATAAGTGATTGTGAATATTTATTCCCACCAGTTTCTCCACAATATAAACACTACCAATAATAACAACATCCAATGCATTGTCAGAGACAATGTCATTGACCAATTGCTCCCTTCAATTAGACAAACGACACATGTTGAATACATTGCTGACAAAGAAAGCATAGTGGAGCTTTTATCAAGGTTGACAATGCAAGGTGGTTTCACATTGGACAAGAACAATGTGATTAAGCATATCACTATATCAACTGAAGTAGAAGGTATGGGAATTGTTTAGAATACAATATTTTTGAAATATAACCAATTAATTATAAAAAATATACACATTTAAATAAATTTATATTTGAACCTCTCCAAATAGTGATACCAAAAAAAATCAAACTACAATAGGCTACTTACTTTCACAGGCTAGCAGTGATGCATCATCAAGCCATACCATACCACCCCCATCTTTTTGAGAACAAGTATGTATAAATCTATATACTGATCCAATTTTAAAAAAATGTTTTTATCATTAGAAAAAGCCTAATAGTTTTATATATTGAGGAAAAATGGTGTTTAAATAAAAACATATTATCATGATTTACTACTTTGACTATTACATGGTATAGTGCAAAATTATTGCATAGTTTTTAGTCACTATTAACTATCATCATGTTTTGTAGGGTCCACCATGGAAATTTTGAAGGCAAAAATGCAATAAGTAGTTGACATATGTAACAACAAGAAAATGCAAATAAAGACAAAATGAAAGGAGTACAGTTGACAAACAAATATAGAAGCTAAAAGACAAAGACAATTCTGCATAAGAAATTGTATTTAATGAAAATTAGCTTGCTTATAACTTATAACTTGATTTTAACTAATTCTAAATATTTCCACAAAAATTTGATATGTTAAAATCTTTAAATTAGATCTCTTTCACTCAAGTTTGTCAATACATGTATATAAATTAGAAAAATTAGCTATTTTAGTTAACTTATGCAAATGTTTGTTGCTCTAACAATAAAAAAATGCAATTTTTACTTTGTCAAGTATATAACAAAGAAAATGAAAAAGTGCATGCTTTGTCATAGACAAAATAGATAGACTATTTGAGAACCTTCATACTTATGCATCTGACAGAGCCATAATCATTTTTGCTCTAGGTGGATCATCTGACTATCATATTTATGCCTTGGCATGTTCTTTATTGTAAATCTTGAGCATACATCTACTATAGATTGAAAACTAATTAATTTATTGGTTTGTGCTATGAGCTTTTGCTTGGTCCTTGAAAGCTTCGATGATCTCTTGAGGCATATACAAACTCATCCACAACCTTGAATTGCTCGAACACCATGAAGACTTGCTTATAATCGCAACTATGAATATCTACCCTTGATTTGAAATCTAAATCTGAGTCTAATATATATGAAAATGAATCATATTTATTAGTTTTCCTATAGTCTTGATATGAACAAGGCTCAATTAGATGCCTTGTTTCATTTTGACAACAAGTTATCGACCTTTGATCTGTATTAGGTTCAAAATACCTATTTTGCCACCATAGAGCTCTAATATCAATTCTGGTTCACTTGGAACATCCTCGAAGTGTCTTAGGGTCGATCTTGTTTATTGGCCCTTAGTTTTTATTTCGGGCCTATCAAGTTAGGACACTTGTTAGCCACATGCTTACTTCAAGCTCCATTGACCTATTGACCTTTCTTGCACCATTGACCTCCTTTGGTATAAATGAACATGAGCCATAGATATTTTGCCATTTTAAATAGTCGATAGTCATTTTTACAGTGTTTTTCAATACATATTTTTTATATTTTAATAATTATATCTGCTAATTGGTCAATAAAATTATTTTTTGAGTCAAAGGCACTTTTTTTAATAATTTATAGTTTATTTTTAATTTGTTAGCAATATTATTCGATACTTTAGGTCTTTTGTTGTTTAATGAATTATCTAAGAATATTATATATTATATTATTAATTAAACTGTTATGATAATGTATCTTATTATTATACTTCACATTTTTATTTATATAATAATAACACATGATCATATTTCAGTAGTATTATTAATATTAATAGTATATTATCAATTAAAATAATTTAACTTAATATTAAAACTTATATTTACTGTATACATCCTAAATTGGTCAAGCAACCACACATATCATGTCTTTTCATAGTCCTTTCACAGGAGACTTCGACTGGAGAATATGAGCTTTTGTTCACATTTAGCCATGTATTTTTTATTTTTTTTTGGTCTTGTTTTAGGCTTAAGTCACATTTTTACCTATTCTCGATCATTCTGAGCCTTTCAAATGATAATTCCACCTCAACCAGGTCATATTTCCTATCCTATTTCCATCCCCCAGGTCTCGCGACTATACGACATGAGCGTTGAGATTGGACTATACTGCTAGACCCTAGGGTGTCTTGTTTCCAATGCTCCTATCCAAAGTCAATTTGAGTTTTAACAATTAGTTGCTTTTGCTACTTGAGTCTTACCCCTTTTCTTAGCTTTGTCCTTAAGTTTTTCCATGTCATCCAAATACAAATAAAGCTCCCAAATTCAAAATAAAGAGTCTTCTATATAAAGGACTTCACAAGAAATTTTATATCGAACACTTATTATTTTGGCATATTACATAATAAAAATTAGTCAATGGTATAGCTTAGCATTTTGCATCACACATAGACTTGCATGCTTGAACAAAAAAGGGTCTAGGCAAAAGTCATTCTTGCATCTATTGTGTGTATAGATTATGCATGTTTCCTAAGAGAGAACTATATTTGATCTAAGACCCTAGCTTGAAGGTTAATATAGGTAACGATTAGGACCACAGGTGTTCTAGATCATGCAATCATTTTTGCCCTAACCTAGTTTTCCCCCCTTTTGATTTTGATGCACTTTTGTTTTTCATATGTGTAGATAAATATAAGATTTGGATATTGAAATAGACCTATAATGAGCTCTGTTCACTTTTAGCCTTTGAAATTTGGTACACAGGCTCACACAGACCTAGCAGACAGAACCTAGAAAACTTAGACCTCTGTGACTAGTTTGGAAAATAGCGGTAGGAACAAGACTATAGTGATAGACCATGAAGTGTCCTATTTTTAGTGCTCCTATCCAATTAGAAAACAAAAGCTAGATTCAGATTTTAGACATCCTCTTAGCCCTGTACCTTAGTTTTTAGCTTTTTTAATAGTCGTATCAGCCTATTTTTCTAGATAAGTTAATTTATTTCCATATGCAATCAATTTAATTAAGTTAATCAAAAGCCTCTATTTTATTGCATTTGATTATATTTTTCCTTTACTCTAGACCCTTTATTGTTTAGGAACTAAACACTAGTTTCATGAAAATAAATAAATATTTGGTGAACCCGACTTACTTCGAACAAATCTAAAATTCTTGGTAGACTTAGGATTTTTATTTCAAATTTTGTACACAACTTTAATTTCAAAATTTAGATTTTTGTATAAATTTTTGTGCATTTATCCTATTTAAAATTATTTTTATAATTTAAAATTATTGCATAATTTTGGAAAATTCTAAAACCCTAGATTTTCAAACTAGGTCCTCAAACCCTAAGCCTTACAAATTTTAGAAAAATATTTTGAAATTTTTGTAAATTGTTTACTTTGTAAAAAATAATTTCAAAATCTCAATATTAGTAGTTTTCTTATGCAAAAATTTAATTTCAAATTTTTGATTTTTATATAAATTTTTGTGCATTCATCCTATTCAAAATTATTTTTAGAATTTAAAATTATTGCATAATTTTCAAAAATTCTAAAACCCTAGCTCAAAACCCTAGATTTCTAAACTAGTTCGTCAAACCCCATGTTTTCCTCCCTTACAATTTTTAGAAAAATACTTTAGAATTTTTGCAAATTGTTTGGATAGTCAAAAAGTATTTTCAAAATCTCTATGTCCATAGTTATTTTTACATTTACTTACTTAATAATACTTTTCAATATTCTCTTTCGTGAAAGAAATACAATGACACTAAGGCACTTCTTCCCTCTCATCCCATAGATCAATTTTTAAAATTTCCTCATGATTATGACAATGAATGGACAAATTTGCAAATTTGCACATTAGATAAAAATGTGAAAAAATGATTTCATTTACAATGAAGATAATTACTATTGTTGTAATGAGGAATATAATGATATACATGATATTGATAGTGAAGTACAAATATTTGCATCTTCTTTTCTTAAACGTATCTCCTTTATTCCCTCTTCTAAAGAAAATAATTTTGATAAATGGGAAATATACTTTTCACCTCATTCTCCTATGCATAATACGCCAAATGAACAAATTAGTAATACACTTCCAAGTGAACCTCTTATTGGTGATAGTTTGCTTCCATGAGAGCCTAATCTCTATCTCTTTTGCTACTTCAATGTTCAAATTACAAAAATATAAACGTAATAGAACCAAATTGTCAATGCATAGTTCAAATGATATATCTCATGTTCTTAACTCTACTTTGTCAAAAGAATGTCAAAATGAAAACTCTTCTCCTCTTATTTCTCATATTTCATATGAAAATAATGCATACACTCCATCCATGGATATCATAAATGCACATGATATTTTTATTTCAAATGATACTTTATTGCATATTAGAAAAGAATTAAATTCTTCTCTTACACCTCTCCCTAGTTGCACTAAAAGTGATAATGAGTATGATAGTGAACATGCAAATGAATTTAAAAATGAGAATGATTATGAATAATATTCCAATGATGATAATGCATGAAACAATGATGATTATTATGCACATAGTGAAGAAGAATATGCATCTCATGTTTCCATCTCTTCTCTCACTCCTCTTCTCAAACATAACACACTTCTAAATGTTGTTTCTACTTTAATGAATGATTCTATTTCAAATAATGCACATGTTAATGATAATAATACATCTTCTACTCAATTAGAATGTGATTCACTAAAATATAAAGATACCAATGAATCTCCCAAGCCATCGCTCACTACAGTAGAACCTAGTTCTCACTCTTCACCTAAAGAGAATGGTAGCCCACATCCCTTTAGTAAGGTCCAAGTTACCATTACTCTCAAGGTTCAAGTGAGCACACCCCCTCTTTATGATCCAATTACTAAATTTAGCATTCCCATGGTTAAAATTAACAATCAAATTGAATGATTAAATGAACCACTTCAAGATGCTAATGTATCATCCCAAGAGATTCTCTCTTTAATGCATGCATCTGGTGAATTGCTATGCCAAGTACATCTCCTTACCTTGGAAAACAAGGCTTATAAGTCTTTGATGGATACCAATGATCTACATGGTAACCCTATTTTAAAGACATTTATAAAAGCTTCATTGCCTAAGCATTTCCAGATAACATCATTGCCTCAATTTGATGGAACTAGAGATCCATTTGTACACCTTCATGCCTTTCGAAAGGATTTGCCATCTCATGCAAGTCCTTTGATTCTACTCAAGTTATTTTAGTAGACAGTGAGAGAAGCACATAATTGGTTCTTTCATCCACTCCCCATTGGTTCTTTGCACACATATGATGACTTAGAGGAGGCATTTCTCAGACATTACATAGCAAACACAAGTCCTCATGTTACATATGAGAAACTTGCCACACTACATCAGAATTATTTAGAGACAGTTAGTGAGTACATCTTAAGATTCAAGGCTCATATGTTAAGATTGATATACAAACTTATAGATTTAAATATTCAACATATCTTTATTAAGGGGCTTTGCTAACCTCATCTCAAGCATCTATTATATCAGACATAGTCTTCTTTCAGACACTTGTGTTATATAGTTAGAGCTTTAGAAAAGAAATTGGGATTGATTGATGCAGATTCAGTTGATCATATTAATCTAGATTTCATAGCAACATCTTCATCTATAGCTCCTAGCACACAACATCCACCATATCCTAAACAAGATAGGAGACCACATTAAAAAAAGCAACCAATTAAGAACAAAGAGCTAGTCTCCAAAGTACAACCTATAGTTTGCACTATACAGAAAAACATTAAGACACCACTACAATTTGATTCATAGCACAATATCCCATATATCATATTATCATTGCTACTAAATAAGAGGTTAATCAAATTACCTTCTACTCATCAATGAGATCCACATATCTTATGTAGACAACCACATCGACCCTTTTGTAACTATCATCATTTCCATGGACACAAAGATAATGATTATTATGGACTTAGGGATTGCATTAATAGATGTGTTGATAATTGCATCATATCATGCACACAAGGGGCACTAAGATCTCCTCCACCATGGAACCATAGACCTCATTCATCCATGACTGAGTCATATTAGGACATTCCTTCACATGAATCATTGGTCACTCATCGTGATAGAAATGTAGTTTCTAAGATAGAGCCTCACAAGAGATCTCCTATTCCACCTATTCAAAAGGTTTGGAAACCCATACGATGAGAATAACCTACATATATCAGTGTAGTTAGAGGAATACATAGTGTAATTTCATATACATATCCAACATAGTCATGGACACCATAATAAAGTATTACTCATGAGAAATATTCACTACGGCCAAATTTTTTGGGTCCTATCTCAAGTAGTAATATGCAATAGTTAAGATTAAATGAACCCACATCATAGAGTATTGATCATGAAAAATATACACTATGGCTATATTTTTTGGGTCTTATCTCACATAGCAATCTACTATAGTTGATATTAAATAAGCCCTCATCACAAGCTTTATCTTCAACTTGATCTATGGCTCAGTCATACACATCATAGTAGAGGCCATAGGGCATACAATTACAATAAATGAGCCTTCTTCACAACACTATTTCAGTTCCATGACCAGTAAATCTATATTTTGAAGAATCTCCATGTCCAGCTATAGTTAGTATGCAGTCGATAGTATCAGATACAAAGCATATTCCTACATAGCATGAGTAGTATGGGTACTTGTTCAATTGGCCAACAAGGTTTAGATAGTGATACAACATAGAGTGATATGACACACATTCATACCAACATTAGTTCATAGCTTAACTTAGCAGGGCAATGATGGAGCCAAAGGTCTAGCTAGCCTTTGTATTCTTGAGCCACTCTCGAGGAAGTAATATGCATAACTTGCTGTCTTACATCCACATATACTAGCAAATAACATTCCTAATTCCCAAAAACTATCCATAGCCAAAAACCAACTTATCAAAAATCCAAATTTTACCAATCTCAAACCAACTCAACCCATCCAAACAATTTCCCAACCTCAAAACCTGCTCAATTTATCTCAATAATTTTCCAATTACAAAACCAACATTTTTTTTGCTTAGATATGATTAACATCACGCCTAGCATCACACTTATCAAAATAATCAAATCACATATCCCAAGTACCATTTTACCAGATATATGTAAAACCTTAACATCAATACCAGATTAACTACTCCTAATCAATAAATTATAAAAAAATATACCAATCCATTCCAAAATCCCATAACATAATACACATGAATCCAAAATCAAACTAACATCCATATATATATATATATATATATATATATATATATATATATAGTAATGTTTTTAAAACATATACATCATATCAAGATATAATCCATCATGGATGGGCATCATGCCCTCACTCTTGTCTCACTCTCTCCTCCAGTACTAGTCCCATAGTCCACTCTCACACTTGATGACCTCATAACTCCTTGATCTCTCAAATTCCTCTTATGATGGCTCTCTCACTCTAGTAACTGGCCATACTCCTCACACAATTTTGCATACCATCTTTGAAGATCCATGTACTCATCCATAATCTACATACTAACCAATCTATAATTAGGTTGAGGCATCTTATGTCTATCTAGCTCAGCTCTTAACTCATCTCTCTCTCTCTCTCACTGTGCTAACATATGCAACCATAGCTATAGTAACCCTATCAAAAAAATGTGCATAAACAACAGATGTAACTATCAATCACTCTATCAAACCCTCCTTTACAACATCATCAGGTACATGTCATGTAAGCTCACAAAGTGTAAAATCAATGATAGTCTCCCAATACTCATCATCTCTTCCTCCTGCATCAGATTGTACTTCATCTTGAGCATCTCCTACTCTACTTGCATACAACATGCAACACTATATTAGATATATACTTTCAATTTAAACTAAAATAAGCACAAACTTGTACACAATTCAAATCTAAATTGCTACTTACCTCCCATCATCTAGATCAATGCAAGATCCTCATACTTGAGAACATCCACTTCATCAATAGGATACAATAGGGCCCACTAATGTTTAGCCCACCATGTGGTATATGCATCTATGCATCCAACATCATCTACATCAGGAATATATATAGCCACATCCTGTGCATCCAAAGGTAATGGTGCTAACTCAGTCTCAATAGGCTTCCCATGAGTTCTTGCCCTCACTGGTGCCCATGCACTCCTCACTCACACCCATGCTACTTGGGGGTACATCTTGTCATACCCCAAACTATCTATTCATGTACTCATACTGAAAGTGCTCATACACTCCAACCCAATGGTCATATAACCAAAAATTGACCATCATATACCGCAACTACACTCCATCCTTGGGCCTAGGGAATCCCCTATAAGGCCTCCATATGATATCCTAAGCCACTAATCTATCTAAAACTCATCTATAGTGATATATCATAGCAGATTGGATAGCTAATTAACTCATCCACCACTCCCCATATGGCTATGGAGGTGCCCACCTCTCCCTCGATAATCCTATTAGCTACATAACCATTATATGCTTATAAGCCCAATAATGCAGTAAGGTAATTGCATTCACACCACCACTAAATGCCTATTGAGTAAACCTGTAAAGATCCATGTACAAGTGTGAAATCATAGTCCTAGCCCATGAGAACATAGTTCCATACACTTCTATACTATGCATGATCCTATGACATCTTATATGCAATCGATACCCCACTCCCATCCATAGTAACAAATGAAGCTAACAACATGGCCAACCACTTCTACAGGTATGGAACACTCAAATCTACAATAAATGAAAATAATACATCACTATCATTGCCTCTTTGATGTATGCCCAAGGGCACGCCAATAAATTACAAGGATGCACAGTTAATCACATCCATACTATGTCATCTTGCAATGTCACACACTATCCACTAACTGGCAAATACAAAATGTGGTACACATCCTTTAGAGTAATCATAATCTCTCTAGTAGGAAGCCAAAAAGTAAATGTGTCTATATTCTACCTCTCACATAAGGTAATAATCAGATACCTATCCCATTACACAGTGCCTAGATCACACACATGACCTAGCCCTGCTTTATCCATCACATTTCTCTCATTAATTAACAAAGGTAACAATCTTAGTGTCTTCATCACCTAGCCTCTACCAAACTCCCTCATCCATACCTCACCCTACAAGACACCAAAAAATAACATATGTATCAGTAAAATATGCCAAAACAAACAACCAAGCTAAATAACAACAAATAGCCAATCATAATCTTATAAAACTAGCCCTAGTGGACAATAACATTGTAAAAAGACACTAGTACTAGACAACAGTGCCAAAATTTGGACAACAACATTAAACACTAGACAAGGAGAGCTGACTCTTAGACAAGAGTGCTAAAACTAGTCAAAATTCCTAAAAACACTTTAAAATAGCTCAAAAACATAAAAAATAGGCTTTTAAGTAGGGAAAAATCAAGTGTTCTAGCTACTTACTAGGGTAACCTCTCCATCAACCTTCACCTGGGATGCCAACTGCTTAAATCAGGTCATGATAAGTGCTCATTTCCTTGGCATATCTCTTACTCCAGAGCTCTAAATCTCAACCTAGTCAAAACACAAATGAATCAAAAATCAATCCAATTTTCTTATATCAAACAAGTTTCTCATTTCTAACAAAACACCATTTTTTAAATAACTAGAACCCCGTAATTCCATTTTGTTCTACATAATCATGATAATGATACCTTTGACAACACTCAAACCTCAATCTTCTATTACCTAATCTAACTATTATGGCACACACATCTCTATATTTCTCTTATACCAAGATATACAAATTAGTCCCTACCAATCAAAGATTCATTCAACTATCAAACCACTCAACCTAATCAATCAAAGAAACTTTTAATCTCCTCACAAACAAGCCAACCTTGTTTCTACTTATAACACTAGTCATCACTTTTGGCTCAACCTCCTCTATCACAGATCTCATCCCTCTCCAAAAAAGGGGGGCCTCATTACTACTATTCATATTCCCACACTTATCTAGCATGCCTATCCACTCTCATAGTTGGATACATCATGATTCATATAAGTCTAGTATTCAGATTATCATATTCAACTTAGACTGATCAAGATATATAGTGATTCAGACTACATCGGTCACTCAACATTACTCAAAACATTCAAAAGAATATACCTTTAGTTTACAGATATAGTGATTCAAACCATGGGTCACTCAACATTACTCAAGATATTCAAAGGGATATACCTTCAGTTTACAGATACAATGGTTTAGATCATATGGCTCCATAATGATTTTAGCTTACAGATACATAGATTAGTCATCTATAGTGGTTCAAATTATATGGATTCACAGTGACTTCAATACAAATTTAGACCAGATAACAGATTTGTGGGCATGTACATTACTATATGTCTCACACATATAGCTTCATACAGTAAGACATAGTTATAAGACCACATAACAGATTATAAGCATAATGCAGAGCACATTATTTTTATCTTCAATCTTGCACATGGGACATGACACGATATCTCACATCACATGTGTTATATAGATTACTAGACTATACAAATGCATCACTCACATACCAAAATTAGGGGCATAGTATAGATGTTCATGTTCTTCATTATCTAGGATTATATAAATGGAATGGTAAAACATGCCATTTTATTCTTACACATTTACTAGAGTTTGAGATTACACCTAGTTATACCCAGGTTGTCACTAGGTTAGACCATATGATCATCTATGATAGTTGGTCCATAGCATTACCTATATCTAGACTACACGAATGTGTATGAGATAGAGGGTAGACATGGTTTTAGGCTTCTGAGCACTTCTCAACTCCAGTTTAGATTATCTAAAGTGGGGGAATGATATATTTTTCTCTTCACAGTATATAGATTTTATGCACACATTTTAGATTACATGAATTTATGTGGGATAAAGGGAAGACATTGGTTTTGGACCGCTGAGCATTTCTCATTTTCAGTCAGATTCATCACAAGGGGCAAACATTGCCCTCCTTTTCCATCTTATATAGATTCTATATTTAGATTAAATATAGGGGGCATCTATTTTAAGGAGTCCTTCTCTCTCCAAGCACTATTTGACTCTCTATCCACTTCCCTAGTAAGGAAGTGAGATGGACTCCTTTTTTTCAGTACGTTTATCTCCATGCAGGTAGGTTCAGGTACACATTTTCTTTTCTTTCTTTTACTAGTACTTCATTTTAGTGCATCACTATATTAAAAGGGGGCAAATGTATACACCCTAAATTGGTCAATAAACCACACATATCATGTCTTTTCATAGTCCTTTCACAGGAGATTCTGACTGGGGAATATGAGTTTTTGTTCACATTTAGCCATGTCTTTGTTTTTATTTTTTTTGGTCTTATTCTAGGCATAAGTCACGTTTTTACCTATTCCCAGTCATTTTGAGTCTTTCAAACAATCATTCCACCTCAACTAGGACATATTTCCTATCCTTTTTCCATCCCCCTAGGTCTTGGGATTGTAGGACAAGAGCACTGGGATTGGACTACAGCGCTAGACCCTAGGGTGTCCCATTTCCAACGCTCCTATCCAAAGTCAATTTGAGTTATAACAATCAATTTCTTTTGTTAGTTAAGTCTTGACCTTTTTCTTAGCTTCATCCTTAAGTTTTCTCATGTTGACCAAATGCAAATAAAACTTCTAAATTTGAAATAAAGAGTCTCTCATATAAAGGACTTCACAAGGCTTTTTATATCTAGCACTTACTATTCTGGTACATTACATAATAAAAATCAGTCAATGGTATAGCTCAACATTCTGCATCACACATAGACTTGCATGCTTGATCAAGGAAGGGTTTAGGTGAAAGTCATTCTTGGATCTATCGTGTCCATTGATTATGCACGTTCCCTAAGGGAGAAGTATATTTGATTTGAGATCCTAGCTTGAGGGTTAATGTAGACAGTGATTAGGATAATAGGGGTTCTAGATCATGCGATCATTTTTTCCCTAACCCAATTTTTCACTTTTTGCTTTTGATGCACTTGTGTTTTCCATGTGTGTAGATAGATACAAGATTTGAAGATTGAAATGGACCTACAACGAGCTCTGTTGACTTATAGCCTTCAAAATTTGGTACATAGGCTCACACAAACCTGACAGATAGAACCTAAAAAACTCAGACCTTTGTGACCAATTTGGATAATAGCGGTAGGAACAAGACTATAACATTGGACCCCAAAGTGTCCTATTTTTGGTGCTCCTATCCAATCAAAAAACAAAAGCTAGATTCAGGCTTCAGACATTTTCCTAGCCCTGTACCTCAATTTTTAGCTTCTACAATAGCCGTATCAGCCTATTTTTCAGATAAGTTAATTTATTTCCATATGTAATTGATTTAATTAAGTTAATTAAAAACTTGTATTTTATTGCATTTGATTAGATTTTTCCCTTACCCCAAAATCTCTATTGTTTAGGAACTAAACACTAGTTTTCAGAAAATAAATAAACATTTACATATTATAATATAGTATACTATATATTTAAATATACTATATTATGCTATTATAGTATAATAATAATATTATTAAATATTAAGTTTCAAATATATCATCTATACATTAATATAGATTACAATTAAAATATAGTACAATATTATGATAATAATATATATTAATACCATATAATAAGATATAATATTATATAAAAATATATAATATAACATGTTATAATAATATGCTATTTTTTTTCTATTCTAGAATAATATTAATAGCAATAATATTTAAAACAATATGCTCTCCATCCAATATGCTTTACATATGTTCTATACAGAAAGGGCACTTATGAATAACCATTTTTAAAACAACTAATAATTCTTTATTTTTCAATGTGGAAAAAATTATATTTTGAAAATTACTAATATAACATTAAAATAATAATATATCCATAATATATAACATAATATCATGAAAATAATATAATACATTAATAATATAATAAGATATTAATTATAAATTAATATCTTATAACAATATATAGAATATGATACAATATCTTACAATACTAAAAGAATATGAGTATACTAAATATTTTTATAATTTATATATTTAAATTAAATGTTACGTTATTATTTTGTAATAGTTTGTCTACGAAAAAAAGAGATGGTGACAACAATCATGTGTTTTCAGTGAGATACAAGTATCAAATTACAGTCTTTCACTTTACACAATGTTGTTTTGCCAAAAGATAATGCATTTTGAAAATAATATTAATAGTTGCAATAATTTTATACAAAAAGTTGCAATTACAATGAACTGTTGCCTTTTGATCTTCAAAAATATATTGGCTTGAAATTTTTTTGTATAAATCATAGAATGTTATTACTTTTTACCTATTATAATTTAATTTCATTAAATCCCATCAAAAAAGACAACTAAATTTACAAATAAGCACAAAAAACCTTAGTCCAAGAACTTTAGTCTAAGTTCTGGACCTAACAGAACCATGTCTATATCTATTGCAAGCGGTTGTGTGTCCCTGGTTAATTTGAATATTATATTTATACCTTGGCATTCTCTTCAGTTCAAATTGTGAACATGGATGTACTATAGATTGAAAACCAATCTCTTTTATTGATTTTTACATAGTCACTATCTCCACCTAGATGCATTTATATCATTCAAATATCATGATAATAATATATATTAATACCATATAAGAATAAATAATATAATATAATGATATATAATACAACATTTTATAATAATATGATCAGTTTATTCTATTCTAAAATAATATTAATAGTAATAATATTATGCAAATTTGTACGTTAAAACTAAAAATTTACTTGATCAGAGTGTCATTGGCATGTTTACACCATCTTTATTTGAAGATCATCCACACCATAGTCTGGTTGACTTATTTGTTCATGGATATGGTTTTATCTAAAAGTGATAACATTGGATATCTATCTTTCAGGTTGTAGATTTAATGGAGCTCATTTGGGAATAAACATGCTTAGGGTTTTATGCCTTAATGTTAAACTAATTTTTTATTAGACTTTGGTATATCTTAAGTCATGTTAAAACCCTAATTCCAATTATAACAACGAGATTGTTGCATGGAAAATGTATCGGGCAAATTGTGCACAATATGTACATCATCAAGGAATTATTTTGGATAAAATGTTTGAGGCAATTATCCTGAAGACCTATTTCATCAGGCAAAATGCTTGTGGCAAAAAGTTTGAAGGGTCATTTCAAAAAGGGCTGAAGGGTAATTTTGGTGGGAAAAAGGCCATAAAAAAGGTTGAAGGGTAATTAAAAAAAATCCAAAGGGTCTACTTCATAGGGAAAAGTGCTCATGACAAAAACTATGAAGAGTTTACTTCTTTCAGATAAAATGTTTGAAACAAATGTGTCGAAGACCCAATTCTATTGGCTTTATGTATATTTCCCTTTTTGGGACTTAATAAAATTTGCCTTTTTGGATCTACCTAATGGTCTCCTTGCTTTGACCCTCATTATGGTCATTTGATCATGATCCAACTTCCCAGACTATGCCACTTATCAATTGTGCATTACTCCTCAAGATCTTGTAGTCGGTCCATCTACTTCCACACTTTCACCATGTGGTGACCTCACATTCAATCTAGCTCCCTTGATTTTTTTTACCTTTGAGCTACATCGTTAGATCTTTGTTATGTGATTAAACACATATTATTGATCAAGTTGAGCCCACTATCACTGTTGGTCACTACATACCATTAGATCTTTGTATGGGCACCCAAGATCTTGGTGCTTGGTAATCACATGTTCATCTTAGAGATCCTCTGAAATTTTGAATTTGAGCTCATTATTGATCATGAATCCATGAGTAAACATGCTCCATTAGATCTACCTAGATGCACTAACTTATTTTTATCCATTGGTTGTTAGATTTGATTTGGGCACTTGAGATTTTGACACTTATCATCTCCATGTTTAGTTAGGGACCCTTTAATGATTTTTGAATGCAAAAATATATTTGATGAGGCCTAACTTTATCATTAACAGAAATGTCATTGACATTTGCATGAATGTCTAAGGATTTTCAAATCTAAATGGTTACTTGCCAAGGTTAAAACTTGATGCTTGCACAAATGTCTTCATCTACTCAATCAACCTTGAAACTTGTCCTAACAATTTCCTCATAACAAATAATTCTTCAAACATTTTGCATCAAGCATTTTCCTCGAAATAATTCTATCAAACATTTTGTGTGGAAATAATTTCCTTAAAGCAATTTCCATAAATAATTTCTCCGAACAATTTGTCTTTATCAAAAGTTTTGTTGTTGATATTTTGTCCAGAAATTTTGGGTCTTCAGAATTTTTATCATGAACATTCATTTGGGATTTTTGTTTTGGGATTGTTAGAAAAGACATTTTCTTTGGGATTTTTGAAAAGACCTTTGCCATGAACATTTTATCTGAAAGAATTCATCCTTAACACTTCATCTAAAACATTTTTTTGGAAAGAACTCATCTTCTATCCATGATTCAATATGCTCTGTTAGATTTGCTTGGATCCACTGACCTGTCTTTACCCACTCACTGTTAGATTTGATCTGGGTACCCAAGATTTGGACATTTTTCACCTCTATGTTTAGTTAGGAACCCTTTGATTATTTTTGAATACAAATAGCTATTTGATGAGGCCCAACTTTGACCTCTATATAAACATCATTGACGTCTATGTAAACGTCTAAAGATTTTCAAATCCAAATGGTTACTTGTTAGGGTTTAAACTTGATACTTATGTAAACATCTTCATCTACTATATCAACCTTGAAACTTTTTTGAATAATTTTCTTGTAATAAACAATTTTGTAGATATTTTACATTAGGCATTTTCCCTGAAATAATTCTATTGAACATTTTGTCTCAAAACAATTTCCCCAAAGCAATTTCCACGAATAATGTCCTTGAACAATTTGTTATTATCAAAACTTTTGTTGTAGATATTTTGTCCAAATTTTTTGGGTCTTCAAACTTTTTGTCATGAAAATTCCTTCAAGATTTTTGGCAAAGACATTTTCTTTAGGGTTTTTTCACCATTGTGAAGCTCAGTAGGTTCTTTGAAATTTCAACTCAATCTCACGTTTTTGGATCAATTGGGCTCCAGAAAATGCATACTGTAGGATCTTAGCCTGGACTTTTTAACTTGTACTTTAATCATGTGGGTATGCCACTTGGAATCTCTCTATTTAGTTCATTCCTACGGGCATAAAAAATAAAAGACTTAGCATAATACTTTGGGACATATATAAAAGACCTTGTATAGAGATTTTAGTCCAAGGTCTCTATTGTATTTAATAAATATGATTAGGGCCTGGGTTAAAATATTAGACTAGGTTCATAATAAAATACCCTCTACTCAGGAGTGCCACTTGACACTAGGGTATTGTTTTGGGGCTTTTATCTAGGGGAAATGTTTCGAAGACCCTAATCTCATTAGATATAATGTCTAAAACACAAAGTTCAAAGGAATTAGCCTTTGACAAAAATCCCAAAGGGTAAGTGCATTAGGTTTGAAGAGTCCACTTCATAGGGCAAATGGCCAGGATAGAAGTCCTAAAGGGTAGGTTGCTCAAATCTTGAAGGGTAGGTTCAAAAGAGCTGAAGGGCAATCCTATCAGTGAAAGTGTATTGATAAGATTGTTGCAGGGAAAATGTATCAAGAAAATTGTGTATAATATGTATATCATCAGGGAATTGTTTCGGATAAACTGTTTGAGGCAATTATCTCAAAGATCTATTTCATCGAGCAAAATGCCCATGGCAAAAAGTTTGAAGGGTATGTTCATCGGGAAAACTGCTAATGGTAAAAAGTTTAAAGGGTCATTTAAAAAAGGGTTGAAGGGTAATTCTGGTGAGAAAAAGGTCATAAAAAATGCCAAAGGGTAACTATAAAAAATCCAAAGGGTCTACTTCATAGGGCAAAGTGCCCGTGATAAAAAGTTTGAAAGACATACTAGATAAAATACCGGATATAATAAGTCTGAAACAATTATAAAGATAGTCTATGAAAACACAACACCAATGCCATCTTGCCAAAGTATGAAAGGCCAATAGTTAGTCTTTTCCCAAAATTTTGCAAAAACACATACAAGAGGGGCTCAAAGTGAAGACTATAATCCGAAAAAGGTGGGTCCCCATTTCTTATGGAAAGAAGGGGGATGTTGAGTACAACAAATATAAAAATTAAGCTAAAGTCTTGGACCAATGTTTTCATTCATATTAATAAATATGAATAAAGCTTTAGGCTATATTCTTAAGCCAAGTTTTAGACATATTAAAGTGACCTCATGAATTAAAAAGATCTGTCATAAATATTTTGACTATTTATAGAGGTCAAGCTATTCTTGGAGATGCATGGCCAAGTACCAATGTATGTCCATGGTCATAGACTAGAGTGAACCCTCTGAAAGGACAAAAAAATTATTTTGTTTAAGTTTGACTTTATTTCATGCAAGAAATCTCTTTATTTTGGGGACATCTGCCTTACTTGAATCATCTACATACTTCTTGTATGAGTCTTTATTCGATTATTTGTTCGAGTATGAGAAAAAAGGCTAAAATAATGGAAATAAACATGTCGATAAGAAGTATTTGATCTTTTTCAATTGGAAGAAAATATTTTCCATATAATATATTACTTCATCTAAGATTTTACATTAGACAAACACAAAATAGTAAGGAATTAATTCAATAATATTAATAGTATATTATAAATTAGAATAATTTTATTTAATATTAAAATTTATATTTAAATATTATAGTATACTATATTATATATTAAAATATATTATATTATGCCATTATAGTATAATAATATTATTAAATATTTAGTTTCAAACATATAATATATGCATTAATATATATTACAATAAAATTTTTATACAATATTACAATAATAATATATATTAATACCATATAACAATATATAATATAACATCTTATAATAATATGATCAATTTTTTAATTCTAGAATAATATTAATATCAATAATATTGTGAAAAATTGTACCTTAAAACTAAAAATACACTTGATCAGAATGTCATTATCATGTTTGCACATCATTTTCATTTGAAGATCATCCACACCATGGTCTGGTTGACTTATTTATTTAGGGCTCTGGTTTGATCTTATCTAAAAGTGCTAACATTGGATATCTATGTTTCAAGTTGCAGGTTTCATGGAGCTCATTTGAGAATGAACATGCTCAGGGTTTTGTGCTTAAATGTTAAACTAATCTTTTATAAGCCTTTGGCCTATCTTAAGCCATGTTAAAACCCTAATTTTAATTAACCTAGGTCCCTTTTGAATCAAATTTAAATTTGGTGATAATAATTATTTATGCCATGGACTTAACTTAATTTTTATACTAAAGCTTCTTCATGTTTTTCAACACAACCAAGCCTTAATCTAAAAATTCTATGTTGGGTCCCTTTACATCCTGAACCCTTTTGTTCTCTTTTATCTTAGCATAATCCAGCTAATTCAGGGTTCCTTTACGTCTGGAACCCCTTTGTTCTCTTTTATCTTAGCATAGTCTAGCTAATGCAGGGTCCCTTTTTTATATCCTAAATAAGTCATGAATATTTATCCTAAAGTTTTAAACCCTAAGCTAGAACCTTATGATTTATCTTTTATTATTCGTGGGGTCATTTTTACTATGTTTCCAACCCTTGGTCCAAAATCTTTATGCCAAGTCCCTTTTAATTCATGAGGTCACTTTAATATGTCTTAAACCTAGATAAAGACTTTAGCTTAAAACTTTATTCATATTTATTAATACGAATGAAGATATTAGTCCAAGACTTTACTTAAGTTTTATATTATTCTTGAAGCTGACTTAAATATTGTGCTTGTCTATAGGATTAATGACCCATGTTTCCTTGGGTGAAGTTAATCCAATGGAGTGAGATCAAAATGGGAGACTAGGCACATGAACCAATCTTGCTCAACCCCACAGATCATGATCGAATGGTGTGAGTTTGATATGATGATAAGATATAACGGTGCATTTTTCAAGTTGAAAAGTCAAGCCCCCACCAAAGAGTTAAAGCTTGAGCATGTCCCTGAGATCAATCATACACATTTTCTTATCCAACATTAATCGAATGGTGTGACCCAACTAAAGACTTCAATGTAGTATAACACGAGTGAGAAGGTGACAAGTGTCACCTTCTCAGTGAGAGATTAGTGAATAACCAATAATGGTGCACCCCTTGGATCAAGATTTGATGGAGCACATTAATTCATATAGGGATAATCATATGGTGCATGATCAACATTAAAAAGTCAAACCCTGGTCCTAAGTTAAAGCTGAAGCACCTTATACAAGGTTGATGGCATGCATTTTCTCAAAGGAAATTGATCAGATGGTGAGCGATGAATCAAAATTTTCAATAAAACCTAAATCTAATGCCATAATGACGTGTCATAACCGTAATAAACATAGTAAAGGCATATAATGGCATGGGTTTACCTGGGTTATGATTACACACTAACCATTGATTTTGCCTCCATTTAGACACTAATGGCTATTTTACGAGCCTTAAATTTGACATCCCTGTGACTATTATTTGACATCCATGTAACTATCATTGACATCCATGTGATCATCAAATTTAAACTCTAATGGTTAATTTATTGACATTTATTTTGACATTTGCACAACCATCATTAACATCCACACAACCATAATTGATGTCTACACAACCATCATAGTTTGAATCCCAGTGGTTTAATTACCAAGCTTTATTTTAATGTCCACATGACCATCATTAACATCCACATGTGTGTCAATGATGTCCATATGACCTTCATAATTAGAACCTCAATCATTAATTAACATGAGCTTTATTTTGACATCCATGCCACTGCGAATGACTTTTGTATGACTGTTAATGACGTCCATGTGACCATCATAATTTAAACCCTAATGGTTTAATTTGCTGAGTTTTATTTTGACATCTACATGACCATCATTGACATCTGTGTGATCATTAATGAGGTCCATGTGACCATCATAATTTGAATCTCAATAATTAATTAGGAAGAGATTTATTTTGATGTCCTAACGACCATCAATAACATCCACACAACCATCAATAACATCCATGCCATGTCTGTGCAACCATCACACTTTCAAGTTAGAAGTCAAAAAGTTAAGAACCCCATGATAAACACACATTTGACAAGTGGCATGATCCCATTTTTCAAACACAAGATCTAATGCTAAGTTCTTTTACCCTACAAAAAGGCAGGTAATCTAGCTGCAACATAACTCTTATTTTTTATACTCTTGATTTTGATCTCATGAGAAGTCTAAGGATAAAACCAAATGTTACCTATACACCTACACCTAGAGTAGTAGATAATTGGAAATCCACCTAGACCAAAATCAACAACTAATGTGCAGTGTTAAGTAAATCTAGCATATTCTACTTGATTAGAGCTTATGGTAACATACATACTTGAAAAGTTTGGGAATGCCAAAAATAAAATTAGGAAACTTAATTTAAGAATTAAGTAAAGCGATTTGGCCAATAGATAGATATAAAGTATTATAGTGGAACATTATCCTTGGCATATGTAGGCCAAACCATATTATTTGTAAAGATAGTAATGAAAGAGTTCCAAAGCATCACAAGATAACAAATATAGAAAAGAGACAAGGCATGACCACAAAATAGAAACTGATCATATTAGTAGGGGGAGTCAAAGTTAATATATAATCCAAAGCTTCTTATCTCATTAGCAAAGCTTTTGATACTAGTAATGCTTTAGTAGAGAGGAAAGGATGTGAGATAGTCAAAGTGAAATGTGTTTTGAAGATTACCTAGAGGGCCTAAAATGGTAGAAATATAGTGATTGAGATTGTTGCCTTTGGGCCTAGCAAAACATAGGGAGAGGGAGAGATCATTAAGTTCAACCAAGTATTTTTGTATTTGTCTATTGAATGTTGACACTGATGTCCTTTCCATCTATGGATGACACCCTCCTCCTCTCCCTGTGCTCATCTTCCTTTCACTTCACTTAGATCCTTCAATTTTATTTACTCACCTCACAAATAAATAAAATGCATTTGGAAGTTTTCAATCTAATGATTCATCAAACTTTGCTTCCAATTTTTGCACATAGGATTATAACCAAAGCATTGTTAAGTGTAAAAGTTTTCTACTTATCAAAATATAATTGAAATATACATTGTAAACACCCTATCTTTGTTAGAAATTTCAATAAGAAAATATGAGGGAATACAAAACTATCATAACTTAAGGCCTCCCAAGAAAATTAATATTTTAAATTCTTGATGTGCTTTTACACCTCATGTGTGCAGGGCATCACTCCGCAATAATTATTTTAGTGTAAAGACATCAATGTACATTTTCAATTACTAAATTGGTAGGTACTCATAATGATTTGTCTTTTGTCACTAACAATTTTATTTTGGATATATCATGGGTGTGGTAGTGGTAACTTAGAAGGATAAGTGTGAAATGGGGTAGTTCGGCCTGATCGAACATGCATGACAATTTATGTGATGGGGTATGTGCACAAAGTTGGGGGATAAAGAGGGGCCTACTTATGGACATGATTTTCTTGAAATTTTAAAAATCTGAACTTCTATAAATAATTTGAGATGTCTACACTCAAAATTTGAAGATGGTATAAGAACATGAATTGTAGCATTTTGAGTCTAGTTTCTAAAACATAATTTTTTTAAAAAATAGTTAAGTATAACTAGGTCAAACATCTAAAATTTAAATATAAACTCTTATTTTTTAAAGAAAACAAAGTAGATAGATGACCGTGTGGCCCACCATATTTTTAGCATCATTCAATATTGTTTGAAACCCTTTGGTGAATATTTAGATAACATCTTGTGGTTTGTGACCTATTTTTTTTATTTTTTTAATGAATATTTATTTTTTTAATTTTTCAAGTAAATAGATGCTAAAAATGAACAAAATAATGGATAGCCGATCGTATAGCCCCCCTTGAGTACATCAAAAAAATAAAAAATGTTTTTTTAATGTGTTTATAATTAGGCCTAGTTTGTGACCATATGATTTGTTTTACACTTGGATCAATAAAATACAAATTACATAAACATGAATAATCATGTATATTTATGGCATGTTGTGGCCTAAAAAAAGGTATAGTTATAAATTAGCATAGTTTGAACCCTTGAAATAGTCCAAAAATTATTGAAACCATATATTTGGAAATAGGAGAGTGTGCTTGTTTTCATGGTAATAATTTTTTTAATTTCATTGTTGAAATCCATAGTGTACTTGAAAATGGAACTTTGTTGTTTTCTATCAAAACTCTTAGACTCGACTATAGATTGACAGGTCCAAGCCTTTGGCTCAAGTATCCCAGCCATTTTTGAGCCAAAAGACTTGATTTTTTGAATTCAAATTTGAATAATGCATACACATTATTATATATATGCATTACTAGGAATGTAAGTATAAGTATACATTTATATTCCTTATAATTTAAATTTATTTTAGTAAATATAAGAAAAAAGGGTCACTTTGTATCTAATAGAGTTGGTCTCATGGCTACACAACTTATGATGAGGAAAATAATTTTTTAAAATCCAATCTAGTTATTACTTAGGTATTTTTTAGGGTCTCAATATTGAACCTAAGGAGTTAAGGGCATAAATTTTGAAATTGATGTCCATTTTTCGTGAACATATAGTTATTTTTTATGTTTTTGTGCCTTTTAGATTACTTCCTAGCATTTCTAAGAGTCTTAGGTTTTTCAAAATCAAAGTTTACAAACCACTCACTTTGAACTTGATCCAAAGTGGTGTGATTGGGGCTACATAAGTCACACTAATGACCTACACACATCAAACAACCACTTTGTATCAATTTCATTTGCTCATCATCCCTCCATCCCTGATCACTTTTTACTCATCCCTCATCACCTCTAATAAATCTCTCATCATTCATCATTATCCCCAATAACTCCCTTATTAACCCTTACTATCCCTAGTCATCTCTAATCACTCCCTTATCATCCATAATCATTCCTCCATTGACCCTCATTATCCTTCATCATCCCTAATCACTCCTTCCTTATCCTTAATCATCCTTAATCACTCATTCCTCATCCCTCATAATCCGATACTAATTTTTCCTCATTTTTCATCATCCCTAATCACTCCCTCCTCATCCCTCCTCATTCCTAATCATTCCCTTATTGATATTAATTATCCCTCATCATCTCTAATCACTCCTTATTCATCCTTAATAACTCTATTGACCATCACCATCACTCATCATCCCTAATCATTCCTTACTCATCCCTCATAGTCCTTAATCACTATTTCCTCATCTCTCATCATCCATAATCACTCTCTCAATAACCCTCACCATCCCTCAGCACTCTGTCATTGACCTTCACCATCCCTCATCATCCCTAATCACTACCTCATCATCTAATGTAAGTATATACTCTAAATTTATATTTGATTCCAATCATATGTTGTTTAACCTATTATAATAGAAATTAACTCTTATTTAGGACTTGGTGTATTATCAATACCCATTTGTGATAATAAATTTTCTTACTGAATGAATTGGTTGTTATTTCAAATTTATAGTCAAGTAATACAAGTACTAGCACAAAATAGAGTCTAAAATTTAGCTCATCAAATTATATTTATTGTGTAGCTGATTAGATGAAATTTTATTTGGTTCCAAATTTGGTAAATTGATTTAAAGGATAAAAATTAAACACAAATATCTTGTATAATTTTATGATTCTAAGAAGATTTGAATCTATGAAAAGTTATTTGGTGTTTCCCATTCTTATATGACTTGAATCTTGGTCAAGTTCACACATGCACTCCTTACATGTGTAATGTATCCCAAATATTTTATATCTCTCATGGAAAATTAATATTTATTCATGTTATCATAAATATATGTTTCTACAAAATGTGAAACACTAGTTCAATATGCTGTAGATGTTCATCCCATGTTTTCTAAAGATTAGGATGTCATCAAGGTAGATTAAAAAAATGGCATAGTTAAAGGACTTGAAAATGTTTTTCATCATCTCAATGAATGAATTTGTTATGTTAGTTAATCTAAAACACATATCTAACTACTCAATGAATCCTTCCTTTATTTTTAAGACTATATTCCAAACGTTTAGAGGTTCAACATGAATATGATGATACCCAAACTTAAGATCAATTTTGGATAAGATTTTTACACCATGGATATGGCATAGAAATAGCTTAATATTTAGATGAGGATAATAGTTCTTCACTTTAATCTTGATGATATTTTTAAAATTTATTTACAAACTTATGTCCCATCCTTCTTTGGCAGAAGTATAATTAGACTTATGTAAAGCAATGATTTGGGCATGATGTGTTCATTATCAATGATTTAATGGATATACTACTTGATCTATTCATTCTCTAGAAATGATGTGTTTTATAAAGAGGTTGGAGGTAGAGTTAGTTAAGGGATCAAATCAATAGTATTGTTTAGTGTAAAGTATGTAGGAACCTATTTAGGTGACTGAAACATATCCTTGTATTCATCTAGCTTATGGTTCAAGTATTTTATCTTTGTTATTATTTGTTAGATAAACCACACTATGAAATGGTGCCACAAGGATGTTCTTAGATTTACATCTTACCATCAAGAGTATACTTCTTAATAGAGCTGACAAGATTATTGCACTTCCTAGCACTAATGACTGAAAGCTTATGAACTAACTATGATATATGGTATTTTAGATCATGATAATCTATCACAACATTTCAAGGATTTACTTCATAGACTACATGTCAATGGTAAATATATGGTTAATCACATGTAAAACATCATATACCTCTAATGGGGAGTTGTCATAAAGGATTTCATCTTTAATAGGTTTCATTTTGTACACCAAGTGACATTACTAGGTGATCCATTTCTCAAGGCCTGCACTAGACCATACACTAGCATATGGTTATGGATGATGCATCAATTTCAACTTTAATTTTTGAAAATATGATTTAGGAGAAATTAAATTCTTCTGAATTCTAATGGAAATGATGAAGTGCATTGGTTAACTATTGATCTACATTTATTAATGAAATAATATTTTTAATTCATATAATTTTTTGTTGGGAGAAGTAGAGATATTTTTAGTATCAACCTTATGATTGGGTTCATAATCTATTATCTACTTACCATTTTATAGTGTTAGATAACTTGTACCCACTTTATTGGGCTATGAAAGTAGAGATCTCATAGTGTGACACTCTTCATTAGATTGACTATTGAAGTTATGAATTTAGCACCACTTTCCAATCTTGGTCTACTTATTATAATCATTCAAAAATTATTTTCCACTTGATGGTGTGATGACTCAATCAATATACATACAAATAGAAGGCCTTTAATGTAATTATTCAGATAATAAAATATACTCATATGGAAAGTAATTGATTGGTTTTAGGAAATCACATATCTTGGTGATCCTCATATTTACTACCCATTTTTTGGTGCTATGGTGGTTTTACTTGCTTCTCTTTCTATGGAGGATCTTCAATTATGAATTACATCATTTATAACATGGCCATATATTTTCATAGGTGTTGGATATTTATGTTTCAAATTTCCCTCCATATCATTTTGATCATTATGTCTTATATTTTATGTTAGCACTCAACTCTCCACTTGTAGCTCCTAGCATTTTTAAACCCCAACAAATTACCACTATCCATTTTGACCACCAATTTAATGAAAAATATACCAATGTCCTATAAATTAGACTCATTTTAGCCTATGATATACAAAACCTAGTAGATCATGTTAGTTTATTCAGAAAAGCCATTTTTTATTCAAATTTATAAGATCTTTTCCATTCAACCCATATACCCTATAACCTAGTGTTGTCCATTGCTTGCATAACGCTTTGTTTGACTCAAATTGTAAGGATATCCATAGGATAAAAAAGTTTATTATGATAAAGGACCCAAACAAATCGAAACAAATGCAAATAATATATAGGTGATCTTTAGAATTACAAAAAGTACCTATCTAAAAAATAAGCATGGAGCCATTATCCATCAACTTATATTCACCCCCAAGATTTTTTGTAGGGTCTTTATACCTAAGAAATAAAATTTTACTATATCACGTATTTTTAGTTTTTTTATAGGTATTTAGCCTTTACCGTGTGCCTAACCAAACTTGCATAAATGTTGGACTGCTTGCTATGTTCATTTGAAAAACATCATTAAAGGAGTTAAATATGATTATTTAATAGACACCATTAAAGGAGTTAAATACCGTGGTTTGTCCAATAATAACAAAGATAAAATAATTGAACCATACCCAAATCATTGACTTCCTCACTTGTTTTATGCCACATATATAATTCCTTATACTAACATAAGGTTCTTGTACTCTAAATTTTGTTACTCACTCAATAAACATGGTTTATTATTTTGAAGTACATGTGTCCATTATCTATATAGATTTCATAACCTTTTCATCTTCACTTCATTCCATTATAAGTTTTTCATTATGCAAGGTTGAAAACAATACTACTTAAGCCTTGACAACCATGCCACTAAAAATCTAGGCAATGCACACCCAAAAATCTCATGAATATCACCATATATGGGTGATAATAATTTATTATACATGAAATCCTATTCTAATAAACTTTTCCTCTGTGAACTTGTGTATCCTGTCTTCTAACCATCTTTCAAGGTCTCTTTGACCTAATAACCCTCTTGAAACCTTGCACATCATAGTAATTGAACCATTGTTAGAAGTGTCCCTATAAATCCTCATTAGGATATGCTATTATTTTAGTCTACAAGTTATTATGAGATTCGTAAGATAGGGAATTATCCATACATGATAATTTGATGGTTGAAATTATTGTAACTTGTATTTATTCCAATTATCTACCTAAAATGGATTGATTAAAATTCATAATTTGTAAAGATGAGAATAATTTCAAAGAGAACCATGTATAACTCAAAAAATAAAATAATTATTATTCATACAATTAGTTTTAGAAAAGTGTTAAGGCTAAGGCTAGTTATTTTTGTAAGAGATATTGATTCCCAAAATATAGTACATCAAAATAAATGAAATAATAACAAACTTATCCAACACTAAGTCTCACATATATAACTTCTATAAAAAATTTGCTATATAGAATTTTTAATCCCTTACTAACACTAAGTCTTTCTATTAGGAAGTGTGGTACCTTTAATTATACCTTACTCAATTTTGTTGACTAACAAATACCCAAATTCCTCAACAACAAGAACATATCAAGAAGAAGCAATTAAATAATTAAGCTATTGCACTCAACATCAAGGTATTGGATGGAGTGATTAAGGATGATGAGGGATTCAATGAAGATGATGAGGGATTCATTAGGGATGATGAGGGATGGTGAGGGTAAATGAGGGAGTGATTAGGGAGGATGAGGGAGTGATTAGGGATGATGAGGGATGGTGAGGGTTAATAAGGGAGTGATTAGGTGTGATGAGGGATGAGGAATAAATGATTAGAGATGATGAGGGATGATGAAGTAATGATTATGGATGATGATGGATGATGAAGGGGTGATTAGGGATGATGAGGGAGTGATTAGGGATGATGATGGATGGTGAGAGTCAATGAGGGAGAGATTAGGGATGATGAGGGAGAGATTATAGATGATGAGGGGTGGTGAGGGTCAATGAGGGAGTGATTAGGGATGATGAGGGATGATGAAAGAGTGATTAGGGATGATGACAGATAGTGAGGGTCAATAAAGGAGTAATTAGGGATGATGAGGGAGTGATTAGAGATGATGAGGGATAATGAGGGTCAATGAGGGATGATTAAAGACAATGAGGAATGAGGAGAGAATGATTAGGGGTGATGAGGGATGAGTAAGAAGTGATTAGGGATGAGGGAGGGACTATTGGTAAGTGAAATTAACACAAAGTGGTCATTTTATGTGTGTAAGTCATCAATGTGACATATACTACCCCAATCACACTAATTTAGATCATGTTCAAAGTGAGTGGTTTTGAAACTTCAATTTTGACAAACCTAGGACTCTTAAAAATGCTAGAAAGCAATCTAGAAAGCACAAAAACCTAAAAAATTATGTTTGCCAAAAATGAACATAAATTGTAAAATTTATGCCCTAAAATTGCTAGGTTAAATACTAAGACCCTAAAAATGCCTAAGTACTGACCAAATTGGATTTTGAAAGACTATTTTTCACATTGTAAGTCTTACAACTGTGAGACTAACCCTATTAGATGTAAAATGACCCTAATTTCTTATATTTACTAAAATAAATTTAGAGTATAAGGAATATAAATATTCCTTATACTTAATATTTATTTTAATAAATATCAGTTTCAAATAAAATTTTCTTCATATACATGTTTTGGTGCTTTTTAGTGCAAAATAATAGGAATGCATGGACATTATTAAGAACATGTACGCATTATTTGGAATGCATAAATGTTCTTAGGTTTTATGGGTTTGAGCTTTAATTTAAATAAGGTGTACATGTTATGACCATAATACATATGCATTATTATCATAACACGTACATGTTAGTAGAATTGTCCATGGAATTGTCCCCTAACTTCATCCACATACCCAATGATGGGTTTTTATTCATGTGCACTAATTAATATATAAATATTTAATTAATAGTTTTAAGTGGGTTTTTAAGGTCTATAATTTAGTGGCATTCATGGTATATATATGCACACCTCAAAGAAACTATGTGGTTATTTATTAATTTTAAATTTAGTGCCTTCAAGCTTGGTGAAATAGAGGGAAAGGGAGAGAACATCAAGTTCAGCCAAACCTTTTTATATTCATTTGTTTGACACTAAAATTTATGTCCTCACCATTCATGGATGGCACCCTAATCCTCCCACAATCATCCTCCTTTCAATTCACTTATATCTCTTCAATTTTATTTACTTACCTCACAAATAAATAGCCTTTACTTCTCTTCCTCTACTTGTGTCTATCCCTATCTTTATATGTTCCAATATGCATAACATTGTCATAATTTTAAGTATTTCACCCAGCCACGTTCATTATTAACAAGTAGATAATACACTCCATAATTGTGTGCCTCATATAAACAAGGTGAAAAAATAAATTTTGGGAACCTATTTTCCTTGTTTAGAATTTGGGGTGTTGTATGTTTTATTATTTTATTATTAGATGGAAAACTTTATCTCATATATTAATAAAACATTATGTTATAGAGTTAATTATACAAAAAATGAGTGAAGAGAATTATAATTTGAAATAGTCACATTAGCCTGAGAAATACTAACAAGTTAGATGATAAACTTTTCAACCAAAAAAAGTGAATAAATAGTGAGATAGAGCCATATAAAAGCAACAACATGATAGTAGAAAATATTAAGCAAAACTATTGATCACCAAAAAACCTACCTTGAAGGCACTCATAAAACTAAGTGTTCTAGAGAGAAGAGTGGGGTACAATACATGGGATAAATATATCCCCTCATTAATTTTAGGATTGATGTTGGTTCAATCCAAGGACTGAACAGTTTAACCTATTTTACTTTGAGAGCAACAAATGCTACCAAAAGAGGTTCAATTGATATGAGCATTCATGTTTATTTACTTACTTATTTACTAACTTTTTTTCTAAATCTTGCAACCTATCGAATTCAACTTATGAAATAATAAGTTTACTTCACTATAATTCATATCACAACCTAAAGTAGGGAAGGAGATCATCTAAAAAATGAAAATGGAGAGAGAGAGATTAGGAAAAAAAAAAGAGGGTCATCCCCGATTAAACAAGTTTCTTGATAAAAAGGAACTAAAGCATGCCTAACCACAATATACTACTATGCACCTAGTCTAGCAATTACATAAATGTGAGCCACTCAGTGGGCAAGCTTCTTAGGACAAGTGTGAAAGCCATTTATTCATTGAATCTATTCTAAATAAAACTACTATAAGTTTGTAACTATTTCACATAATAACCGAGATAAGTCTAAATAAAACACAAAAGACCTCAATAAACTAGTTATGATAACTATTACACAACATAACTAAGACAATCATCTTCAAACAAGAAAACTAACAATCCTAGCATCAATAACAAGTTAAATCAGAAGTCTGGAGGCATTTCAAGTGAATAAAACACAACAAAATCTATAGTCAACATTTTTAAGTCATTCTATTACAATCCATTTCTCTAGGAAACAATCAAAGAAAAACATGAGGAATATCAAGTGCAATCTTGACACAATTCTAACAACATTTTGACTCCAAAAGTCTTGATCTTTTCTAATGATAATTTATCCAACTTATATAGGTGATTCTAAGAGTTCATGGCCTCGTCTTCTAGCTCAGCCCACTAATGGGGTGGTTACAAATATTTAATCATGATTTAGAAATGTGTTGGGATATACAAGGTATGGTTCCTGGTACCAATTTGTCAGCTTCTTACCAAAGATCTAGTACTACTTGTTAGGAAACCAAAACATCTTACATATGCAAAAATTAAAGCATAAATAAAATAAGCTACACTAAAACATAATCACATGAGAGAACACATTACACAAGATATATGTGGAAACCTTGCTAAAATAGTTGGGAAAAAACCATGGAGCAAAGGTAACATATAGACTTCATATTAATTAGAAACTCTCTCTACAAAAATAGTTCCTCTTATTAACTCCTTTCTAATACCAACAACCAAGCACTTAGGAGATCAAAGCTTACAACCAAGCCTTCCATGCTCTAACCTTCAAGCTACATACAAATCCATCCAGTTCTAACACCATAGCATCTAAGGTGAGCTCCAAACATCAACTTCTATCTTTATGAGTTGAGCTAACAAGCCTTCAAGTTCTAACTAGGTAAGCCAAGCTAACATAGACTTCCAAGCTCTAACCTTTAACCTAAAGGATCTTGATGCTTCCAATAAACTAGGTGAGCCATACTCTCATCTAAGCCTTTTATGCTTTAACCACCTAAGCATAAATGATGCTTACAACCCAAGCATCTAGGTGAGCTAAGATTTCAATAATTCCAAGCTATGACCTCCTAAAATGCAATCTCAAGCTTGCAAGGATCCAATAGTTATCCCTTTAAGGATAAAAAAATAATAATAAATAAGAACATAATGCTTTATAGCATTTTATAATGAAAGATAGATGGGAAAGAGAAACACATGGTGGGCCAACAAATTTACCTCACTCCATGTGGGGTGAACAATGATCATAAATAATTTTATCTCCATGTGTAAAAGTCGTCAAGAAAGATCCTCTTCCAAAAAATAATACGTGCCACCTCCATGTGGCTCCAAAACCTATGCCTTACTTCCACAAATGAGTCTAAACACTCAATAGTGTTTATCTTGTCTTCTTCATCCATGTGACCACATAAGTCAAAATAGTGTTTCAATCACCATTTGAATTTCTCCACACATGGGAATCATGGGTCCCTTTATAAATTTGACCCATACATGACCTCTTATCATTTTCACAATATGACAACCCACATGTGACAACTAATGACAAATCCATTTCCTCTAGTGGAGTGCTACTCCCCACTCCCCATCACATCAATTGGATTACATCCTAATACCCTTCATGGGCCATCCTAACACATCACATTCCTACCACATCACCTGCATGCCAACTCATTTGCACACTTACATGCCACATCACCAAGATGTTGTCTCAATATGCCACATCACCATGAATAATGATTATTAATAGTGCCTATGAATAGTGGCTTCACACCCTAACAAAATGTAGTTAAGACTCATGATTCTCTAATATATTTGAAGGCATGCCTACTACTGTGGTTGAACCATACTTCTTTAAAAAATACCCCTTTATATTTTAGATCCTCTTTATCTTATATGGACCTCTGTAACTTGATCTTGCACCATTGAGTTGAATACATATTCCATTCACATATTTCATAGCCTTGACAGCTAAATGGTTAATCTTAGTTCTATCACTTTTGTGATGGCATGACTATTTCTCAACTTTACTTTCCTTTTCCTTTGCTAGGCTATTGGCTTTGCCCATCAGGTCCCACTTTGCCACTCACCTTTGTCATCATCATGGCCATGTGTCTTTTTATCAGTCTCTCAAGCTTTCCTTTATACTTATTTAATCATGGCCACATGGCTTCTTCTCAGGGCCTCAAGGCCATGGGCCTTTAGGCTAATGCTATAATCACTCCAAGCTCTTGAGCTTTTAAGAGGATGTCACATGGCTGCTTATGGGGGCCACAAGACTTTAGATACTGGTTTAATGCTTTAATGCCCTTGAGGTTTTGAGGTTCTAAGGCTTTTTTTAATGCCTTAATGCTTCTAATTATTTGAGTGGCTCCCATGTGGTGCCTTCTTGGGGCCTTGGAGCTTTAAAAAGACTTAGACATTTTTCCAAAAAAAATTAGCTTAAATCCATGCGTCAATGAGATTTATACATGTAGAAGAATGTGAAAGTCCTAGGGAATTCTTAAAAAACCTATAATAAAACAATAAAATTATGAAGCAACCCCAAAAATTGAGTATTTTTACTTTTAGGTTGCAAAATAGGGTTATAAATATGACCCACTATGTCATGTGTAGCCACTTGTTATTTCATTGTATTGAGCCCACAACCCATAATCAAAATCATGCGTATGAAACACCTTAATTAGGAAAATTACCTCTAGTAGGTTCTATTTCGTAGAGTGCTTGCACCTCTACTTGACCAAATTCTAATCAAGGAATTTCTTCCCTAGAAGCACCCTCAAGATTATTTAATCTGTGCTTTTAATTTTCAATCTTGCCTTGAATGGCATTCAGAGTTGTCAAGATTCCATGAAGGACTTCTTCTTGCTTATCAACTAGATTGTCCCCAATTACATTATGAATAGGTGCTTCATTGTTGCCATTATGAATGTGGAAGAAAGGTTCATTTTTATTTTGGTTCAGGTTTTGGGCAATATAGCTCCTACCTTTGCTTCTACCTCTACCTCAACCTTTACCTTTCAATACCGACCTATCAATACGTTGGTCATTATCAACTTGATTTATGTCAACTCTAGTTTTAACCATTTTCTTATGTAGTCACAAAATAATCTCTTAAGTAGCATTGAGTAGAGATAAACTCTTCCAAAGTCTTAATTAGAGCTATGTTTATAATTTGATAACTTTAGCATAGGCTCTTATATCAAGTGAAACAACCCCCAATTTTTTTTGAGTATTATTACTTTCAGGTTAAAAAATAGGGTTATGAGTAGGACCCACTACATCATGTTCTATTATCTATATCCACTTGTTACCTTGTTTTATTAAGCCCACAACCCATAATTTAAATCATGTGTATGAAAAACCTTAACTAAGGAAATTATCTTTAGTAGGTTCTATAGGGAAGAATGTTACCATATTAATTTTTACATCCAGTCTAGGGCATATCTCTATGTGGGTCCATATGGATAGGTCTTGACATGTATGGGGGCAATTACCTTCCCAATAAGACCCCTTGGGTGTCCTTACCCTACCTAAGTATCTTGCATCCATGAAAACCTGGGTATAGGTTGGGGTAAGTAATCTTATTATACTTGGGATGTTTGAGATAAGCATTCTTTGAATGTTAGGATTGAGTAATAACCAACATGAGTTTATTCATTATTCTTATAGTTAGAAGTTATGACATTCATTTACAAGCCATGATTCAAAGTATATCATGATATTATCTAATTTAATCAATGATGGTAACAATATAGAGGTCAATAATTAGAAATACACCTATAAAATCCATGGAATTGCAATAGGATTTTGAAATACATAAACTTAATAAACTTCATGTAAGCAAAAATCTTATTATAGTACTATCCCGATTTTAGATCATTGTATCATGATCTATAAGCTTTATGAATCATCATATTACATGCCATCACTTATCACTAAGCATATTAAACAAACAATTCATTGTTGTAATCTAAGTAAATCACCATGGTCTTATCACATATTGATGTCATCACATAAGTGAGCATCATACCATTGACATGTAATGCTTATCTTGCTTGTATGGTAACACTAGAACATCATGTAGATAGTCACTTAGAGATCAACTCTCTATAGTATTGCCCACTTGTCAACTGGTCGCTATCCATAAGAACTAGTTATATATGTAAGTTAGATTTATTACTCATAATAAAAGTATGTTAATTATATTTAATTTATGCCATTGTAATTATTTGCATTATTCACTAACTTCTCTTAATAAATCTTCTAAGAACATCAGAACCATTTGTCCCAACAATAACTTAATCATATTCATGTTATAACACTTAAGAAGGCCTATTTCCATATAAGATAAAACATTCTCTTTGCTAAACCAACTTCTTAAAATCAAATAACCATGTAATCCAAGGATGAACCTTCTTAAATATATCTTGAAGTCATATTAACACCATAGTTTCAATTCAGTAACCTTCCATCATCGATATATTAGTTCATAAACAATGAACTAAGAAGTATGAACCATATTAAAAATAGTAATTTGATAGTCTATTCTTATTAAAAGTGAAATTAATTCATAACTTAAGTACATCACACTTTTAGTATGAAATAGCCATATTATTACTATGCATTCACTTTGCCCATGATATGATTTATACAATTTTAATGATATAACTAAGAGAATTTTAACTCAGGGAAAGATGCTCAGTTCAAGTGACTTAAATTATTTCATTTGTTACCTTAATAACTGAATTCAATCCTAATTCCACTTGGTTATAGATTGTTAAATTCAAACCAAATATCAAGTGAATCTTAATGTGAAAGAAGATTCAATAATAAGCTTAATCTTATCAATGACAAGCTCAATCATGTCCTATTAAGAACTTATGTACAACTACATTCAAACCTCATACATAGTATATCTCAATACATCAAAATGAACCTATTATAATGCATACCAATATGTATGTACACCAATTCATAAAGTTTACAAAAAATAACTTTGTATGCAAGTATAGTCTCTAATTTAATCACTATTAAATAATTAAAACTATAGTTTCAACATGGATAGACAAGGGAATACAAATTCAATTTTTGTATGCATCTAACTAGAATTTATTATATTATACACAATATAATTAATAACCTTCAGTTAACCAAAAAGAATCATTGACACCATAGTTAATCAATTGAGCAATGAAATTCAAGCTAGTGATTACTTAGCCTTTCAATTCATCTGATCAATTATAATTTAATAAGTATACAATGTACTTAACCCAACTTGAAAGCTGTAACGTTTAACAATATAATAATGAAAAATAAAGAATTCATTGATTAACTAAAGATCTATTTACAACAATGCTGCAAGTGTAGTTATGTTTTCAGCTTTGTCTAATATACCAAGCAATTAATAGCTTGGCATTTATAAGATTTGTTATGGGAAAAAAATAAGTAGTGAAAATTAAATATAACATGATACCATATTTTTTTTTCAAATGGAAACCAACCAAGAGATGCATCCTCACACAGATCGACTCGACCCGACCCATCTTATGAGGCCCCCAATCGATGGCCTTCACCACCCCCAACCATCAATTGGGTGGTGGAGTCTGACCTCTGGGCTTGCAAGATGTGGACATGATAAATAGGGACACATGATCCATAACAAAAACCATACCATATACAATGAAATATAATCTATTCATAACTAAAATTCAAGCTTAAACTTGACTCACAATAGTCACACTAACATTGGCAATCCTTGTCTTTATCCAAAGGATTTTTTGGTATTGATTTGGAATATACAATCAAATTTGATATCCTTTCATCATTTATTCAAGTATACCAATGGCCAAACAACATATCCTAACATCAATAATGAGGTTAAAACATTACATACATCTAAGAAGTAAATGTGAAACATTCACATATTATTTTCATCTGAAACTATTTCAATAAAATCACCCATTAATTTAACTCCTTACCTTTACGCCATAAACTCATGTACAACCATTTAAATGATGGCAAAAATTATGTAAAAAGTAGCAAAACATTATAACTAACCCTATTATAGCTAGGTCAATTTCATTAAGAACTTTCAGCCAAAATAATATCATCAAGGAAAAGGACTTGGCCCAGGTGCTTAAAAAAATACATAAAATAAATAAAACCAATTAAGGTGAAATTTTTGCCACTAGGTCGATTATAATTAAGCAAAATAATGCCAACCAAACAAAGCCAAATTCATCCAAGATTGGTGCATTAATATGCTAGGGTAAAACCCAAATTTTATGTCATGTAAAAAATAAAAATAAAAACCAATCAAAATAATTATATACAGTTGAAAATGTCATACCCCAAGTTTAACAAAAATAGCCAACCACTAAAAAAGCTACATTTATAGCCCAAATTAAAATGATTTTGCAATGATTTGAAGGAAAAATTTTAGGCATAAGGTTTAAATCTAAAAATCCCAAATGGCATGGTCGTACCAATTTACCATACCCAATAAATTTAATTAATAAATAGAAAGCAAGGATTCACATTGATATAAACTAATTTAGGGCTTTATAGGGCTTTAGGCCTGTAAATAATTTATTTTTTCTTGCCCAGTAAATAAATAGACATTCATTATTTTTCTTTTTTCAAAATAATGCATCACTTACCTATGAGTAACCTTGCACTCTAGAAGTATAATGGAGTTTTTTCTAATTTTATTGTTTCTTTCCCCTCAAAGACTGCATGCTCCTCCCTCTTTATTTCCCATGGATCAAGCTAAGCCATTCTACCTCCTCTCTCTTGACAGGCTTTTAGAGCCCCATTACTTACAACTACCACCATTTTCTCCCTGCTATAGTTTTTTTCTCTTTCCCCCAATTGTTTCTCCTACACCTCCCTCATCTAACTACCCAAATGTGGCTCTATGGGATGAGAGCCAAATCTACCCAAATGATGGCATGCCTTTTTTAATCCCATCAACCAAGATTTTAGTCATTATGACCCCCCTTTTTAAATTATCAAAGACACATGATCCCCTCACTTGGGTCATCATTAAGCACAAACAAAACTTAGTAAACAACACAAAGTCCTTTTACGTAAGGTAAATAAAATTAATAAACAAGAGGTTGAATCAACACCACTAAGGGATCATGAATTAACATCAAGATAATAAACACCACAAGATAATTGGACAAGAAAGTGGTCCAACACATGACAATAAAAATGAAACAAGGCAACAAAAATAAAGATACCAATCAATATAACGGTTAGGCACAATGATGATTGAAGTCAAATGAATAATAATAAGATAATAAAAGACAAATTTAAAAAGTAAGTGAGATAACACAACTAAAACAAAAGAGGAAAGTGATAGACTGATGTTGCACACATGACTAGATAGCTTATGAATATTATTCCTTTTACCTATGTCAGTATCATGTAATTGCTCACTACCCTTATCCTTTATTGTCCCAACTGTCAAAATCCACCACTATCCTAGCTCATGTACTTATATTTGCAACCACAAACAACAGTAGTAGCACTTGAATGACATGGTAATAATATAACTACACTGTATAATATAAAGTATTAGAAATGAATGAGTATCAATAATGAATTATGATAACTGAATTATCTCATTTGCAACATAATCCATGGCTACAAAAACTAGTCAAGCATCAACTAGAACAAATAATATATGATTTAATAAAAATATAATCATCACTAAACTGACCAATCTACCAGTCATGTAACAAATATCAAAATAATAGTTCTAAAAGTATAGCTAGATAGTATAAAAGTATGTTGCAAAACACACAATAGTCTATGAAATAGGGTATAAAGTTGGATTGTAACATCCTCCTCTCCTTAATGAGGAGTTGTCTCGATGATATATCAAAATAACCAAGGATAGTGCTATTCAAACAACTGTGCATATTTCCAAGTGGTACTCTTTGTGCTTGTAGATCCCATTGTATCAAGACTTGTTGAAATTCTCTATTTTTTAATTTAATGTTGTGATGATCCAAGATTTTCACTAGGTCTAGCTGCATCTTTTCCTCTACTATAACTAGAAAATTTTCCAATCCAACACATGAGATGGATCAAATACATGTTTTATTAGTAATGCAATATGAAACACGTCATGAATTATTGACAGGGAAGATGGTAAATCCAACCATATATAACATGTATGATCTTATCCACAATGTCTAAATGGGCCAAAAAAGTGAGGAACCAACTTGGAGGTTTTCCCAAACTCAATTGAACTTTTTTATGGTCTTACATGTAGAAAAACTTTTTAACCTACATCAAATTCATTTGGCATCATTTTTAGATAAGCATAAATATTTTACCGATCTAAGGTAACTTAAATTTTTTGTCTTATTATGGCCATTTTCTCATCATATTCAAACAATAATTCTAGACCAATAATGATTTGATTTTCTAAATTGTCCCAACCAAGTGGGGTCCTACACTTCCTCCCATATAGAGCTTCAAAAGGAGCCATCTTGATTGTAGAATGATAATAATTATTGTAAGAAAATTTGACTAAATGGAGGTATTCCTCCCACTTCATCTATTGATCGATGACATACATGCATAGCATGTCCTCAAACACTTAGTTTAGTCTTTCAGTTTGACCATCTATTTTCAAGTGGTATGAATAACTGAAATTCAATTGAGTGCCAAAAATTATAGTCAAAGTTCATCAAAAACTTGATGTGAACAACTTATCTCTACTAAAGATAATGACCACTTATTTCATAAAGCATTTAAGAAATACAACAACATCATTAGTTAAATTCCCTATAGTAAAGTGGTCAACCTTGGTTGCTTTATTGATTATCACTAAGATAGTGTCATGTTGGTTATGATATTTGGGTAGCCTAACAATAAAATCAAGTGAAAATACTACCCATTTATATATTTTTATGTCATGTGGCTATAAAAAACCCCCAAGATGGAAATGTTTAACCTTTACATGCTGACATTCCAAACACCTTGCGAGAAAATTAGCTATGTCATGCTTCAAACTAGGTCAAAAATAAAATCTTTTCAACTCATGAGTCATTTTTATGACCCCTAGATGGGAAAAATGGGGTGATTTATATACTTATTACAACACAACATTGTGAATTTCACTTGATTTAGACAAAAAAAATGTTTTAATGCCTTATACAGCCATATTTTTAACATAATCATCAACAAACTCTTTTGCTAAAGGCTCATCAGCTAGTCCTGCACTTACTTCTTAGCAGTATTTTTTAGTAAATTGTTATTTTAAGACAACACTTCTAAAATTTCCTTACAAAATAGATAAGGAAAAAAGGTATGTATGCTTGTTGAGTGAATCAACCACCTAATTTTCCTTATCATTCACATAAGATATGTCTATGTCAAAATTCCTAATAAACCCTATCCATCTATGTTGGTGAGCATTCAATTCATCTTATGAAAATAGGTGTTCTAGGTTATAGTGATCAGAGTTCACTTTAAAATGTTTGCCTAATAATAAATGCTTCCACTATTTTAGTGTGTGCACTATGGCAATTAGTTCTAAATCATGCATGGGATAGTTCCTTTCATCTTCCTTGAGCTTGTAAGACTCATAGGCCACCACTTTACCTTCTTGGGTTAATATGCCACCAAAGCCTTCTTTAGAAGTATCAACCCATACCTCGAAATGACCATTTGGATGAGGTATAATCAAAATAGGATTTATTGTCAATAGTTATTTGAGCTTTTTGAAAGCCTCTTCACATTGAGGTTTCCATACAAACTTTCTACCTTTATGCTGTAATGACATAATGGGGTTAGCTAGACAGGAGAAATTTTCCATAAATCATCGATAGTAATTAGCCATGCCCATAAAATTATGCACTTTGTGCATGCTAGAATGAGTAGGCCACTCTTAATGGCTTGAATTTTTGTTGGGTATACAACAATTCCTTTATTGGAAATCACATGCCCCAAATAATGTATTTAAATTTGATAAAAGGCACATTTGGATAACTTTCCAAATAGTTTATGTTGTCTTATCCTTTGCAAAACTAGTCTCAAGTGTTGATCATGTTCAAATTCATTTTTGGATTAGATGAGAATGTCATCTAAGAACACTAGTACAAACTTGTCCAAGATATCTCTAAAAATGTTACTCATCAAATTCATAAATGCAACATGTGTGTTGGTGAGGCTAAGGTAAAAAAATGAACTCATAATGACCATATCAAATTTGGAAGGATATTTTATATATGTCCTCCTCTTTGATCCTATGTTGATGGTAGCTAGATCTTAAATAAAATTTTGAAAAGATTATTACATCTTTCACCTAATTGAACAAATCATTAATCTAGGGCAATGAGTAATGATTTTTTATTATCAACTTTTTAAGCATGTGGTAGTCAATGCATAACCTTAATGTTCAATATTTCTTAGTTAATGCTAACATCTTAGGATTAGTCGTATTAACATCATGCATAAATATTTGTTTTAGTGCCAGTTTAGATTTAGTTATTTTCATTTTCTCATCATGCATATAGTTTACATGATGTATTAAGTTCAAGAACTTATTTTCAAATTATTAAAGATTCATATTTTCCTACTTCAACAACTAGAAATATGTTATTTTTTTTCCTTGAAGTTTTCACTCAAGTACCTTTTCCACAACTGATTCTCAAAAGTTGTCCAAGTAAGGGTCATAGGTTAATACCCCTCTAAGGCATAAAGATGATTCTACCAAAGGGTAGCAAGACCATTTAACTAATAGACAACAAACCTTACCTTCACATTGGATGGCATGTCATGCAAGTTAAAATATTTCTACAGGTTTATGAGCCATGCGTCGGTTGCATCTCCTAATTCTTCACCTAAAAAGGTAGGTAGAGGAATATTTTTGAGCTCCTTGATGATCAAATATACTATTTGTATTGGTATTTACTAGATCACTTGCACTTCTACTTGGCCAACTTCCAATCAAGGAATTTATTCCCTAGCAACATCCTCAAGATTATTTAATCTATGCTCTTAATTTTCAAGCTTGCCTTGAATGGCATTCAGAACTATCAAAATTCCATGAAGGACTTCTTCTTGATTATCAACTAGGTTGTCCCCAATTGCATTATCAATAGGTGCTTCATTATTTTCATTTTCATTATGGAGAAGAGGATCATTTCTATTTTGTTTTAGGTTTTGGGCAGCATGACCCCTACCTCTACTTCTACCCCTACCTCAATCTCTACCTCTCAATACTAGCTTATTAATAGTTTGGTCATTATCAACTTGATTGTTGCCAACTTTGGTTTTAACCATTTCATTGTGTAGTCACAAAATAGTCTCCTAGGAAATATTGAGTAGGGATAAAATCTTTCAAATTCTTATTTAGAGGCATCTTTATAATTTCATAACTTTAAAGAAGGCTTTGATATTAGGTGAAACAACCCTAATTTTTTTGAGTATTGTTACTTTTGAGTTACAAAATAGGGTTATGAGTAGGACCCACTATGTCATGTTTTGTTATGTGTATCCACTTGTTACTTCATTGTATTGATCCCATAGCCCATAACCAAAATCACATGTATGAAAAACCTTAACTAGGGAAATCACCTCTACTAGGTTCTATAGGGAAGAATATTGTTGTATTAATTGCTGCATTCAAACTAGGACATATCTCTATGTGGGTCCATATGGATAGGTCTCGACCTGTATGGGGGAAATTTCCCTCCCAATAGGAACCCTTAGGTGACCTTACCCTACCTAAGTATCTCACATCCACAAAAACATGGGTTTAGTTTGGGGTAGGTAATCTTATAGTAATTGGGATGTTTGAGATAAGCATTTAAGTTATTAATGATGTTTAAACATTAGGATCGAGTAATACCCAACATGAGTTTATTTATTATTCTTAAAATTAGAAGTTGACATTCATTTATAAGACATGATTCAAATTATATCATGATAGCATCTAGCTTAATCAATGATGTTCATAATATGAAGGTCAACAATTAGAAATACACCTATAAAATCCATTGAATTGCAATAGGCTTTTGAAAAGCCTAAACTTAATAGAATTTGTGCGAGCAAAAATCCCATTATATTAATATCCCCATTTTAGATCATTGAACCATGATATATAAGCTTTAAGAATAATCATATTACGTGTTTCCACTTATCACTAAGCATATTACATAAACAATTCACTACTTTCTTGTCAAGGACTGATGTCATCACACAAGTGAGCATCATACTATTTACCTGTAACGCATAACTTGCTCTTATGGTAACAAAAAACCATCCTATAAATAGTCACTTAGAGATCAACTCTTTATAGTGTTGTCCACTTGTTAACTGGTCGTTATCCATACGAACTAGTTATAAATGTAGGTTAGATTTATTGTTCATAATAAAAGTATATTAATTCGATTTAATTTATACAATTTTAAGTTCTTACATTATTCAAAAAATTCTCTTAATAAATTTTCTAAGAACATCAAAACCATTTTTACCAACAATAACTTAATCATATTCATGTTACAACACTTAAGTAGGCCTATTTCCATTTAAGCCAAAGCATGCTCTTTGTTAAACTAACTTATTGAAATTAAATAACCATATTATCTAAGGATGAACCTTATTAAATATATCTTGAAGTCATATTGACACCTTAGTGTCAATTTAATAACCTTACATCATCGATATATTATTTCATGAACAACCAACTAAGAAGGATGAACCATATTAAAAGTAGTAATTTATTGATCTATTCCTATTAAAAGTGAAATTAATTCACAACTTAAGTGTGTCACATTTTCAATATGAAACAACCATACTATTACTATGCATTCACTTTTCCCATGATATGATTTATACAATTTTAATGATATAACTAAGAGAATTTTAACTCAGATAAATATGCTCCATTCAAGCAACTTGAATTATTTCAATTCTTATTTTAATGATTGAATTCAATCCTAATTATTCTTGGCTATAGATTGCTAAAGGAAAACCAAAGATCAAACAATCTTAATGTGAAATAATTTTTAATAACAAGCTTAATCTTGTCAATGACAAGTTTAATCGTGTCATATTAAGAACTTATGTATAACTACATTCAAACCTCATAAATAGTGTATCTCAATGCATCAAAATGAACCTATTATAATGCATACCAACATTCATGTACACAAATTCATAAGTTTTACAAAAATTAACTTTCTATACAAATATAATCTCTAATTTGATCACCATTAAAAAAATAAAACTACAATTTTAGCATGAATAAACAAGGGAATAAAAATTCAATTTTTGTGTGCATCCAACTAGAATTTATTATATTCTACATAATCTACTTAATAACCTTCAGTTAACCAAAAAGAATCATTGACACCATAGTTAATCAGTTCATCTGATCATTTATTATTTACAAAGTAACAATGTATTTAACCCAACTTGAAAGCTGAAACATATAACAACAAAATAATGAAAAAGAAAGAAAACAATGATTAAGTAAAGATATATATACATAAATACTATATGTATAGTTATGTTTCTAGCTTTGACTAATATACCAAGCATTTAATGGCTTGACATTTATAAGATATGCTATGGGAACTAATAAGAAGTGAAAATTAAATATAACATGCTACCATATATTTTCTTTAAATGGCATCCAATCAAGAGATGCATCCTCACACAAACCAACCCGACCCAACCCATCCTATGAGCCCCCTAATCGGTGGCCCTCACCACCCCCAACCATTAGTTGGGTGGTGGAGTTTGGCCTTTAGGATTTTAGAACATGGACATGAGCAATATGGACACATAAGCCATCAATAAAAATACAACATCAACAACAAAATATAATAAACTCATAACTAAAATTCAAGCTTAAACTTGATTCAAAACATTCATACTAACATTGGAAATCTTTGTCTTTATTTGAAGGATTTTTCGGTACCAATTTAGAATATACAATCGAAGTCAATAACCCTTCATCATTTGTTCAAGTATACCAATGGCCAAAAAACATAGCCCAACACCAATAATGAGGTGAAAACATTACATAAAACCAAGAGGTAAATGTGAAACATTCAAATATTATTTGCATCTAAAACTAGTCCAATAAAATCACCCATAAATTTAACTCCTTACATTTACACCATACAATCAGGGACACACACTAAAATACTAGTAACAAGTATGCAAAAAGTGGTAAAACATTATAACTGACCCTATTATAGCTAGATTGATTTCCTTAAGAACTTGTAGGTAAAATAATAACATACAGAAAAAGGACTTGGCCCAGGTGCTTAAAAAATACACATAATATATAAAACTAATTGAGGTGAAACTCTTGTCACTAGGTCAGATATAAATAAATGAAATAATGCCAAAACAAATAAATCCAACTTCATCCAAGAATAGAAAAATTAACATTATAGGGTAAAATCCCAATTTAGCTATTACTTACAACAGGTAAAATATAAAAATAAAAACTAATCAGATGATTGTATACAACTAAAAATGTCATGCCCTGGGTTTAATCAAAATGACCAAGCACTCAAAATAAACAAGTACATTTACAACCCAAATAAAAAGGGTTTTAAAATGATTTGAATGAGAGATTTTAGACATAAAGTTTAAACCCAAAAATCCCAAATGGCCTGGTTGTACCAATTTGCCATACCCAATAAATTTAACTAATAAATAGAAAGAAAGGATTCACATTGATATGAACTAATTTGGGGCTTTATAGGTTTATCAAGAAGTCCCATGGCTTCCTCAAGAGCTTTTAAATAATTTATTTTTGCTTTCACAATAAATAAATAGACATTCACTCTTTTTCCTTTTTCAAAATAATGCATCACTTACCTGTGAGTAACCTTGCATTCTAGAAGTAGAATGAAGTTTTTTTTTTTTCTTATTTCTTGCCCCTCAAAGACTGCATGCTCCTCCCTCTTTATTTCCCATGGCTCAAGCTTCTGCATTCTCCCTCCTCTCTCTAGATAGAGTTTTTGAGTCCCATTACTCATAGATGCCACCATTTTCTCCCTGCTAGGGTTTTCTTCTCTTCCCCCAATTATTTCTCCTACGCCTCCCTCACCTAACTTCCCAAATGTGGTGTTATAGGAGGATAGCCAAATCTGCCCAAATGATGGTGTGCTTGGTTTAATCCCATCGACCAAGATTTTGGTCATTATGCCCCCTACCCCCTCGCCCCCCGTGACCCACACACCCCTCCCCCCCACTGCCCCCCCTTTTTAAATTGTTAAAGGCCCATGATCCCCCCTCACTTGGTTCATCATTAATCAAAAACAAAACTTAGAAAATAACATAAGGTCCTTTTGTGTAAGGTAAATCAAATTAATAAACAAAAGGGCAAATAAACAATGCCAAGGTATCACAAATTAACATCAAGATAATGAACCCTACAAAATAGTTGACCAAGAAAGTAGTCCAACACATGACAATAAAAATAAAACAAGGCAGGCAAAATCAAAACACCAATTAATATAATAGTTAGGCATAAGGATAATTGAAGTCAAATGAATAATAATAATAAGATAATAAAATACACTTTTAAAAAGTAAGCAAGACAACACAACTATAATGAAAAAATAAAATGATAGACTGCTATTGTACACAAGACTAGATGGATTATGTATATTATCCCTTTTACCTATGTCGATATAACCTGACTGCTCATTACCCTTGCCCTCTATTGTATTGACTATTAGAATCCTTTGCCAACCTTACTTATGTACCTATACCTATAGCCACAACCAACATCAATAACACCTGAATGACATGGTAATAATATAACTAAACTAAATAGTATCAAGTATTAGAAATGAATTAGAATCAATATTAAATTATGATAACTGAATTATCTTATTTACAACATAATCTATAGCTACAAAAATTATTCAAGTATCAACTATAATTAATTAGACATGATCTAATCAAAATATAATCATCGCTAATTTGGCCAATCTACCAGTCATGTAGCAAATGTCAAAGTAACAATTCTAAAAGTACAACTAAATAGTATAAAAGAGTGTTGTAAAACATAAAATAGTCTATGAAATGGGGTATAAATTCAGATTGTAACAAATTTATTAAGTTATATTTTTGAGAAAGTGAAGTCTTTGCTAAGCAAAAATCCATGCGAGAAGCAGTGAATCAATACTGAAATCAAAACCATTCATTCACAGAACAAAGATTTAAACCTGAATATTCAAAGATAAAGACTAAAAAGAATGATAAAATGATTTAAAACAAAGGGGCAATAGACTTTACTCATAGACAAAGAACATCATGATTATTAAAGCATTCTTAAAAGAAAGCCATGTAAAAGTCTCAAAAGATAGATAAAATCACATAAAACCTAGGTTTAACATTCAAATGGGTGAATGCTAGAGCATTTAATCATGGATTAAGACTTCATAACCCTATAAGTTAGACTTTGACGTTCATAGATGAAATTTTAGACATAATTGAGCAAAATACAAAGGTTTTAGAAACATGCATAATTAGTCATTTTTTACTTAGTATCTAGTAATTGCCAATCAGAAAAGGGCTCAAACAAAGACATCAAAATTCTAAAGATGTCCTCTAGACTAAGTAATCAAGATTTATCTTGAAATAAAGATGGTACCTATATGAAAATGGGGTGTGTTGTGAAAGCCCACAATAAATATAAACTTATATGGGGGAAATATTGTTGAGCATTCAAAATCTAGAATATTTAGTTAAAACACTCAAAAAGTTAGATCGTAAACCTTCATGTTGAGTTGTGGAGCTAAAAGCTTCACCAAATGAGTAAATTACAGGTTGTTGGAATTACATAGTCGCCAGTGTCAGTCAGGAGCGATCGACGTCGGTCAGGGGTTGATTAGGAGCTACTGGCGTCGGTTATGGATCGGCTGACGTCAGTCATGTGTAGACAGACAGGGACTGACGTTGGTTACCTGTGCGTCTAAAAAGTCTATTTTCATGGATGAACAGATTGTTTGCATGATTAGTTTAACTATTGGTATTGAGTCCATGTTTCTATTTTTGGTAGGACTGTTTTGAACCCTTGATAAAGGGTATATATAATGGTGGAGAATGCATGCTCATGATCCCTAATTCTATATAATAGGGATAGATCTTCATAGCTTGTGTACAAGATGTAAGATAGACAATTCAAGTAGCTGAATTGTGTTTGTAATTGTGAGAGAGAACTCTTGAGGGAAAGAGATCTGTACATCTGAGAGGTGTTTAAAGAAAGTGTGATTTCTTCAATTATATTTCCTTCTGAAAGAGTTTAATACAAGTTTTCAGGGTGATTTCTTGTATCTCTTATTCTTTGTTGTTTTTGATTCTAGTTACTTATTATTCTAGTTAATTTCGTGTTTAGTTGCTTACACATAGTAATCAAGTTTGTTGTACGATCCCAACAAGTGGTATGAGAGCTTGGGTTCACTAACAGGTGGTTCAAATTTGTTTAGTGTGTGTTGATTACATGTCACTCACAGGGGTTTCTGTTTGAGTGGGAGAAAGCAATGACAGAAGAAAGCAAACTTAAAATGGAGAAGTTTAATGGCAAGAATTACCAATTATGGAGAATGCAGATAGAAGATTATCTGTATCAAAAAGATCTATACTTACCATTAGGTGGGGCTACAAAGAAGCCCACAGACATGGAAGATGAAGAATGGGAAGTTCTTGATAGAAAGGCTCTTGGATTTATAAGATTGAGTCTGGCATCTACTGTGATATCTAATTTATCACAGGCAAAGTCAATGGTAGAGTTAATGACTACTTTAGCAAATTTATATGAAAAACCCTCAGCTTCAAATAAGGTATATATTATGAAGCAGTTATTTAATTTGAAAATGTAGGAAGGTGGATCTGTATCTAATCATCTAAATGATTTCCATGGAATTGTAAATCAATGAAATTCAGTCAAAATAGTGTTTGATGATGAAATTAAGGCTCTATTAATCTTATGCTCATTACCTGAAAGCTGGCATAGTTTGGTAATGGCAGTTAGTAATACTGCATCTACTTCAAATATTTTAAAAGTAGATGATGTTGTTAGTGTAATCTTGAATGAAGAAATTTGCAAGAAAAGCATAGAGAAAACATTAGGGAATGCTTTAAGTTTTGAAAGTAGGGGAAGGCAAAAAGAGAAGAGCAAGTAAGGGAGATCAAGGTCTAAGTCAAAGATGAGAGATAGATCCAAATCTAGAAATGGTAGGAAGATAACCTACTGAAATTGTGGAAAGATAAGGCATGCAAGGAAAGATTACTGGTCAAAACCTAAAGAAGAAAATCAGCATGAAGGTAAAGAAGAAGCAAAAGTTGTAGGTATTGTTTCACAAGATGCTCTTATATTCTCTTTGCATAATAATATAGAATCTTAGGTTTTAGATTCTGGTGCCTCTTTCCATTTAACCCCAAATAGAGAATATTTCAGTGACTATGTCCATGGAGATTTTGGAATAGTTTATTTAGGGGATGATGAGCCTTGTAAAATTGTTGGCAAAGGAAAAGTGCAACTAAAATTGTAGAATGGCAACACATGGGTGTTGAAAGATGTCATGCATGTACCCAGTCTGAAGAGGAATCTAATTTCTGTAGGAAAGTTGGGGGATGAGGGTTGCACAGTAACTCTCACAACTGAATCTTGGATGGTTTCCAAGGGTGCACTTGTGTTAGCCAGAGGTAAGAGAGTAGGTGCTCTCTATTTATGTAATTGTATTACTGATAATTTTCCTTCTGTATTATCTACTTCAGATGTAGATGCAAAGTTGTGGCATAAGAGGCTTGGCCACATGAGTGAGAAGGGAATGTCTATTCTTAAGTTAAAAGGTAAGCTTTCAGATTTGAAAAGCATAGATCTAGATTTCTGTGAGCACTGTATTTTTGGGAAATAGAAGAGAGTGAATTTTCTCAAGATTGGGTCAACAAAGAAGAAGCACAAGTTAGAGCTTGTTCACATAGATGTGTGGGGACTAGCTCAGGTTGCTTCTATTAGAGGATCACAGTATTATGTTTCTTTCATTGATGATGCTACAAGAAAGGTATGGGTTTATTGTATAAGGAAGAAATCTGATGTTTTTGACACTTTTAAGACTTGGAAAGCTTTAGTTGAGAATGAAATAGGTAAGAGATTGAAGTGCCTTAGATCGGACAATGGTGGTGAGTTCTACAGCCGTAAGTTCAAATGGTATTGTTATATGAATAGAATACGCAGGCAAAGGATAGTTCTAAGGACACCTCAGCAAAATGGAGTTGCTAAAAGGATGAACATAACAATATTGGAGCGTGCACAGAGTATGAGATTACATGCTGATTTGACCTTATAGTTTTGGGCAGAAGCTGTAGATACCGTAGTTTACTTGATTAACAGAGGACCCTCTACTGCTCTAGATGGTGGAATTCCAGAAGAGGCTTGGATAGGTAAAAAGGTAGATCTTTCATTTCTTAGAGTTTTTGGTTCTAAAGCTTTTATGCATATTGATAAAGAAAATAGAAAGAAGCTGGATGCTAAGTCTATGAGGTGCACTTTTATTGGTTATGGCTTTGGAGATTTTAAATTTCAATTTTGGAATCTAGGAACTAACAAAGTTATTAGAAGCCGTGATGTTGTTTTCAATGAAAAAGTGATGTATAGTGATTAGCTCAAGAAGCTAAAGAATTTTGAGTAGGGCCATGATGATTTGGACGAGGTGACAATCCAAAATGAGCTTGCAGGAAAGAATAATCATAGACAAGAAAACACAGACACTGACGTCGGTCAGGTAAGAACTAACATCGACAATACAGGAATCGACGTCGGTCAGACAGTGACTGACATCGATTAGACAGGAACTGATGTCGATCGGGTGGAACTGACGTCGGTCAGGTATAGACCTGGATATGACTGAGATCATGATGCAGGAGCATCTACAATAGTTCAAATTCTAGTGTGAAAATTCAAATTTTGGTTTTCCCTCCAAATTGTGAGATTTCAAAATTTCACCTTCAAGGTAAATGTAATTAGCAAAAAGTGAAAGTAAAAAGGTGAAAAGTGATTGTTAGATTGTTTAGGAAATAAAGGGGAAATGGTTGAAACTATTTTCAACCTTAGTAAATTGTTAAAACTTTCAAACATCATATTGTTTTGCCTAAAGCCCAAATTGGGCGTAGAAGTTAGGAGAGATTCTTGAAAAGACAAAAAAAATGAGAATTAATTAAAGAGAGAGGATGAGAAGAGAAGGAGGATGAGAGGGGCATAGAAGTGAAGAAGAACAGAGAGGAAGAGTCCTCTCATTCAAGGGAAAGAAGAATGGAATGAAGAAGAGAGAGGAGAATTAGTGAGGGAGGACCTCACTCAAGAAATGTTGAAGGAAAGAGAAGGAGCAGTAAAGAATGTATGAAGGAGCAAGCAAGGCTTTGAAATCCATGGACATTGATATTGAATTTTAAGTTTCTTAATTGATCTAAGGAGAATGAATGTTTTGTTTCATGTTATGGTCTCTTTATGAAATTCTGGTAAATAGGCCTGTGTGTGTATATGTATGAGTGTGTGGATGATAGTTCACTTGAGAAAATTTAGAAAAATACATGAAGACTGGTTATTTGGAATGTTGGGAATGATTTTAAACTGATATTATGTGAACAAGAGATCTAAAAGAGCTTTGAATGTCATAAGAAGTCTAAACAGGTCTAAACAAGATATTCAGGAATTTAAAATACAACCCACTGTCTTAGGTAAAATACACAAAAAAAATGTTTGTATGGAGTTGAAAATGGTATGGAAATAGGTCCCTAAGGCAGGTATAAACTTAAGAAAGGAAGAAATAGGTTTAGAAATCCATTTCATGTCCAAAAACTCCAATAGTTGGAATTCAGGCCTGTAGGTGACAATATACAGGCAAGTTAAGAAAGTTGCATGTTTTGCATGGTAGATGGGTTGATAAGGTCATATTTGATATGAGAATATGACTGGGGAAATCATTTAATATATTGAAATTATTATACATTACCTTGGAACCCTGTTGACCATTGTGTTTGAGAAGAAACTAATGGACCCTGCTGACTATCATACAAATACAGTCAAAAGACACTGAGTTGTTGAGTATTGGCAAGCTTATAAGGTTGATATAACCTAGAGGATGATTGGAGAAGGTGTAGGGTACTTATACAGACCCTATAAAATTTATTTTAACCTTTGAAACAAGCTGAAACACTCCTAGCAAAAATAATAAGCTCTCGGCCTGTGACTGTCATGGGAAAATCCTGAATTAGGTTCAAACCCTCAAAATGAGTTTTAAAGCTTGAAAACTCTTGAAACTTTGTAATTTGACCCTTGATGATGTTATAAAACTATTGGAAGTGGTTTCAAGGTGTCACAGTATAGAGAAGTATGGAAAAGAACAATTGCCAAGTGGATCCTAGGTACATGTGAGATGAAGAGCATAGGCCAATATAGGAAAAGTGGATTTCTCCAAAGAAGTGCATCAACAAACATTTGATTCACTTGTAAGAAGATAATGGGTATCAATAATGGTGCTTGGTTTGATTATAAAGTCCGTACATCACTCTGGACAAGACATTTTGCATTCAAGGAGGGCTAATTAGAACAGGGCATAAAGAAGGAAGTACAATTCCGTACAAAGCAACCTTAGGAGATTTTTTTAGTATGTTATAAAAGATCTTAATGGGTATCTATAAATGGTTTTATTTTTATGATTGAGTTAATTGACAAAAATTTATGGCCAATAAATAGGGAAAACAGGGCTACAAGGAAGGAATGATCTAGATAGGTCTGTATCAGTTTGTTGATGGTTTCAGAGCTGTGTAAGATCAGTTTTCATCAGATTGGTCATTGACAAAGAATTTAGGTGGACAACAAGCAGTGGATGAGTCTTAAACGCCCATCAGGAGGTCAGAAAGGGTAAGTAAACCTCCAATTCGATATTCCCCTTCATTATTCTACTTGTTGCTCACGGATGGTGGAGAACTAGAGAGTTTTGATGAAGCAATGTAGGTAGAAACCCAAAAATAGTGGGAGCTAGGCATGAATGAGGAGATTGATTCCTTAAAAGAGAACCAAACGTGGGATTTGGTTGAGTTACCAACGAGAAAGAAAACACTAAAAAATAGATGGGTTTACAGGCTAAAGGAAGGTGAGAATGGATAAATGAGACATAAGGCTAGGTTGGTAGTAAAGGGATTTGCACAAAAACTAGGTATTGATTTTGGTGAATTTTTTTTTCCTGTAGTTAAGATGACTTGTATTCGGACTGTATTGTCTTTAGTTGCTATTGAGGATTTGCATCTTGAGCAGCTTGATGTTAAGACAACGTTTCTTGATGGAGATTTGGATGAAGAAATATATATGGATCAGCTGGAAGGATATGAGGTCAAAGGTAAGGAGAAACTTGTGTGCAGATTGAAGAAAAGCTTATATGGTCTCAAGCAAGCTCCTAGACAATGGTATTTGAGATTTGATAGGTTTATGATTGAGCATGGCTTCAGTAGATGTCAATCTGACCATTGTGTTTATTTTAAGAGACTGGATAATGGTAGATATATTATCCTGTTGCTGTATGTAGATGATATGCTTGTTGCAGGTTCACACATGCAGGATATCTCTGAGCTTAAGGTAAAATTAGCTCACACATTTTCCATGAAGGATTTGGGAGTAGCAAAGAAAATCCTTGGCATGAGTATTAAGAGAGATAGGAAAAATCACAGGTTGATTTTGTCTCAAGAGGATTATGTGAACAAGGTGTTGAAACGGTTCAATATGCAGGATGCAAAACTGGTAAGCACACCTATGGCTGGACACTTCAAGCTGAGTAAAGAACAGTGTCCTAATTCACATGATGAGGTAGAGTACATGAGGAAAGTTCCATATGCTTCCGTAGTTGGGAGCTTAATGTATGTAGTAGTATGTACTAGGCCTGATATTGCCCAAGCAGTGGGAGTTATCAGTAAGTTTATGGCCAATCCAGGGAAGGAACACTGGAAAGTAGTTCAGTGGATTCTCAGATATCTAAGAGGGACCAGTAGTAGGCATTTGTGCTATGGAGGGTCAAATACTTCTCTACATGGTTATGTAGATTTAGATATGACAGGTGACTTGGATGGTAGAAGAAGCACCACAGGATATGTTTTCACTGTTGGTGAAATGGCAGTTAACTGGATTTCAAAGTTGCAGAAGGTTGTTGCCTTGTCTACTATAGAGGTAGAATACATTGCAGCCACAGAGGCTAGCAAAGAGATGATATGGATGACACGGTTCATGGAAGAACTAGGAAAGGAGCAAGAGAGTTGCAGATTATACAGTGATAGTTAAAGTGCAATTCATTTGGCTAAGAATTCAGCCTTTCATTCAAGAACCAAACATATATAGCTTAGGTACCACTTCATTAGACAGGTATTGGAGGATGGTGAGTTGAAGCTAGAAAAGATCCATACAGATAAGAACCTTGCTGATATGTTAACCAAGCCGGTAACAAAGGAGAAGTTGAATCTTCATTCAACTTTTATTGGTCTTCAAGATTGAGTTTGAAGATGGAGAAGCTAGAAGATGTTGCTGTATAGGTACTGGTGCAGCTGTTTATCTTCAAGTGGGAGATTGTTGAGTTGTGGAGCTAAAAGCTTCACCAAATGAGTAAATTATAGGTTGCTAGAATTATACAATCGTCGGTGTCAGTCAGGAGTGACCAACGTCGATCAGGGGTCAACTGGGAGCTGTCGATGTTGATTATGGATCAGTCGATGTCAGTCATGTGCAGATAGACAGGGACCGACGTCGGTTACCTGTGCATCTAGAAAGTCTATTTTCGTGGATGAACATATTGTTTGCATGATTAGTTTAACTATTGGTATTGAGTCTGCGTTTCTATTTTTGGCAGTACTATTTTGAACCCTTGATTAAGAGGTATATCTAACGGTGGAGAATGCATGCTCATGATCCCTAATTCTATATAATAAGGATAGATCTTCATAGCTTGTGTACAAGATGTAAGATAGACAATTCAAGTAGCTGAATTGTGTTTGTAATTTTGAGAGATAACTCTTGAGGGAAAGAGATCTATACATCTGAGAGATGTTTGAAGAAAGTGTGATTTCTTCAATTGTATTTCCTTCTGGAAGAGTATAATATAAGTTTTTAGGGTGTTTTCTTATATCTCTTATTCTTTGCTATTTCTGATTCTAGTTACTTATTATTCTGGTTTAATTCCGTGTTTAGTTGCTTACACATAGTAATCAAGTTTGTTGTACGATCCTGACACTTCAAACCTGAACATGAGCATAAACTAAGAAATTTTTTTTAGACATAATTATAAAGATGAAGGCACTAAAGTATACTTCAATCTATGGCATAGTAAGGTTCAATTCATCCTTAGACCATCCATGTGTGTAAGGTGATTAATTCTTTGTAGTTCTTTGAATTCACATAAAATAATTCAGACCTACTTAGACAACCAAAACTTCTAAAAGGGAAAAAAATTGGCAATTGGCTTAAGGAAAATGGCATGGGCATTGATATGCTACTAGTAAGGTGTCTATATCCCCAATAGAGATACCTATGGTCCCACTCAAGGCCTTGCTCCTTTACCATCCAAACCAAAAAGCTTGCAATGGAGATTGCCTAAATTACCCTTTTGAGGAAGACTTTAGATCTTGCATTTTTTTATTGTGTTTCCTTTGATCTTTTCTTTATTAAAAAGAGGTTTTTTAGTTTTGTCCATTTAGGGTTGGGAACCAAAGAATGGGTAAAATGATAGACTCAGAAACTTTAGATTAGCAATATAAACTTAAACTAGTTTGATGTTTTCATTTTGCTTTAGATATTCAAATAAGTGCAATTGATGGATTTAGACAAGAAAATAAACCTTTATAGAATCCACATGTTTCGTTAAGAATCATATGCTTGAAAAATTCATAAAATGTACAAAAAATATTGAAATAACCTATGCAATTGTTCAGGTATGATTGTTCACTTTCTAACTTTTAAGGCTCAAACAACCATTTCAATTAAACATCCGCCATTTGAGGTTCTGTATCTCACTAACAGAAGGAAAAGGGAAATCATAAGTACCAACTCTTCACTTAAATGTTTTCTAAATTTTAAAACATGGCTCATTGCTGCAAGGGATATCTAGGATAAAGAGTAGGCTAAAATTTTGAAGCAAAATGAGGTCATAAAAGACCCACACGAAAGAAAACCAAACTAAAGCAAAGAAAGACAAAAAATAGGAAATTTACTCTAAACCAATCATATTTACAAATAAGAAGTGACTCTAGAATATAAGGAAACTAAGCTACAACAAGGGACAAGAAATAAATAATAAAAAATAAAAACAAAAAGGAAAGAGAAACATATTTACAAGAGGTTTTTTGAAGCAAATGTATACTTGAATCAATTAGACCCCTGATTTGTTCAAGATTTGGATAAGGTCAAAGGGCATAGCTAAATTCTTCTATGATGTCCTCTAGGATGGAAAACACTATCCCATAAAGGTTTATCAATATTCATTTCATGTACTTGAAGAAAAATTAGATTATACAGATCAACATTATGCTCATGTCTGATTCGTTGAAAGCACAAGGGATAGGGTGAAGAAAATACCTCAACCCAAACATGGAACTATGAAGAGGAGTAATGCTAGGAGCTAATACATACCAAAGTATCTTGATCATCCAACTCATTAGAGGTATCTCTTTTGTCTTTATCATCTAGGAGGTATGGGAGTAGTTATTCCTATCTCAAAAACCTCCTAGATGTGTCATTTTTAGCTGGAGCATGCAAAGAGCTTAGTTGAGTTAGATTATATTCAACTAACATCTCTATTGGCATGAATTATTCTTCCAAGCAATTATGTTCTTGATCTTCCTCATTAAATGCCTCTACTATTGATAAAAATAAATGGTTGCCTTCAATTGGTTTGAAGGTAATGTTGAATTGGGGAGAGAATGAATCAAATTCAAAATCTTTCAACTTTTTCTCTTGAAGGAAAAGCCCACCATGCTTTGGATTTCTTCTCGGCACAAGCAATCTAGATCACCTCTAACATGCTCACATTCATATTATTCCAATGATAAGAGGGAAACCACATCACTATTATAAAATTACTCATCATCTCAAATTAGCCTTGTAAATATATGAGAAGGAGCATATGATAATGATGCCTCAAATGCATGATATGCACTTTCCTCTAATTGTTGCTTTAGCTCTTCGAATGGTTATGTTGAGGTCAACATACCCCCATTTTTGAAAATTGGGACCCTTGAAATGTTTTGAAGCTTAACCCTAAAAGCATGGCATATTTTTGATCATTATTAGAATTTGAAGATCATCCACTTTGATAAGATTAGCTTACTGAGTTATGTTTTGATTTAAGCTTGCCTAACATTTTTAATGATTGGTCTCCAATATATTTAAGTTATAGGTTTCATGGAGCCTTTACTGGTAGATTCATCTTCTAAAACCCCTAGCATAAACCCTTAGTTCAAATTCAAATTTGGTGAGAGCATTTGGTGGGAACATTTTAAATATGTTTTAGACTTAAGCCTAATTTTCATGTTAAGGCTTGGTTGTGTTTTTTAACATGACCAAACCTCATCTTAAAAATTATTCTAGGTCCACCTTTTATTGTCCCCTTTGTTCCTTTTTATTTCTAACTGTGGTCTAATCTTACGCTAGCGGGGTCCCTTTCATTTTATAGCATGGTTCCCTTTACTATTTCCTACCTAGCCTAAAAATTAAGTATTAAGGCCTCGTTCATATTTATTAATACGAATGAAACCTTAGTCTAAATGTTTTAGCCTAAGTTTATTTCATCTCGAGTCCTAACTTAAATATTGTGCATCTTGTAGGATCCAATGATCCACACTTCTTCATGGCCTTTTAATCGGATGATGTGAAAGAATCTCAATAAATTGAGTACTTAGTCCTTCAGACCAATCACGTTCGAGTACTCGGATCATGATTAACAGTTCTCACTTCATCATGGACCAAAGATCGGATGGAGCGAAGACATCATTAAAAAGTTAAAATCTCGAAGAGCTCTATGGAGTTGCCACATGGCACCCATACATTCAAAGATTAAAATCAATGTATCTCACATGTTATAAGGGACAAATCACAAGCAAGCTCTCAGTTCACAATCAAATGGCTCTTGCTTCATCATGATTTTAAATCAAATAGAGATAATTAATCCCAAGATCTTAAGAGGCCCCACATAGGTGCTAATTGGCACTCTCACATTAGAACATGCATTTTATGAGCTTAAATTTGATGTTTGTGTGACCATCATTTGATGCTTGTGAAGACATATTTGACATTCATGCGATCGTCAACTTTAAGCCCATAAAAAATAAGAACTTCATGAGATTAAATTTGACATTCACACAACTATGCTTTGATGTTCGTGAGGATGTATTTGATGCCCACAAGATTATCAAATTTAAGCTAATGAATTATTTTGTCTAGGACCAAGATACACTCCAAAATGCCATTTAGAGAGCTCATGAATTGCCTTGCATATGAATGGAACCCCTCAGACTATTTTCTAATGCTTGATATCTTTGAACTGTAAATATTGAAATGGTCTCATAGTTTAAATATATGCAGAAAGGAATTTAGTTTAAGTTTATATCCTAAGGCCCCCATTGCATGTGTTTGAATGCCATCAACGTTAGACTAGAGACTTATACTAAGTATTATTTTAAAAAGGGTCTTTGTAACATTAAACTTAGCCCAAATGCTTTTAACCAAAGATTTTTCTATGTTTATTAATACAATAAATCTCTATGTCCAAATTTTAGCATTTTGATCCTTATATCCCTTTGACCTCTTTCGACATGCTCTAAAAGCTTAAAATAAGTATTATAAACCAAAGTATGCATTATGTTTATTCAATACAACATTAAATTTGGCTTAAAATATTTAGCCGTGGTCCCCTTTGTGTGATTCTCAAAAACTTAGGCTTAAACATTTTAGCTTAAAGTTCATTTCTTGTTTAATGAATAGAAAATGAACCTTAGCCTAAGGTATTTAAACCTAAGTCCCTACTTAAGTCTTTTAATTTAAAGCTTAGCATAGAATGCTTTAACCTAAGTATTTGAAGTTTATTAATATAGAATAGACTTAAGTAAAAGCATTTTAGCTAAGATTATTTTACATCTAATGTGCTAATTAAAGCTCATGCATCCTTGCAGATTCTACAACTCGCACTTCATCGTAGAAGGATGATCCAATGGTGTGAAGGCATCAATGAATTTTAAATGGAGATCTAAGAGCTTATGGACTTGATGCATGGTGAACACATATTTAGTATGTGACTAAAAAAGGCACCATAGCTTGAGAGGCCCATAGAGGTGTCAAGTGGCACAACTATGGGGCTCAATATTTAAAGGGATCAATGACAGGCAAGGTCCCAAATTATAATTGATATCTCACACTAATTCAAGGATTTTAATCCATAGGTGTGAAAAAAGGGGAATTTTTAAATGCCAATGGCTAGTGCTTCAAAGGCATTTATGAAAAATGCCACAAAAGGTTCCAAATTGATGCCATGTAAGTGTCATGTAAGAAAAAAATGACAAAAGAAGAGATATTGTGTGCCCAAGAATGCAAACATATAAAGGGAAAGGTCCAAATCAAATCCAAAATAGTTATGAGATCAAATGCAAATGAGCTACCACCATTAAAGCTTCAAAGGCCTAAACTTGCATAAAAGATCCTAAGTAAATTTAAATTGATTATAGTGAATTTAGAAGAAGTTCAATTGTGTTTTGAGCACAAAAGAGCTAACCAGAGACCATTTACAATCCAATTATGAATAATTTGCAAGTGTAAAATCCATGGTAGCTTAGAGGCAACAATTGAGGGTGAGATGGAGTTGTACTTGTCTATAAATAGTGAAGGAATTTTTTTCAAAGATACTGAACTGGACATTACAATCCTAAATAATGGCAACAAAAATTGGTTTGAGCTCTTTTAGACCATTTAGGAGATGCCAGCCATCCCAAAGAATAACAAAGGATCACCATAGTTAATAGGTGGTATTATGACTTGGTTGCAGTTCAAATGACTGACCTCCATCTTGCTACTACCAAACAAGAGTTATTCCATTGCATTAATATCCTAGCTCCCATTTTTGTAGATTGTGGAATTGATAATGACTAGATCGTCCATGAAGGAAACTCTAAGAGAGTTGATTACATTTCCCCACTAGCCTTTGAGAGGTATTATAAACTGCTAAATCCCCATTTGTTCTTACCCATAATCAAGGGGTGGACCAGTACGAATGACCTAGATACCATCCTCAGGCCATGGTTGCTCCAAGGGAACCATGTATTCCAGGACTTTGAGGGAAGAATCCCAATTATCAAGTTTAGGAAGGGAATTAGGGTAATCACGGCCTTGTTAAATAAAATATCCATAACTTATGTAACCACATATGTCAATAAAATCTGGGTGTCTTATGTCTAATTTATGGTAGAGAAAGAGCTCATTCCTCTAATCAGGGATATGATTAGCATCCACCTAGGGAAGCAATTTACATCTATAAAGAAGAAGACTAATAAACAATTTTTCATGATGTCTTACCTATTGGATGCTCTACTAGCCTCTACCTAGATCCCTCATATCAAGAAAAGTCACTTGAGGGAAGATTCATAATCCCCCACCATTATTCAAAGCTGCATATCTCAAATATAGACACCACATGTAGTTCATTTATGATTGTGTCTATTCTGCTTTGGTAGAATCCATCACAAGGATCCCTATGCCTAGGATAAACCCTCTAATAAGAAAGTATGTGGAATGAATGGGAGATATCTAGTTATATCTAGATTGTACTGTGAATAAAATTGAAGGGGTTCTGACTCAACCTTATAAATTACCTATTTATATTCCCAAAAAATTAGTAGAGCAAGAAATTACATCCTAGATTCTTCATGGTAGTGATGGAGTGTGAAAATAAAAGAGGAAGGATTTCCTCCATCCCTTTCCTTTGAAAATTGGAAGAACTGTCTTGCAATATTGGAAGCAGGTAGACACCATAGATAGACACAAAAATCTTTTGCTTTTCAATTGGATGACCTTAGGCTTTGGGATCCTAAGAACATAGAAGGTAACCATCTGAAGAAAAAATAACTTCCCAAGCTAGTTTATGAGTTTCAACTTGGTCTTTATGACCCTCTCTACATCAAGGCCCATAATTTTGAAAAAGTAATAACTAGGCTCAAAAAACACAATGCTAGACTTAAACATAGATTGACTATTAATGAAAAGCTTGGAGGGGAGATATATTAGATGGTACATATGTAGTACCATTTACTTCCTGAACCTTCTAGGCCATCTCAGGAGCAACCAAAAGTAAAAGGGAATTATCCCCAAACCCAAATCACACAAGGTCTGGGTAAGGAGAAATTGGAAGATAGGCCTAGTGAAGACCCTTCATCCTCAGCCCTACCCTAAAAACCAAAGTATCTAGTAGAGTAATTGGACATGATAGCCCTGAATCCCAATGAAATAGTAGAGGATGTAATTAGAGTGTTGGCTAAAGCATATGGATCTGAGAGGAAGAGCAAGCTCAAGAACCCCAGAAGTAAGAAGAAGAACCTGAGAATGACAAAGGAAAAGAGGTTGCTCTGGATTTAATTCTAGTAGAACCCCCATAGAAAAGAAAGGTATAATTAGCCTTTGTCCTAGTTGGATAAAAGAGGCCAAAGTTGGTTTTCATTCATCTTGTAAGTGAAATCAACTTATTCAGTGAGAAATACCCTATTCATGGACCCGTCATTCCTGATTGGTTCATTTATGAGAAATTGCAAAAGATTCCCACTTTGTCTTATTCTTGGGCCTTGACCCAAACCATTAACATTAATGTGCATGATGACATCAAGCCTTGGATAAAAGCCATGATGAAAGAAGAAATAGAAAGGAGGCCAATGACCACTATAGGGCCAAAAAAAAAACAAATGGATGCTCCAAGAGCATCAATCATCACAAGATTAGATATTCCAGAACCTCAAAAATACACAAAATCATCTACTACTATGAAATTTAATCCATAAACAAATGGATTAAAGAGGATCACCACTAGAAAAGCCATGGTGGGAACTGAAGAGTTCACATTCCAAAAGGTGGAACCCTTTACAGGGTTAACTCTAGTTGGAGGGTAGAAGCCTTGTGAACCACCCATCATGAAGAAGATATTGAAAACCTATATGAGGCTCACTCAGCTCAAGTCAGAGCTAGTATCAGAGGAATGAAATAGAGGATTCATAATTTGGAAAAGGAAAAGGAGAACTTAGAGGCATAGGCCATTTTATTAGTGCATGAAGCCATAATAAATATGTTTGAATCATCCTTTTTTGATATGTATGATTCCTTAAAATCAATGAAACTAAGATAAGATGCATTAAGCCAATAAAATGAAGTGGCCAAAGGATTGATAGAAAAATGATAGGAAACAAAGACCAAGATAAGGGATCTCATAAATATATTGATTAGGAATAGGATTCCTAAATTCAAAACTATTAGCCTAGCCCACCTAAATGATATATTGGGGATAGTGGTGGATAAAATTCAAAGTTTAATTGCTTGATCAATAGGCTTGGATAGACTCCTTGGGGATGATGAAGAGATGATTGCCCAGATCAAGTAAGTAATTGGCACCATGTTGGCCAATCCTACTAACACTATAGCCATAAGAATTATTTATGATGAAAAATATAAGCATAGAGTCACCCTGGTAATATAGAAAGTAAAGGGAAAAACCAAGGTCAATCAGGTAGAGACAATAGCAGAATTTTGGGTATGATCTTCATTGCTAAAGAAAAGACTGTAGAAGTTAGAAGCATCAAAGAAGCAATGGCAAAGGATGATAGATATTTTGAGGACTTAGCTAACCAAGAAGATGTCTGCCTCCTAAATCCAATTGTGGATCTAGAGATTGCTAAAGAACAACATCAAATTGCTACGAAACTTCTGCAAGAGCAACAGGGAGACCCTTTGACAATGGGCCCACCAATCAGTTAATATTCCTTTTTTGTAAAAGCATTGTAATATTTGAAATAGGAATATTCTTTTATAAAGGCATATGCTAGTCTGTTAGCATATTTGCCTCTAGGTTAGTGTAGTTTTGAAAAGCAACTATATTCTAAATTTTTTTGAAGAAGGATAACTATTCTTATCTCTTGTACATTTTTTATCTCGTAACTAACTAGTATACTGCCTTGTCTTTTTATAAAAGGCAGTATTACCATCTTGTAAAGGGAGAGATTTTTGAGTAAAATTTATATACTTGGAGCAATTAATACAGTCAAGGAATTATGCGAATATTATTTAAATTTGATGTGTCAATTGTTAATATAACTTTCTCTCAATTGTTGGTTCTAAGCTTGAGTTTGAATGGTTTCATGAATTTTGAATTTGCATCTATGACACAAGGTTGTTAATTTGTGATTGTGCTAGATTAATTGAAGGATCTTGAATTTTATTCATTTCATTTGTTCTATATTTAGATGTGCTAATGCTATTTGAGTTTAGTAACAAATCTTTAAAGTAAAATCTAGTTCTTACTTTTTCATATTATCCTTAAAGATTTGCTTGGTGTATGGTGAGATTTGAGCTTACACTATTTTTCATCATATATTGGTCAAATACAAGTTCAATTATAATTGAAACTTTGTCATGATATTTTAGTCAAGGATCAACAATCACTTGTTTCCTTTATATCTTACCCTTCTCTTTTGTTTCTTTTTAACTAGATCACTATAGCTTAAATTCCATTATAAATATCCATTTAGATTAAACTATAGTTTATGTTTTGATCAGAATTCACTAGAATTAACATAAATACTTGTAATTTACAAAGAATTAGACCATGATGGCTCCTAACCATTAATTAATATAATTTTTTTGGAACATATAAACATTGATCTATCACTATTTCACCACAGGTAAATTAAGTCGCCACAACCTGCTACTCATGCTCTCAATTCCTATAATTCTAAAATGAAAAGTGTTCTTTGAACACTATGAACCCCTTTGATACATTTAGAGGCATCAACAGGTTCTTCCTTTAGATGACTACACACAATATCAGATTATTCTCTTCTAGACTCAAAAATATTTGCATACATGTACTCTTAATGATCACTATGTTCAATTCCAAAATTAGAATTACTATAATTATAAATGTGAGATTCATCTACTTCAAGATTCTAAAAATAACCCATGGTATTAGAAAGATTTACCTTATGATGTTGTAAACCAAAAATAAGGAATTCCTTTACCTGAGGCTAAAAAATAATGATTTTACGAACAAAAATTTATTAGCTACCAATTCATAAATATTTGGATCATATGAGATAAGTGTTGACCAAATTTTGGCCCTTCAGGGTAAAATTGGGTACCCCTTTTTGTACAAAAATTTCTGAGTTGATACCTTTGTCCAAGTCTAGTATGCAAGTTTCATTTAGAAGAAGTGTTCTTGTATAAAGCTTGAAGTCTTTTACATAAAAAAACCCAAGTGTCTCCCTTTTGAAAGCTTTGTTCTTTAGTCTTTTGGGTAAGTCATTTGTAATGAACTCTTTTGGGTTTTTGTTCTAAGCCTTTGCTGAATTATTTTGGAATTTTTGTCTAAGGATTTTTTTATTTAAGTGTATTTCTTTCATATTTTTCATTCGATGAAATTATTTTGAGAAAATTGTCAAGACAACTTTTCCAAAGGGTATGTTACAACTTTTTTGAAGGACTTTTTCAGGCTAAGCGAACACCTTCAACTTTCCTGAAGGGTATCTTTCTCACAATAAATGGTCCACTTCACTCTCTTGAAGGTTACTTTCATTTTTACCAAGGATACTTTGCAATCTTTTTGAAGGGTACATTTGTAACTTTCCTAAAGGGCATTTTCTTTGGAAAGTGGACACTTGCATTTCTTCTGAAGGACACTTGCCTTTTTGAAGGGATCTTTTCAAAAAAAATTGAAGGAAAGAATTGTTTTAGAAATTTTATCTGAAACAACTTTTTCGAAGGTCCATAAAATTTTTTATGAAGGGTAACTCAAAATAAAATGGCATCTTTAATCTTTCGAATGGTCACTTTCAACTTTTTCGAAGGGTAGGTTACAATTTTTTTGAAGGACTTTTTTAGGAAGGTGGACCATTTCAAAAATCTGAAGGGTATTTTTTTCTTTCAGAAGATCAATTCCAAAAGCTAAAAGACACTTTCAACTCTTTTAAAGGGTCACTTGTAAGAATCTGAAGGGTTTGTTTCATTTCAAAAAGGGTCTTTTTCACTTTCCTGTAAGGTCATTCCAAAGAACCAAAAAGGGCCAAACAGAAAGTTCAAAGGAATTCTTTCAGAGAAATTGTCTAAAGAATTCTTTAAAAAAACTTGAAAAGGTGCGAAAGTCCATTTCCTTCAAACATTTTGTCCATAGGAATTATTTAATGCATGAAATACAAGTTTGAAGAATATGTCCAAAAAAGTGACGGCCTACAAAACATCAATTTTTGATTACAAAAACTAGCCATTGGAGTTTAAAAGAAAGGCTCAATTGAAACCAAAAGGCAAAGATAAAGGTGACAAATGGTAAAGATCCTAAGCATCTAGTGTCTAGCAGGCATAAATAGGTAGGTCGATGGTTCAAGTTTTTACACCATTACACAACTTGATGAGCCAATAAAGAGCAACTAGCATTAAAACAAAATTCCAACAGATGGACTCATCTATAGAAAAATGTAATTCAAAATATATTGATTTTATTGATGTAACCATGGGAAAAGAATCTTACAAAATGTAATGCAACTATTTATTTTCTCAGGGTGACACATGTCCAAGTGACCCTTAAACTCCCTTGGCTCAACCTCTCTCTTAAAGGCTATATATATGCATTATCTTGGCTCATTTTAGGAGCCTTCACTAGTGATGGTGAAACTCTAGCTAGATTTGTACTTGTAGAACTCTTGACGAAATAATACAAGTTTTTGCCACTCACATGTTGTACTATTGTGTATCGGTTCATATCATATTCTTGTTTAGTGAGAGTTTATCTTTCCTAACCTATTATCCTTGATTACCTACCAAATGTACAAAAAGAGTATTATTATAGGTCCTTATTAGTATTCCTTCTTCAGTGTATAGACATTTTAGAAGTGGTTTAAGACTATTTTCCTTCTTGGAATTGTCTGTTTCTCTCCTAGATGTCAAGTGCCTTCTTGAATCTAACATGTGAAACACTGATGTGACAATGCATAAAGAGTTGTGGGTTTTGTGTGAAAGAAGATTTGTTGGTCTTTAAGTAGTGTATTTTTTGTCAAATTAGGAGGACATTATTCATTGGTTCATCAATTTTTTGTTTTCTTAGTTATTTTCCTTACCCTTCTCATACACACTTGATAGATTAGAGAGGCTTTAAAGGTGCATCAAGGGGAGTTATCCCTTAATCTAGAGATTCATCTCAACAAAATTGTCACCCAAAACAAGAGAGATGATTCCATTTTACCACTTGGATGAGGAAAACTGAGCATCTCTTTAAGGGTGCAAATCCAAGCATCAACAATTTTTGGCACTCTCGATGGGACCTCTAAGTCCTAGAAGATTGTTCAAGATTGGTGCTGGTCTTGACATAGTTGAAGAGAAAAAAAATCTATATCCAGTACCTAGTGACTCTATTGAAGAATTCAAGTCTTTGGTTGATGATCAATCATATTTTCCATGCCAAAAGTGACCACTAGGTCTGTTGTTAAATGTGTGCCCTTTGAGTTTTTGGAATTACCTCCATATTCCACCAAAAGATTCAAGTTTGTCAACACTCATCCTTACAAAAGAGATTTTTTGTTTAAAGCTTCCAAGATTATGTTACATTACATACCTAATACCCATAGTAATCATTAAAAAATGTCTAGAAGATAACCTTTTATACCTTTCACCAGGGCATCTCCCTTGCATCTTGCCCAATATGATCAGATTCCAAGAGCTACCCTCAAAAGTGTCTTGTCTTTTAGTGGAGATGGTCCAATTACTACCATTGAACATATCATGAATATAGAAATTTTTTTTAATATAAATAACATCACTCAAGAAAATGTAGCCATCAAGTTTTTGGCCTTGTCTTTCAAATGAAAAGTTTTGGATTGGTATGGACCCTACCTGTAAATTCTATTCACTTATGGGATGAGTTGGGGGATTTGTTGACTAATAGGTTTGGGGAAAAGAGTGATCACATATCTCTTGTTGATCAATTGACCACAATAAAGAGGGTGCCTCATGAATTCATGCAATATTTTAATATTAGGTTCCAAAAGACATGTGATAGAATCCCAGTCCTTGTGAGACCTACCCCAAACTATGCATTTTTGTACTACTTGAAAACATTGAATAGTGACATTACCATGATGATTCAATATATGGGTAAAAACACATTGCCTGCTACATATGAAATATATATAAATGTTAAGAATTATCTTTTCCAAGTGGTAAAGAGAGCTCCTAGACCTCCAATGCCACTATTCCCTAATTTGCATTATGTTAGTCAAAGTGCGTTGCCCACTTTAGCTTCTTTGCCTGGTCAAGAAAAATATATCATTACTCCTAAAAATGAAATAAATGAAGTCAAAATTTTTCTTCAAAGTGTTACTAATGAATTGGTTTTTCTCAAAAGGCAACAAGCCCAAAGCTATAGGCCTTATCAGTCTTATAACTAGTTTGGAAATAAATAGACCTCCTTTTCAAGGCAATAATTAGGGACAAGGCCAAATCACCCATGTCAAGCCTTATCAAATTTATAATCCTAATGCTACCTCATCCTCCAAATCCCTTATTCCCATTCAAAACAATTTGGTCTAGGAATAAATCAACTACCCTTATTTTGAGCAAGGTCAAGAACATGTTGCTTATGCTAATGAGATGCAAAATTAAAGCATGACTACACAAGGTAATCAAAGATCTCAATTTTCAAAATTTGAGATGAAAAAGTAATTTGGGATGGAAATTAGATAGGTTTAGTTTGATTTCCATCTCATGAATAATTTAGAGGGTGATTTTTGTGCCATTAATTATGTGGTGAATATAAGCAATCAGAATGCTAGTGTGGTTGTCAACACTAGATCAAAGAAAAGGGCCGTTAAAGAAGTTTTTATTAGATTATATGGAAGGAGGGCCTAATTTATCTCCTAAATCACAAGAAAATAAAAGTATTCCAAATTTTAGGATAACTGCTACAACCCTGCCTCCACAAGCTACATCACAAGGTGTAAATGTTCATAAAGAGAACCCCAAGGTAAGTAATCCTTCCATTAATGTTGTGAAATAGGTGAAAATTTTTCATATGAATATATAATTATGGGATTATCTAGCATTAATAAGGAATAAAGATATACTCAAAAAGGAATTGCATGGTTTGGGTAAACAATCTAGCCCATCTAGAAGTGATAATGTGGTTTTGGTCGATGAAACTCAATCTATAGATGGTCAAGTGAAGAAAGATGAGAAGACTCCTCATTTATACCTATCTCTAATTATTGGTGATTTCTTGGTTCATAATTGCATCATAGATAGTGGATCAAGCATATTAATTATGTCAAAATGTATAGTAGATAAGCTAGGCCTCAAGTATAAGCCATTGACTAAAAGAGTTTTGCAATTGGATCACCAACCAAGACTTTGGGATAGTAAAAGATGTGAATTTGATACTTCATGATTGTCCTAATTTTTCAATTCCACATGATGTGGTAGTAGCAGATATACCTCCCTATTTTTCTCTTTGATTATCAAGGGATATTACATCCAAGATAGGTGGATATTTATCAACTAATTGGTCCTACATGGTGTTTAGAATAAAATATAGCACTAAAGTAAAGATTGAGTCAGAACCTATCCATAGATATCACTTGGAACCATACTCACCTAAGGTATCAAATGGTAACTATGTTATCATTGATGAAGAAGAGTTTCACATTGACGAATCCCCATCATCTTCTCTTGAAGGAGTTTTTGATTTGTTCTTAGATGAATGGGGAGATAAAAACTGTGAACATGATCCTTACAAATTTATTGAATAATCTAGTCTTGGGGTATATTATATGTATGAGAAGGATTATTTCATGTCTATTCTGATAAAATCAAGTGAGGATATGAATGGATTATGGTAGCTCTTCTTTGATGGGTCTAGAAGCAAGATTGGGGCAGGTGGTGGAGCTATGTTGGTTTCACCTTCAAAGGAAAGGTATTTTTCAACCTTTAGATTTAAATTCTCTTATACTTGTAATGTATCAGAATATGAATCCTCATTCATGGCCTAGAGCGGGTTAGGAAAAGAGGTGTCAAATAATTGCAATTGTTCAGTGATAGCGAACTTGTCGTAAATTAAGTTAGAGGGAAAAATTTGACTAATAACTCCCTGCTCAAGTCTTACAAGCATACAGTTTAGGACCTTGTAGAAGACTTAATGGCATTCAATATTACTTATATTTCAAGGGAAGATAATAAGCATGCTGATAGGTTGGCATCTATTGGTGCTCAATTTGATGTTTCAAAAGGCATAAGAGAAGACAAATAATAACCCCATTTAAAGGTGATTGTGAGACCATACATACTAGATAATGTCACCAATTGGTAGGTCTTTGATAGTTTTCGACAAATAACACTTTTTATCCAAGAAGAGGCTGAGTTTTCTTCCAAGAATTATTCTAAGTTGGAGTAATAATATGGAGGGTAGATTGTCCAATTGAAGTCCAACAAGCTTCCTTAAGGCCTAGTGACTCTTGAAAGCATATTCAATGAAGATGACTAGATCAAAAAAAAGAAGGTAAGCATGCCAACCAAGAAGGAGAACTATGAAAGGGTATAAATCTTTAAAGATAAGTTACTTGCACTTGGGAAGGTATGCACTAGTCAAGAAAAACATGATTTCATTAAATTATGCAAGGAGTTTAGTGATATTTTTGCATGGGAGTATAGTGATTTAAAGGGTTTTGACCCAAGCTTGGATCAACACACCATAGAGATAGACGAAAATTCCAAAAAAATCAAACAAAGACAAAGGCTAATAAATCTCAAGATTGAGCCCCTCATGAGGAAAGAACTCACCAAATTGATTGAGTCCAGAATCATCTTTCCCATGAAGCATTCTTCTTAGTTGGCCAATTTAGTGCATGTTAAGAAGAAAAATGAAGAGATCAAGTTGTGTGTAGAATTTAGAGAATTTAATAGAGTGCCTTTGAAGGATCATTACCCACTCCCTTTTATGGAGCAAATTCTACAAGTGGTGGCAGGTAGTGAGAGGTTTTCCTTCCTAGATGGTTATTTTGGGTACAATTAGATTTTGGTGAAAGAAAGTGACTAGTATAAAATAGCCTTCACCACTAAATGGGGCAAATATGAATATAGGAATATGCCATTTATATTTTCAAATGCTAGAGCTACTTTTTAATGTGCACTAGATATGGCTTTTCAAAGATTAATTAATGACATTTTATTGGTATATCTTAATGATGTGACAGTTTTATCCAAGGAAGCAAAAGATCATTTGAATCACCTAAGATAGATTTTTGAGAGGTGTAGAGAGTTTGAGATCTCTCTAAACCCAAATAAGTGTGCATTTTATATTCATGAAGGCAAAATCTTAGGCCACATTGTTTCCAAGAAAGGTCTGTCCATTGATTCGAAAAGGGTAAGTGCCATCTTGGAATTGTCTTTACCTAAATTTTTGAAGGGTCTGCAAAGATTCTTTGGTGAGATAAATTTAATTAGGAGGTTCATTCATGATTTTGATAACATGGTCAAGCCCTTTAAATCTATGCTAAGGAAGGATGAGATATTCACTTGGATAGGAAGGAGAAAAGAAAGTTTTGAAGAGATCAAGCAAGCCATTGCCTAGGCCCCTACTCTTGCAAGTCCTACATTCTCCAAGGAAATCAACCTATATGATTTTGAAAATGAAAAGGTAATATTTGACATGCTTACTCAAGCTAATGATGACAATTTGGAACAACCTATTGCCTTTTTTAGTCAAGGTTTAGAAGGCTATGAGACAAGATACACATATGTTGAGAAATAAGTGCTTTCAGTCATAAGGAGTTTGAAGAAGTTTAGGAATATGTTGTCTAGTAATAAGATTAAAATTTTTGTGCCTCATCCTAGTGTAAAATACTTTATCTTGAGCAGAGATTTGAATAAGAAAAGGGTAGGCTGGATCACCAAAGTGATGGAATAGGATGTCGAGATCAAAACAACCAAGTTAGTGAAAGGAAAATGACTATGTGAGAATCTTGCTTCATATTTGAAACAACAAAGGGAGGTTTTTTTGGCACTTCATGATGATATTACATCAACATTACCTTTAACCACAAGGAGCTGGACACAAGACATGATTCATTTCCTCTAAACTAGTGAGTGTTGACAAGGTCTTGACAGAGCTAGAAGAAGGTATTTTAGGCTGTAATCCTTTCTTTATGTACTTTTTGATGGAGTGATTTTTAGAAAGGAATTTTTAAGTGTGCTTTTGAGGTGCATTGATTCAGATTAGATTGACAAAGTATTGCATGATTTCCATGATGGGCTAGCTAGTGGCCATTTTGCTTTAAGAACTACAACTGCTAAGGTTATGAGAGCTGGATACTTTTGGCCTAGCTTATTTAAAAACACCCATGCTTGGGTAAAGAAATGCCAAAACTATGATCTTTTTGTTGACAAACAAAAGTTAGCTACCTTGCCTCTTCATCTAATCTTGGTTGAGCAACTCTTTATTTAATGGGGTTTAGATTTCATAGGTCTGATCAATCATCTTTATAGTGCTGGTCACAAGTGGCTATTGATAGCCACTGATTATTTTAAAATATGGGTGGAAGATATATCTCCTAAGAAGGTAAATGAAAACTTAGTCTTGGACTTCTATGATGGTATAATAACTAGGTTTGGAGCTCCTTCAATAATCATTTCAGATAATGCATTAACCTTCTTAGGAACAAGGACAAGTGAATGGGCTTTGAAGTATGGCATATATCTTAGCACCTTATCCAACTACTATCCCCAGGGAAATGGAATAGTTGAGTCCACAAATAAGAGTTTGATCAGGATCATAAAGAGGACTATGGAGAAGAATCAAATGACTTGACATGCCAAGCTAAAGATATCCCTTTGTGCCGATAGGATCACCCCAAAGAGAGCAATTAAGAACTAACCATACACAATTGTGTATGGAAGTGAGGCTAGGCCTCCTATCTCACTTGATTTACTAGATTTAAAGCTTACCTATCAGCTATAATTGATGGAGAATGAGAACATGGAAGTCAGATTATGTGAGTTGATGGAGCTTGAGGATATAAGTGATCAAGCTATGCACACCATGACTACTCACCAACAATAAACAAATAAGTATTTTGATAAGAAGTCTATGCCAAGGAGTTTTAGAGGAGAAATTTTCTTGAAATGGGATGAAAATAGGGCTAATATTGGGAGACACTTAAAGTTTGATGCTTTGTGGAGTGGCCCATATGTGATCACACAATGCAAACAACACAATGCTTTCCAACTCTCAAGTTTGGATGGAGAGGAGCTGCATATCCCAGTCAGTGGGATATATCTAAATCATTGTTTATAAGTGTATCTTTTCTTTTATACATAGTTCTTATTTTTTCTTATGTTTCCTAAGTGTTTATGCACATGTGTGAGTTTGTCTTGGTCTTGTTTTGTGTTGTATTTGCTTGGTCTTGCTGTTGTTATGTGGTGTGTTTCCTTATGTTTTATTTTGACATAATCCTTGTTAGTCATCTTTAAGAATCCATTGAATCCATTAGCCCTAGGTTGGATAAGGCTATTGGTTTGGTCAGTATTGTAGGCATACTACCCCTGTGAGTCACAATTTGTTGACCAAATTTTGGCCCTTCAGGCCAAAATTAGACACCCCTTTTTACATAAAAATATTTGAGTCTATACATTTGTACAAGTCCAATATGCATGTTTCATTCAGAAGAAGTGTTTTTATACAAAGCCTAAAGTCTTTTACATAAAAAAACCCAAGTCTTTTCCTTTTGAAACCTTTTTTCTTTAGTCTTTTGGCTAAGTCCTTTGCAATGAACTTTTTTGAGTTTTTGTTCTAAGCCTTTGCTGAATTCTTTTAAACTTTTTATCGAAGGATTTTTTCCTTAAGTTTATTTCTTTTAGAATTCTCATTCAATGGAATTATTTCAAAAAAATTGTCAAGACAACTTTTTCGAAGGGTATGTTACAACTTTTTCGAAGGACTTTTTCAGGCTAAGTGGACACTTTCAACTTTCCCAAAGGGTATCTTTCTCGCAAGAAATGGTCCACTTCACTTTCCCAAAGGGTGATTTCATTTTTTTGAAGGATTCTTTGCAATATTTATAAAGGAAACATTTTCAACTTTTCTAAAGGGCATTTTATTTGGAAAGTAGACACTTACATTTCTTCTGAAGGACACTTGCCTTTCCAAAGGAAGCTTTTCAAAAAAATCTAAAGGAAATAATTGTTTCAAACACTTTGTTCGATACAACTTTTCCAAAGGTCTATAATAGTTTTTCCAAAGGGAAACTCAAAACAAAAGGGCATTTTCAATCTTCTGAATGGTCACTTTCAACTTTTCTAAAGGGTAGGTGACAACTTTTCTCAAGGACTTTTTCAGGAAGGTGGACCATTTCAAAAATCTAAAGGGTATTTTTTTTTATTTTGAAAGATCATTTAAAAAAGTCCAAGGATGCTTTCAATAATATAAAGGGTATGTTTCCTTTCAAAAAGGGTCTTTTTCACTTTCTTGAAGGGTCATTCCAAAGAACCAAAAAGGGCCAAATAAATTTTTTAAAGGAATTCTTTTAGAGAAGTTGTCTAAAGAATTCTTTCAAAAAACTTGAAAAGGTGCCAAATTCCATTTCCTTCAGACGTTTTATCCAAAAAAATTATTTAAGGCATGAAATACAAGTTCAAAGAAAATGTCCAAAGGAGTGACGGCCTGCAAAACATCAATTTTTGACTACAGAAACTAGCAATTAGAGTTTAAAAAAAAGGCTTGATTAGAACCAAAAGGCAAAGATAAAGGTGACAAATGGAAAAGATCCTAAGCATCTAGTGTCCAATAGGCATAAATAGGTAGCTAATGGTTCATGTTGTTATATCATTACACAACTTGATGAGCCAATAAAGAGAAACTAACATCGAAATAGAATTATAATATATGGACTCATCTATAGCAAAATACAGTTCAAAATATCTTGATTCCATTGATGTAACCATGGGAAAATCATCTTAAAAAATGTAATTTAGTTATTTATTTTCTCAAGGTGACACATGTCCAAGTGACCCTTGAACTCCCTTGGCTCGACCTCTCTCTCAAAGGCTATATATATGCATTCTCTTGGCTCATTTTAGGAGCCTCCACTGATTATGCTGAAACTCTATCCAGATTTGTACTTGTAGAAATCTTGAAGAAATAATACAAAATTTTGCCACTCACATGTTGTACTATTATGTACCAATTCAAATCATGTTGTTCTTGTTTAGTGAGAGTTTATCTTTCCTAACCTATTATCCTTGATTACCTACCAAATGTATAGAAAGAGTATTATTACAGGTCCTTGTTAGTATTCATTCTTAAGTGTATAAAAATTTTATAAGTGGTTTAAGACTATATTCCTTCTTAGAATTATCTGTTGCTATCCTGGATGTCAAGTGCCTTCTTGAATCTAACATGTGAAACATTGATGTGACAATGCACAAAGAATTGTGGGCTTTATGTGAAAGATGCTTTGTTGGTCTTTAAATAGTGTATTTTCATTCAAATTGGGAGGATATTAGTCATTGGTGCATCACCATTTTGTTTTCTTAGTTATTTTCCTTACCCTTTTCATACACACTTGATAGATTAGATAGAGATTTAAAGGTGCATCAAGGGGAGCTAGCCCTTAATGTAGAGATTAATCTCAACAAAATTGTCACCCATAACAAGAGAGATGATTCCATTTTGCTGCTTGGATGAGGAGAACTAAGCATCTCTTCAAGGGTGCAAATCCAAGTGTAAACAATAAGAATATGCATTATTTGATCTTCTATGTTTTCTTCTAGCATATGCTGATTAGAACATTTTGAGTTTAAGACCTCATCATCATTATCCTTATCTGAAATGTGTTCCAAATTTTATCCAACTTAAAGATTTCTTCCTTAATGGATATAATATGTTCCTTCACTTTACTTATACCATAATTTGGAGGGGTATGAGGTTCAAGATGAGCTTGTTCATATTGAACAACTTCCTTTATAATGATGATAAGGTTTTGATCATTAGGTACAATATTCAACACAGAGGCCATATCTTCCACTTAGATTCTAAATTCTAGCAAAAAATGATTTGAAACATTATCATCACTAGTGATGGAATTAGGTGCCAAACTTAAAAACTAGTTATATGCTTATTATTATAGAGTGAAAGGAAATAATTTAGAGGCTAATCCTCATATTTGACATTTAAAACATGCATATCAAACCTATAAGTAGGGTAAATTCATGGAGTTAGGGGACAATTCCATGGACATATACCCTAACATGATCATGTTAATTAATAATGCAGTCACATTATTTAATTAATGCGACCGTGTTACTTATGTTTAGGCTTAGGATTGCCAAGTCATAAAGTGATCATGTTATTTAATAACATGATCATGTTATATTAAATAGTAATGCAATCATGTTATTAATACTAACACAATTGTGTTCCCTATGCCACTAAAAAAATAAATTGGGAAACCTGAAAGCAAAATGTATTCATTTTACATTCATGTCTCCTCCTCATTGCTTGCTCCAAAATTGTGTTTTGTGTAAACAAGTGATAAGAAGTGCTAGGATTCACCCCAAAAGCCTGTTGATCAATGATGCCACTACATAAGAGAGGTAAGTCATCAAATTATTCTTTATTTAACCCTAATTTTTCGTAATTTTCATTATTTAACCCATGTTTTTAATTGTAATTTATTCTTTTCTTATAGCCCATCCTACTAACCCTCCCAACCCTCCACAAAACCCTATAGATTCTCTTCCTCTTAACCCTCCACAAAACCTTGTTATTCCTCCTATCCCTCCACCTATCCCTCCTATAGTTCTCCAAAACCCCCTGGCAGTAAAGAGTTTTTGATTGATAACATTGTTAAAAACAAACTTGAAATTGAAGACCTAATTGACAGAATTAGAGATCCCAATGTTTATGCCTTTGTGTACCAAAAATGTCATTAGTGTTCAAAGAACACCTCTCATTTTAGATTTTGGGAATTTAGAGCACGAGTAGCATGTTTTTTCAACTTATGTTACCTGTGGTGAAATAATGATAAAACAATGTTTATCTGTTCCACAAAATTTATATTAATTGATGGTTGGGAGCCATCATGGTCCTATTCTTTGCAAATTATAAGTATCTCTAATAATAATAGTGAATTATGATCAAATCTAAAACCATAGACTAATTTAAATAGATATTTGTAATGAAGTCTAAACTAAAGTGATCTAGTTTAAAAAGAAGTAAAAGAGAAGGGTAAGGCAACAAGAAAAAAAGTGATTATTGATCTTTAACTCAAATATCATGACAAATTTTCAATTGTAACTGAACCTGAATTTAACCAGTATATGATGCAAAATAATGCAAGCTCAGATCTCTCCATACACTAGTAAAATTTGTAAGGATAGTATGAAATCATATAAGTAAGAACTAGATTTTCCTTTAAAGATTTGTTACCAAATTCAAATAGCATTAGCACATCTAAATATAAAACAACTAAAGTGAAGCAAAATCAAGATCCTTCAACTAATCTAGCATAAGCACAAATTATCAACCCTATATCATATAGATAGATTTAAATTCATGAAACTATTCAAATTCAAGCTTTAGAACCAATAATTGAGAGAAAGCCACATTAACAACTAACACATCAAATTTGGACAATCTTCACAAAATTCCTTGATAGTATTAATTGTTCGAAGGATATAAATTTGATCAAAATTCTCTCCCTTTACAAGATGGTAGCACTAAATTTTATAGAAAGACAAGGTAATATACCAGTCAGTTACAAGATACAACTATACAAAAGATAAGGACAATTATCCTTTTTTGAAAGTCCTAGAATGCACTTACTTTTCAAAACTAGTCTGATTTAGAGACATATATGCTAACAGACTAACATATGCCTTTACAAAAAATAATATTCCTATTTCAAATATTACAATGCTTTTTCAAAATGGAATATTAACTAATTAGTGGGCCCATTGTAAAAGGGCTCCCTTGTTGCCCTTGTAGAAGCTCCATAGCTCTTTGATGTTATTCCTTAACAAGTTCCAAATCCACAACTAGATTTAAGAGATAGACATATTCTTAATCAGATAAGTCCTCAAGGTCTCTATCATCCCTTGCCATAGCTTCCTTAATACTATGGGCTTCTATAATATTTTCTTTAGCAGTGAAGATCATGCCTAAAATTCTAATGTTGTCACTGCTAGATTGACCCTAGATTTTTCTTCTCACCTCCTACATCATCAGAGTGACTCTACACTTAAATTCCTCATCATCAATAATGCCCAGGGCTATAGACTTCATAATATTAGCCAACATAGTGCCAAAGAGTTACTTAATCTAGGAAATTAGCTCTTCATCATCAATTTGGAGTCTGTCTGAGCCTTTTGACCAAACATTTAAGCTTGATATCTTATCCACCACTATCCCCAATATAACATTTAGGTAGGCTAGGATAATGGTTTTAAATTTATAAATTCTATTCCTAATCAGTTATTGATAAGATCTCTTATCTTAGTCTATGCATCCTACCACTTTGTCATCAATCCTTTTGCCACCTCACTTTGCTAGCTCAATACATTATCTTAGCTTCATTGACTTTAAAGAGTCAAACATGTCAAAAAAATATGGTTCAAACATCTTAATCATGGCCTCAAGAACTAATAAAATAGCTTGGGTCTCTAAATTCTCCTTTTCTCTTTCCAAGTATGTATCCTTTGTTTCATTCACTTGATGCTAACTCTAACCTGAGCTGAATGAGCCTCAACCATGTTTTCAACATCATTTCATGGATGGGCAATTCGTCAAGCTACTATCCCCCAATAGGAGTTAATCCTAAAAATGGCTCAACCTTTTGAAATGTGAACTCTTCAATTCTCACCATGGCTTTTCTTATTGTGATTCTCTCTAATCCAGCTGTCTTTGGATTGAATTATACAATAGTAGATGACTGTGTATTTTAGATGTTCTAAGACCTCTATCTTTGTGCCACTTGATGCTCTTAGAGCATCTATCTTCTTACTTTTTCATCCTATAGTGGTCATTATCCTTATTTCTTCTTCCTCTTTCATCAAATCCTTTATCCAAGGTTTGATGTCATCATGCACATCAATGTTAATAGTTTGGGTCAAGGCCAAAGAGTGAGACAAAGTGGGAATCTTCTGCATTTTTCCATATATGAACCAATAAGGGATGATTTTTCCATGAATAGGGTATTCCTCATTGAATAAGTTGATTTCACTTGTGGGATGGGTGAAAGTCAACTTTGGCCTCTTTGATCCAACTAGGACCAAGGCTAATTCTTCTTTTCTTTTCTGTGGGGGAGCTACTGGAACTAAATCCAAAGTAACCTATTTTTCTTTATCCTTCTCAGGCTCCTTTGCTTGAGATGGTGCCTCCTCAATATGCTCTTCCTCTTCGTCAGTTCCATATGACTCAACAAGGATCTTAAGGGCATCCTCCACTATTTCATTAGGCCCTAAATCAACCATGTCTAAGTATTCTATTAGAGATGCTGGTCTATCAAGAGGGACTAAAGATGAGGGGGCCTCACCAGGTCTTTCTTCTAAATTTTCTTTCCCATGACCCTATGTAATTTATACCTGGGTTTATTTTCCTTCCACTTATGGTTAATCTTGAGGAGGCCTTAAAGGTCTCGGTAGTAAATGGTATTGCAGATGTGTTATTTGCCATATGTCCCTTAGTGGATTCTCATCCCTAGTTAATCTATGCTCACGTCTAACATTATGCCCTTTGAGCCTAACCAATATTTATTCAAAAGTGTTTGCTTTGATGTAGATGGTGTTATGGATACCATGTTGGTGTGCATACACTGGATTGGGAAGTTTATTGGACTTCAAGTATGTGAAGATCATGCCATTGGAGTCCCACATCTTCAACTCATCTACTTGAAATATAAAAGAATCCTTGTGCTTAGCCACAATACTCACCTGATCTATTTATATAACAAAGTCTTGCCAATGGTCATATGAAAGGGATGGAGGAGACCTTTTTTCTTCTCTTTGCATAATCTATCCACACCATTAAGATTTTGGTATGCAATTTCTTATTCTACCATCTTGATGGAAACATGGATAGGAAATATTTAAGGTTAGACCAAAATTCCCTCAGTTTTGATCACTATGCAATCTGGATACAACCAGATGTCTCCCATGAGCTCCACATACTTCTTGGTTAAAGGGTTGATCCTAGGTAATAGGATCCCTATGATGGCTTATACTAAAGTAGGGTAGACACAATCATAAGTGAATTTCATGTTATGCCTATACTTATATATGTGTAGCTTCAAATAGTGGTGAGAGGCTATAAAATTGCCCTCAAGTGACCAATTTTTGATGTAAGGGATCTGGGTGGAGGCTAACAAGGCATCTAACAAATAGGGAATCATAAAAAATGGGTGTTGGTATTCTTATTAATAGCTATGAATTATATTTATAAGTATATGTTGATCATCTCTCCAATTGGAGGAGTGATCCCTTTCTTTATCATAAAGTAAACATAGGACACCTCTTGTTAACATAAGTAGTTGAAGGGGATCTAGAGATTCTATTTAATAGGCTCATAACTACCCTAATACCCTCCCTAAATTAGGAAATTAGGATGTTGCTAGTAGGGTGTTGAATCACACTACTTACTTAGAGTAACCATGGCCTATGGATGTGTTTCTATGCAAAATTGCTTTCTACATTCAAAGAAGAAATAAGAAACTAAAAGAAATGGTCAAGGCTAGAAGTACCTGATAAAGTTATGCGCACCGAAATCAGACGTTGGAAGATTCTCCTCTTTGGCTGTGGAGGAATGACACCTGTGAAAAAAAAGAGACTAGATGAAAAACGTTAGTCAAGGATATGGTGGGCTGTCAGGCGAACGCCCGATCCCGAAAGTACGAAGACTTCCTAGAAGGATATCAACCCACTGATAAAAAAGCGAAATATTTGACGAAAGTAGATAATGAAAGATAAAATGACAAAAATAAATGACAAAAAATTAAAATGCGTACTTGATAAGCAGCACTGTTCTGCACAGTCACCGGCATCGGTCTTTGTGGTGCCGACGTCGGTTAGGGAAGGTGCCGGCATCGGTCAAACTGCCGGCGTCGGTCTGGGTAGTGACCGGCGTCAGTCGGGGCAGGTTCTAGACAGAGTCTGGGCGAGTTGCAGAAGGTCTGGTAGAGTCGGGACAGGGTCTGATCAGGGTCAGGACATGGTCTGATAGAGTCGAGACAAGGTTAGGACAGGGTCTAGGCAAGGTAAGGTCGAGTCTGGACAGAGTCTGGGGATTTTCAGGGGATTTAAATAGAGTACAGGGTAGTCAGGGGATAGTGGGCAGAAGTGTAAATAAGGAACTCAGGGCTCGGGTTTACAGTCAGAGGATCCAGAATAATAGAAATAACAAGTAATAATAACCAAAAGAAAAAAAACAAGTAGAAGGAGATACTTACCTGTCACGCTGAAGACATGATTGACATTGTTGAAGTTGTCTATGCAGTGCCGAATTGAAGTTGGTTGATGCCAGAGTTGGTTGATCACGAGAGAGTGTTGATTGAAGTGATTGCCAGAGTCTATGAAAATGTCAGAGTTTTAGATTTGATTGATTGGTTAGTGTTCGGGATTGATTGGCGGACGCTGATGAAGGCCAGGGGACGGTTCGACAACCGTTCAAGAAACCGGTTGGGAACCGAATGGTAACTGATAACGAATAACGGTAAGGTGACCGACGTCGGCAGGATTGCCGACGTCGGCCGATAGGTGACCGACGTCGGCAACATCGGCCAGGTAACGATCGTCGTCGGCAGATGCATAATGAGGACAGAGTCTAGCTTTTAGCTCTCTGCTCATTTTTACATGCTGCCAGGGTCAAGGCTAGTAAGAAAATGGTTGACAGGGGCGAAATAGGCGTGGAAGAATAAAATGAAAGATGACCAGGGGAGTTGACACGATTTTGGTGTCTACATTTGCCCCTTTTTGTCTTGTTGGTTGTTCTGGACGAACTGCAAGACAAAAATAAGAGTGATTGCCCTAGGTGTGGGATAAGGTTGATTTCGTCTTGTTGGTTGTTCGAATGAACTGCAAGACAAAAAATAGAAAGCAGATTGCCCCGATTATGGATGAGGTATTCGCCCTTCAAAGCAGGAGTCAAGGGAAGGGAACCAAGAATCGGGTGCTGATTTGATGAAGAGATGGATAAAAAAGGGAAGGTGAGGGTGAACGCTGCAAAAGTCATGATTGCGCACATACCACTGCACGAGATGGTTAGGTCAAAGTGTCGCAGGTCAAGGGTCGAGGAGTGCTAAAATTGAAATAACCGGGCCCCAGCATTTAGTCATTTGCTGATCGGGTTATTCAATCTAAGCTGAAGCTCCAAATGGTCATCGTGTTCCAGGTATCCCGGGCTCAGGAAGTGCTCCTAGAAACACAAAAATGTCACAAGTAGTGCAGATCAACCGGCTTGCGATCCTATACTTATGAGGGTCCAAAAAAAAGGTCTGTGCACAATTCTGCTAACCAGTCATGAGATAGCATACATGCAAAAACAACCAAAGCAACAATGTCTTGAAGTGGTCGAGGTCGGAGGAGATAGGCATGATCTCCAATGGTTATGGGTCAAGGTGGATGGATGAACGAAAGGATGTGGCCGAGCTAACCTTAGAAAACGTCATGTGATCTGAGTGCTGCCTACATAGCCCTTGTGTGAAGGGCCTCAGGCCAATGTAGTTCTCCCTAAAAGGGAGGAATGGTCAAAGAAAATGATTGGTCTTGATCAAAGTTACAGAAGAGAAGGTTTGTCCATCAAGGAGATGAACAAACGGGGGTGGTCGAGCTAACCTCAGAGGATGTGTTATCTGAGTGCTGCCTACATAGCCCTGGTCATAGGGCCTCAAACCAATGTAGTTCGGACAAATTGAGAAGATTGGTCGATGATTGGATGTGGTCAAGTGTCGAAATGATGAGGGGAAGATGAGGATAAGATGATGCTACAGATGGTGTATTCTATAGAATTGGTCGAAAGGCTTTCATCCCTAGTAAGTTTCCATAGTCGTGATGGATGTATGCTAAAAAATGAATGAAGGTGTATTTATGCTTCAGCAAGTATTGGTTTATGCTTGACATAAATTGAGTCTGTTTGATAGTTTCCATGTGTACTGGTGTCCATAGAAACTATGCGAAAAGGACAAGGATGATGATAATGTCATGTTGTCGAGTTGTTGGTCTGAGAATGTTTAAGTTGAAAAAGGTTTGGTTAAATGTGACCCAAGTGAAAGATATGTGAAAGGCATATTGCTCTTTCATTGACAAGGACCAAAAATATAGCATAGATAGGGGTTATGAGAACTAAGAGCCCCATTCATGCGTGACGTCGTTGACCATAGTTATGTTAGAGCGGTAATTGAATCACTTCGACATTAAAGTGAGCTCGAAGTCCCTTGAGCAGGTGATAGGAGGAGAAAAGAGGGTAACCCATTTTAAGAGCAGAAATAACTATGCCCCTTTTTATAGGAGACCCAGAGACAACTATAAGTCAAGTCCATGACTCATTCATTTTTTTTTTTGGCGCAGACTGATCAATGCGGGAAGCCTACATAGAGATGTCATTTGCTTGGTGGTCAGTTGTGAAGCTGATCAATGTGGGAAGCTTCTAAAATAGTGCTGTTTATTGCCAGATTTAGTCATAGCCATCCTTCGAGGGAGTGGTCTATATTTTTGTTTAATATAAAGGCTTTTGAATAACTGTCATTCAAGGGAGCAGTCTATGAATTACAGCAATGATAGTACAGCTGTCCTTCGAGGGAGCAGTCTATTTTTTGATTTTGATATTGATATAGTGACCATGGATATTATGACATCTTGATTTGTTTTGACAGAAATGTGAGTCGTGGACAAGATTATAGAAGGTCAAGGGCTCCCTTTTATGAGGACAAAGCATTCATACAGCATAAAAGGGTTATAGGAATTGTTAAGAGGAATAGGGTTGAAAGGAAGTAGGATTAAGAGGACGGGGATTGCTCAAGGGATGAGCTCAAGTTAAGTGTCAAGTGGATGAATACTCAACTAACAGTAGAACGGTCGTAGATGCAACGCATTAAGAGGCTCAAGTTCTGGGCGTCCATCAAGAGAAGATAGACGATAAGTCCCTGATCCATACTTGTGCGTGATAATAAAAGGTCTGAGCCAATTAGGAGCAAACTTGCCTCGTTTACTTCGCTCCATATTGGTCACGTGTTGATTCTCTTTGAGGACGAGGTCTCCGATGTTGAAATCTCGTTCTCACAGATTTTTGTCATAGGTGCGTTTGATGCGATGTTGATAGACATGGAGATGATTAAGGGCAGCAAGATGGCGTTCATCAAGTAACTCAAGTTGAGCTAAGCGATCTTGACGAAAGTCATCGTTGGAAAGAATATCATGTAGAGAAATGTGAAGAGATGGGATCTGTACTTCGAGAGGTAAGATAGCTTCTATTCCGTACATGAGAGAAAAAGGGGTAGCACCCGTAGAGGTTCGGATGCTAGTGCGGTAAGCCCACAAAGCGAAGGGAATGTGAATGTGCCAATCCCTGCCTGTGTCACTAACCACTTTCATAAGAATTTTGGTGAGAATTTTGTTGGAAGCCTCGGCCTGCCCATTTTCTTGTGGGTAGTAAGGCGAAGAAAAACTGAGTTTGATGCTGAATGAGTCGCATAATGTTTGGACAGTTTTGTTTTTAAAGGACTTGCCGTTATTGGTGATGATTTTATGAGGGACACTGAAATGACAGATAATATGGGTGGTGATGAAGTCGACGATCTTGTCGGCTTTTGTGGAGACGAGAGGAATAGCTTCCACCCACTTGGTGAAATATTCAGTGGCTGTGATGATGGATTGATGACGAAGAGACGAATGAGGGTTAATCTCACCGATGAGATCTAAACCCCACTGAGAAAAAGGCCAAAAATCCTGAACGATTTGTAAGGTGTGACTAGGAAGATGAAGCAAGTTAGAGTGCTGCTGACACTTGATGCAACACCGAACATAGTCGCTACAGTCTTGATGAAGGGTAGGCCAATAATAGCCCAAACGAAGGATGCGCTTGGCAACCGAATTCCCACTGAAATGTCCACCACAAATCCCGTCGTGGACTTGCTGAATGGCTTAGGATGCTTCAGTGGAGGTGAGACAGCGAAGAAGGAGGCCGTCGAAGCCTTGCTTATAGAGAAGACCCCCTAGCATGGTATAGCGAGCGGTATGCTTGATAAAAGCTCATCATGCATTAATAGAGAGGTTGGGAGGAATGACAGAGAAAGATAAGAAGTCTACAAGTTGCTTATACCAAGCATCTTGTGGACTAGGGTCTATAGTGTTGACATGATGAATGTAAGAAGAGATATATGAAGGCAACGACACATGACGCACTGTGATAAAAAGTTTGGATGTAGATGAGGAAGATGGGATATGTGAAGCGAGAGAAGCCATGGTGTCAGCAAACTTATTCGTGAATCGAGGAACAGTCTGCAGGAGGAAATGGTCGAAAGATGCAAGGAGAATGTCAGCACGGTTTTTATACCTTTGCAAAATTTCATTTTTACAGAGGTATGAACCATTAACCTGATTGACGATGAGTTGCGAGTCGCCGAAGATGTTGATGGACTTGATGCTGAGAGAGAGGGCAGTCTGGAGTCCCAAAATTAAGGCCTCATATTCAGCCATGTTATTGGTACAATCAAAGTCGAGTTTAAAAGACAAAGGCATGGGCTCCCCTTCAAGTGGGATGAGAATAACCCCAACACCCCCACCTAGTTGACATTTGGAACCGTCAAAGAACATAGTCATCTGATAGGTGGTGTCGTCGGAGGAAAGCGTAGTGATAGACTCATAAGGGAATTCACACTGTGAAGGTTGATTGTCAGGAAGAGGGGCATCTGCTAGTTGATCAGTGATGGTTTGCCCCTTGATAGATTTCTGCTGGATGAATTCGAGATCGAACTCAGCAAGCAGCATGAGCCACCGAGCCATACGTTGATTTTGATATGGCTTGGAGTGCATATACTTGAGAGGGTCGGTGTGAGTGATGACAAAGGTTTTGTGACTAAGAAGATAGTGGTGAAGCTTAGTAGCAGTAAAGACTAACGCCAAACAGAGTTTTTCGATATGGGTATACCGAGTTTCATAGTCGACTAGTGTTCGGCTGATATAATAGACTGCTTGCTCACGGTGATGCTCGTCTCGGTGCGCGATCATGGCACCTAACGAATGGTTGGTGGCAGAGATATAAAGGTAGAAAGGTTGGTCATCTTTAGGTGGAATGAGGACTGGTGGAGAGACCAGATAGGTTTTGAGGGCTTCAAAAGCCTCTTGACAGTCCTCATCCCATTTAAAGGAGACGTCCTTCTTAAGGAGATGATGAAAAGGTTGGCAGCGGTCTGAAAGCTACGAGATGAAACGGCGAATGGACTGGAGCTTCCCTTGCAAACTGCGAAGCTGCTTGAGATTGGTCGGTGGAGGCATTTCGAGGATAGCGCGAATCTTGGAGGGATCTATCTCGATGCCACGAAAGGAAACGATGAAGCCGAGAAGCTTGCCAGAGAGGACCCCAAAGACACATTTCTTGGGGTTAAGATGAACATTGTATTGAAGAAGACGAGAAAAGATGATTGTGAGAATGGTTAAGTGGTCGCGACGAAGCTTGGACTTGCCGAGAAGGTCATCCACATAGTCCTCCATGATTTTGTGGAGGAGATCATGGAAAATGTAGGTCATGGCGCGTTGATATGTGGCACCAGCATTTTTCAAGCTGAAAGGCATGACTCGATAGCAAAAAGTCCCCCATGGGGTGATAAAGGTAGTCTTGTGCTGATCTTCTGGAGCAATCAGGATTTGATTGTATCCTGAAAACCCGTCCATAAGAGATAGCATCTCATGGCCGGCCGTAAGATCAACAAACTGGTCAATGTTAGGAAGAGGAAAGTCGTCTTTAGGACAGGCTAAGTTAAGGTCACGATAGTATGTGCAGATCCGAATCCCCCCAGTTGCCTTGGTGACTGAAACGATGTTAGAGACCCACTGCGGATAATCGATGGGCTGGATGAAGGAGACAGAAAGGAAGCACTGAAGTTCCTCTTTGACAAGGAGGGCAACGCGAGGATGCATCTTTCGAAGCTTTTGCCTGACAGGCTTAGCCTCTGGTTTGGTGACAATGTTATGGGTAACGATGGTGGGGTCGATGCCAGGCATATCACTGTAAGTCCAGGCAAAGGCCTTGCTATGGTTGGAGAGGAAATGGGTATAGTCAAGCTGCTCCTGAGCGTCTAAAGATTGGCCAATCTTTAAGACATAAAGAACATCAGAAGAAGGAAGGTTGATGTCAATGGTTGATTCATTTAACATAACCTGGGTCTCAGAAGGGAGGGAGCGCTGGATGAAAGAATCGTCAGCGCCCATGTAAGAAAGAATGGCGTCATCGTCAACGCAATGAACAGTGTGAATGGTTGCCGACTCATCTTCGATCATGCTGGGAAAAATGAGAGGGAGAGAATTGGACACCCCATTGAGCTGATAAGTTAAGGGGTCCAGGCGGATGGTGTTTATGGAAAAAAAAAATTAGGAGGAATGGAAACCACTGACTCCGTAGGTGAAGGGGGCGAAACAGGCGAGTGTGGAGGTGATTGGTCAATGATTGGTTCAGGACAAAGGTCTAAAGGGTCTTGAGTAGGGTCATGATATCCCAGACCATATCGTTTCTTGGCATCATTGAGCGATTGGATAGGCTGATGAGAGCCTTGCTCATAGCGTCTGAAACTAAAACCCTTCCATGCACACCTGTAAAGGTAAGTGTGTGCAAAAGCGGGGTTGCTAAGAAATGAAAAGTCTGATGTGAAAGGTTGAGGTGAAGAAAGAGGATTACCGTCAATAGGAGCTTGATTAAGCCCCCCATAGACGAGGTTAGTGCGAAGGTGAGGGGGACCATAAGGTATGATCATCCCTATCTGATGGTCGTAGATGGGGCTATGATGAAGACGTCCATACTCTTGTGGAGTTTGGAACATATCTAAAGCCAGCAAGCGATATTCTCCCAATGAAAGTCTTTGGAAGACGTCTTCCATGGGATCTGTGGTCATCGCTTGAAGGGGAGGTGTAAGGGCGACTGCCTGTTGCGAACTGGTCGAAGCTTCAGTAGATGGAGGCAGTGCCGGGGTTAACGGCTTGATAGGGATGAGGACATCATTTGGATGGTAGGTGGTGTTGCATGTTTTGAAGGGCGAAGGGTCAGCAAGAATGGTGTGAACTTGTCCGTCATGCTCAAATTTCACACAACAGTGCAGGGTGGAGGGGACACAGGACATGGCATAGATCCAGCGTCGGCCCAGCAAGATGTTGTATTGAAACTCTCCTTCGATGATGTAGAAGAGCTCTAGGACTATGCGTGGACCAACGCGAATATGAAGAACAACTGTGCCAATGGTCGTGGCAGTAGTGTCATTGAAAGAGCGCAAGATTGCGTCAGTTTTGGAGACGCAATTCTTAGGAAGAGCCAACTGATCAAAGGCATGGGTGGAGATGATGTTGATGCTAGCGCCTCCGTCAATCATAACGCGTTTAATGCGTGTTCGATCGATATAGGCAGTGATGAAGAGGGCAGCGTCCTGATCTTCCGTGTTATATGTAGGAATCTCAGAATCGTTGAATGTAATGGAGGCAACAGGGGCTAAGGAGTGGACAAGGGCAGCAAGTGGTTGGGGGTCCTTGGGTTGGACCTCCGCTACTTGTAGGGCTTGGATGAGGGCCTGACGATGTTGGGGCGAGGTTTGGATGAGATCGTAGAGGGACATCTTCACAGGCGTCTGGTGAAGTTGTTTCAACATGGAGTCGTGGATTGGTCTAGAAGAAAAAGAAGAAGAGGAGGGTTGAGGCGTGCCAAGGATAGAAATCTTAGGCTTAGGCGGTTGAGGTGGATTGACAAAAGGGTAGGTCTAAGGAATGGCGGTTTTTTCTTTCACCTTGTCCTTTTGTGACCTAGTAGTAATGTGAATGGCATTGATTTCAAAGATGGGAGGTGAAGGTGATGAGGGAGTTGTAACCAGTTGATGAGATGTAGAGGTAGAAGGGTTATGAGAAGGAGTCAGGGGTCGGTCGAAAGTGTCCTCAAAGAGAAGAGTGTCTTTCTCCAGATAACGACGAATGACAGCCTTGAGGGCACAGCAAGCCTCGATGTCGTGTCCTGGTGTACGATGATATAAACAAATCTTCGTGTCGTCGAACCAGGAGGGTTTAGACCCAAGAGGTTGGAAAGGCTTGATGGGTGGAAGAGTTATGCTAGAAGTTTGCAAAAGTCATTGCAAGATTAAAGAGTATGAACCCACTAAAGGATCTGTGCTCATCGATGTATGCGATGTCGGTGACTTTTGCTTGGGCAAAGTTGGAGGAGGCTTTCGTACCACCTTCTGGGTTGATGGTGCGATGATAGGCAGAGACGGTACACTCTTCATGAGAGGTACTGCCCTTTTGGGAGAGGGTAGGCTAGTGGTCGGTAAAGGAAGTAAAGGAGGCAACCGATTTTGATTAGAGGTTGAAGTGGGAAGGATTTTGGTTAAGGTTGAAGGATGCGGGCCCAAAATGGAGGGCAATGGGGACAAAAGAGGAGGCATTCGCCTCTGTGGTTTGGCAGTCTTTTGTGATTTGGGTTGAAGACTACTATTAGTTGAAGTCTGGTTTAAGTCCACCTTCACTTGTGGATGAGTGAGGTTGGAGATGGGGCGAACGCCAAGCGATTTGATAGGTTTAGGCGGAGTAGATGAGGGTTTTGGTTTTGATGAGGTTGATGGAGATGTAGATGGTCTAGGGGCAGAAATCTGATTTTTGTTGATAGTCTTAGGAGGTTTTGCCATGGGAGGATTAGCAGCATGAGATGAGAGGGCCCAGGCTTGTTGAAGAGCTGTGAGACGGTCCCACAATCCTTGATGTTCCACTTTCCTAGAAGGGAGAAGTTTGAGTCTCTCCACTAGTCGGGAAAATGGCTGAGAAGATGCGGGATGAAGTTTGGACTCTTGAGAAGATGCCGACGGTTGTGGGACTGAAGGTATGGTAGTTTCGACCCCAAAGCATGGTGAAGTCTTGACAGGTTCATGTTTGGTTGGAGATGAAGGAGAGATAGGTTCTTCCCTGGGTGGAGAAGAAACTGGAGAATGAAGCTCCTCAAGTGGATAAAGGGCAGGGATGATAGTGCCCTCCACTTGTGGTCGAGGAGTAGCAAAAGTTGGGTCTTCCATGGGCAGCAAGAAGGAAGATGGTGAAACTGGCTGTACAGGTAAGGTCGAGGCATCCTCCAAAATGAGAGAAGTTGAGGGAGAACTAACCAGAGAAAGAGGTTCGTCCACATGTGATGGACTAATGGATGAACTCACCTCTTGAGGTTGGTTAGAAATGAGGGGCGAGACCGTATTGACTGTTCGAATATTATGTTCATGGGTATTGTCAGTCAAGGTCTGGACGTTGTTTTGGGTTGGTGGATGATTAGGGAACGGTTGTTTGAAAATATCGATACCCTGATTAGGAGGGGCATTAGGATTGTCGAGGATGAGGTCACCCTTTTCCAACATGTCTTGGATTTTGTTTTTAAGGGTTTTACAGTTGCCCGTGTCATGACCTTTAACACGGTGGTAGTTACAGAAGTCATCTTCCCTATACCACATAGGGATAGTGTGTGAGGGATCAAATTGTGGTGGTGGTCGGATCTGAGGGAGATTGATGGCCCCTTGTTTGACGAGTTTTTCCAGCACATACGCGTATGATTCTCCAAGTGGAGTAAACTGTCGCTGTATGTATCTCTGCTAAAATTGGCGAGTGGCACTCATAGATGTGGATGGTTCAGATTGATTAGTTGAAGGTGAAGAGGAAGAAGATCTAATAACCACAGCATTTGCTGAAGCTTTAGATTTAGGATTGGATGAGGAAGGCTTAGAAGAGGGGTCATTGGTTTTGGAGTTAGGATTCTTACTCCGCAACTTGACTTTATTCTCCTCGACGGCACGTAACTCAAGTTTACGAGCCATCGTGAAGGCTTCATCAAAAGTGCGGAAGGTCTGAACCCTCAAGGTAGAAGAAATATGTTTAGCGCAGGCTTGAGAGAAAAGTTCAATAAGCTCAGGCTGGGGTAAGGAAAATGAAAGTTGATTGATAAGGCCCCTCCACCGAGCGACGAAATCAGCAATGGATTCATCCTCGAACTAGGGGATAGAATAGAGGTCTGTGATGGAGACCTTCTTGGTGATATTGATGGAGAAATGATCAAGGAAGAGCTGGGCCAACTGAGTGAACATGAAGATGGAATGGCTAGGAAGAGAGCTGTACCAGTCAAGTGCAGCACCCGAGAGAGACATGGGAAACGTGCGTAAGAGCAATGCATCGTCGTGGGCGATAAGGTAACAGGCGTGTCTGAATGCCCGTAAATGTTGTTGTGGGTCTTCCTTGCTTTGGAAATGAGAAAACTTAGGAAGTTCCCACTGGCTAGGATATGGTCTGATGGGGACAGAAAGATGGATGTGCTCGTTGCAGATTTGTTTATACGAGAGAGTGTTGCGTGAGCCGGTAACAGAAGTCTCTAGGTTGGACATTTTATCCATCAGCATCTTGATAATATCTACTGATGGATTGGTGGGTGGAATGCCTCCTAAATTGTAAGGCGCTTGAAAGAGGCTGGAAGAGGTGTACGACGTAGTCGGTTGTACCAATAAGGGCGCAACGTACGGATGACTAGTCGTAGGGATAGAAGAAGTGACTAAGGATGGTTGGATAGAAGGCATGGCTAGGTTTGATGTTGTCATGGGAGGTTGGCTAGAGGTAACATGGGCCAATGGATAGGTAGCCACCCTAGTGTTGATAGGAGTAAGGGTAGGCGGAATGGAGACGACTAAGTTTTGAAAGGGGGCAGAAAGTGGTTGAGTGGGCTGAGATTGATAGGGGGCCGAAACCTCGGTGAAAGTGGGCCCAACGATGGAAGGAGAGGCCACGCTTGGATGGTTGGTAAAAGGTTGGTCATTGGTTGAGGCAACAGCCTGCGTATCTGAGGGTTGGACTACGGACGTCGTTGATACGACCGCAATTTTGAGGAGAGAAGTCAGCATTCCATAGATTGGATTGCCTGAGGAGTCTCGCGTTCGGGTATTCACGAGATAGTGTTGCAAGGCTGCGGTATTGAGGTCCAAGAATCGTGTGAAATCTTGGTCCCCTTCTGGGATAATAGGCGTTTGGGTCGGAGATGGTCTGGTAGGAGTTCTTTTAGTTTTCGAGTTGAACTCCATTATAGGGTTGGTTTTAGGTGGGGTAGACGGAAGGGGATGATGCCTCGTGTGATCGACTAGAGCCTTGGCTTGGCTATGAGTCAGAACCATTCAAGGCAAGGAAGAACGTCCTCACAAGCTCAAACAAGCAGATAAGAACTAAAAAAAGATGAAGACACAAGCAGATCCTAAAACCCTAGAAGTAAATTATTAGGATTATAGTGGCTTATGCCTTAGAATATGTGTAGAGGAAGATTGGCTTTTGAGTCAGGTCCTAGAAGAAGCAGTCTATGGATGGTTTCGGGTTTTGTTATGGTGCTCAAGAAGTCTGTGTTAGCTTTCGTACAGGGCTGGTGCTAAAGAGCAAGCTCCCCTCACTTCACGATTCCAGTGGTTAGCTGGTTTCGCTTAGCCAAAATATACTTCCACTAGAGATTATCTTCCGCCAGAGAACGGAGTGGGCTTTCCCCTTGGTGATGAAATCCAAGTGAGATTGCCAGGACGGGTAAGGTATCCGCTGGGGGATGAAATCCCAGTCGGGCCTTGTCTCAGGTAAGTTAAAATGTTTATTTTATGCAGGTGGTTTGGTCGTGTAATATGAAGTGATCTAGATTAATTCAATATGCGGTTTAATTACTATGTGTGGTCTAAGAGATGCAGGCAAACAGAAATGAATGCAAAGTGTTTTAATGCCCAAGTCGAAATGTTTGTTCGTATGAAGACGAATGGAGAAAGAGTCGAAGAATATGAGTTTTAGCTAGTCTAGAAGTGCAAGAAAGAAAGAAATGTTCGTTTTAGTCCTGCTTATGATGTCATTAAGAAGAGACGAGAGGAGGTGAAAAGGAAGGAACCTAATGCACCTAAATGAATGAAAGAAAGAGAGAAAGAACCCAAGGAGGACCTAGGATCCCACCGGGCGTGCCAGAATGTTTCTATGCAAAATTGCTTTCTACATTCAAAGAAGAAATAAGAAACTAAAAGAAATGGTCAAGGCTAGAAGTACCTGATAAAGTTATGCGCACCGAAATCAGACGTTGGAAGATTCTCCTCTTTGGCTGTGGAGGAATGACACCTGTGAAGAAAAAGAGACTAGATGAAAAACGTTAGTCAAGGATATGGTGGGCTGTCAGGCGAACGCCCGATCCTGAAAGTACGAAGACTTCCTAGAAGGATATCAACCCACTGATAAAAAAGCGAAATATTTGACGAAAGTAGATAATGAAAGATAAAATGACAAAAATAAATGACAAAAAATTAAAATGCGTACTTGATAAGCAGCACTGTTCTGCACAGTCACCGGCATCGGTCTTTGTGGTGCCGACGTCGGTTAGGGAAGGTGCCGGCATCGGTCAAACTGTCGGCGTCGGTCTGGGTAGTGACCGGCGTCAGTCGGGGCAGGTTCTAGACAGAGTCTGGGCGAGTTGCAGAAGGTCTGGTAGAGTCAGGACAGGGTCTGATCAGGGTCAGGACATGGTCTGATAGAGTCGAGACAAGGTTAGGACAGGGTCTGGGCAAGGTAAGGTCAAGTCTGGGGATTTTCAGGGGATTTAAACAGAGTACAGGGTAGTTAGGGGATAGTGGGCAGAAGTGTAAATAAGGAACTCAGGGCTCGGGTTTACAGTCAGAGGATCCAGAATAATAGAAATAACAAGTAATAATAACCAAAAGGAAAAAAATAAGTAGAAGGAGATACTTACCTGTCACGCTGAAGACATGATTGACGTTGTTGAAGTTGTCTATGCAGTGCCGAATTGAAGTTGGTTGATGCCGGAGTTGGTTGATCGCGAGAGAGTGTTGATTGAAGTGATTGCCAGAGTCTATGAAAATGTCAGAGTTTTAGATTCGATTGATTGGTTAGTGTTTGGGATTGATCGGCGGACGCTGATGAAGGCCAGGGGACGGTTCGACAACCGTTCGAGAAATCGGTTGGGAACCGAATGGTAACTGATAACGAATAACGGTAAGGTGACCGACGTCGACAGGATTGTCGACGTCAGCCGATAGGTGACCGACGTCGGCGACATCGGCCAGGTAATGATCATCATCGGCAGATGCATAATGAGGACAGAGTCTAGCTTTTAGCTCTCTGCTCATTTTTACATGCTGCCAGGGTCAAGGCTAGTAAGAAAATGGTTGACAGGGGCGAAATAGGCATGGAAGAATAAAATGAAAGATGACCAGGGGAGTTGACACGATTTCGGTGTCTACAGGATGGTGTCAAGATCATTCTTGCCAGTCCATTCCTTAATAGTGGGAAAATCCACTTGAGGTTTTGGGAGCTTGTAATAATTCTCAAAGGCCAGTGGGGAAATGAATGAAATAATTACAAAGGTCTTTTCATGAATAATCTAACCCTAATCAATCCTATAGTCCTTGAAAATAAGATCAAGGATGTCGATACAGTGGATTGCCTCTGGTTTGGTGACCACATGGTGGAAGCTAGACATTTTAACTACAACTAGGTCATAGTACCTCCTGGCTATAGTGGCAATCTTCTTCTCTTCTTTAGTAATGGCTTGCATCTCCTCAATGGTCCAAAAAATCTTGGACCAATTCTTATTGCCTATGTTTAATATAAAAACATCAGGTCTATGTCTTTAAAGATCCTCCCTTCATTGTCTGTAGACAAATATAATTCTGTCTCATCCCTATATTATTGTCTCTGAGCTGCCATGGTTTCTAACTCTTGAAAATTGCTCTCAATTAGATTGCAAATGGTCTATGGCTTAGTTCTTTTGGTGTTCAAATTCCAATTAGACTTTTTTTTTGCTTAACTATGTTCAGTTTAAGCTCAAATTAGGGATTTTATTCAAGTTTTAGGGCTTCAAAGTTTTATTTGGACTTTGGCTCATACATGCTTCATATTTGATTTAGACCTTTGCCTTTATATGTTTGTATTCTCAAACACATACGATCTCCACTTTTGTCATTTTGTGCTTGCATGGTGCTTATTTGGTGTTTATCTGGCATTTTTCATGACATTTTTCATAAATGCTTTTGAAGCACTAACTATTGGCATTTAAAAATGCCTTTCACTTCACAATGTCAGATCAAGATCCTGGATCAGTGTAGACCATTTATTTTGATCTGATCCCTTGCTTGATCTTTGTTCGTTTTGGTACTAAGCCTCATGGTTATGCCATTTGGCACCTCCACGAGCTTTCTGAGCTCTGGCACCTTTATCAATTACATATTAAATGAGTGTCTACCACATGTGGGCTCTCAAACTCTATCAAAAAGTCATCGATGATTTTGCACCGTTGGATCACCTACCATGATGAAGCATGAATTGACAGATCTTGAAAAATGCATGGACATTAATCAACATTGTTATTTAAGTGGGGACTTAGGTTTGAATTCCTTAGGCTAAGGTTGATTTTATGTTTATTAAACATGAAATAAAATTTAGGCTAAAGTGATTATGCCTAATTTTTTTAAGATTTATACAAAAAGGGGACCAAGCTAAATATTTTAAGCCATGGTTTATGTTGTATATAATAAACACAACACATACTTTGGGTTAATATACTTATGTTAATCTCTTAGAATATTCTCAAAGGGGTCAAAGTGATATGAGGACCAAAATGATAGATTTTGACATAGGGCTTTATTGTATTAATAAACATGATAAAATATTTGGTTAAAAGCATTTGGGCTAAGTTTTATGTCTCAAAGACCATTTAAAAAAATAAGATCTAGTATAAGTCTCTATCCTAAGATTCATGGCATTCAAACAAATGCAATTGGGACCTTATGATATAAACTTAGAATAAATTCATCTTTGCATATATTTAGACTATGAGATCATTTCAATATTTACAGTTTAAATATCTTAAGTGTTTGAACATCCTCTGAGGGGTCCCATTAGTCTACAATGTAATTCATGAGCTTTTAATAGAATTATGGAGTATATCCTAGTCTTGAGCAAAATGATCCATTAGCTTAAATTTAATAGCCTCAAAGATGTCAAATATATCCTCACAGATGTCAAATGATGGTCATACGAATGTCAAATTTAGGTTTGTGAAGTCTTAGTTTTGATGGGTTTAATGTTGACAATCACACGAACATCAAATACATCCTCATGGATGTCAAATGATGGTTTTACAAATGTCAAATTTAAGCTCATCAAATTTTTGTGTTCTAATGCTAGAGCACCATGTGGTGACTCTACAGAGCTTCTTGGGGTCTTGGAGTCAACTCGCTTCATCTAATCAAAAGTCATGATAGAGTGAGAACCATCTGATCGTAATCTAAATAGTTTCACATGAGTGGCTCTTTTTGATATGTGAAACCTTTTACTTTTAATTATTGAATGTGAAATTAGTGTATGGTGACTCCATGGGCCTCCTGAGATCTTTGAATTTTCTATGTCAACTTTGCTCTTTTTGATTAAATGCTATGATGAAGTGAAATCTATTGATCGTGATCTGAATGCTCGAACCTGATTAGTCCAAAGGACTAAATGCTAAATTTATCAATCTTTTCCTTATTCTATTCGATTAAAAGGCATGAGGATGTGTGGATCATCAGATCCTTCAAGGTGCATGGTAATTAAGTTAGGACCTAGGATGAAAGAAACTTAGGCTAAGGCATTTAAATTAAGGTCTTGTTCATGTTAATAAATAGGAATGGGGCCTTACTGTTAAAGCTTTAGGCTAAGTAAGTAATAAAGGGACCATGTTGGAAAAATTAAAAGGACCTTGTTAGATAAAATTGGATCACATTAGAAATATAGGAAATAAAAGGGGGAATTAAAGTGGACCAAGGCATATTTTTAGGCTAAGGTTTGGTCATGTTAAAAAGCATGACCAAGCCTTAATATAAAATTTGGGTTTAAGTCCAAAATAAATTTAAAGTGTTCTTGCCAATTTGTTCCTTCCAAATTCAAATTTGAACCAAGGATTTATGCTAGGGTTTTAGAACATGAATCCATCAGCAAGGACTCTATGGAACCTATAACTATGAGACATGAAGACCAATTATTAGCAACATTAGGTAAGCTTAAATTAAAATCATAAATTAGTAAGTTAATCTTATCAAAGTGGATGATCTTCAAAATCTAATAATATTCAAAATAGGCCATGCTTTTAGGGTTAAGCTTCAAAATATCTCAAGGGTCCCAAATTTTAAAAGTGGAGGTATATTGACCTCAATAAATGGTGACTTTTGGGGGAACATAGCAATATGTTCAAACTTAGAGACTCTAGTTCAGACAAAAAACTAAGTCATCCACTCCACTTGATCCATGCCATTATCTAGATTACTTTATCATTGAAATAAACCTTACACTTACAAAATTGGGATCAAACATTAAGACATATCCATGTTGTGTGTGTGCTTTGATTCCACTTACTATTTGCCATGGGATTCTGGGGACAAATTTCAGGTTTCATATCTTTAATCATTACCATTGACTTGGATCATTGTTATATATTCATTAAAAACCATTCTTTTAGTTTAGAGAAGGCTTGGGCATTGCTTTTCTACTAGCTAAGCATCTATAGCCCTGACAGAGATGCCTTTGGATCCACTCATGACCTTACTCTACTGTCAGTCAGGCATCCATAGCCCTGATGGAGATTACCAAAATCACCTATGCTTGAAAAGCTTTTGATTTCACATTACACTCTTATTTTTTGTATTTTTATACCCTTTTATGCTTTCAACAAGGTTGGGAACTAGGGTAGCTAGGTTTAAGGATTTGGTCAAGTGTTTGATCCTTAGAGAATTACCTATGGTTGAAACCCTTGTCCTAAGCAATGATGTTTATTAAGTGCAAGTATGACTATGCCTCAATAGATTAAGATTTCATCCTATAATTTCAACTCATCTTAAAACCAAATTTAGGTCAAGATAATGTTTAGGTTCTCATGGAATAGTTGGCCTCTTTAATTATTCTTTACTAGTTTCTCTAAATCACAACATTAGGCTCACATTTCAGACCCATGGTCAAGATATGTACTATGTTCATACCCACATTCATGAACTTTAGAGATTCAATAAAACTAAATAAACTTTGAGCTCATGCCTATCCAAAAGGACTTATTGAAAACAAGGAACAAGGAAACAAAATCAAATACACAACAAAAGCCACAAAGCAAGAAATAAAGGAACAAAAAGATATATACATACTTATATACAAATAAGGGATAGGAAGGAAAGAGATAAAAGAAACTAACTAACCTACCTACACTAAGTCTAATCATCTTACAATTTACTCCATAAAGACCTCAGGAGGAACAACAAATAAGTAATACTTGAGGTACTACCCATTTGTGGGTAGTGTGAACTCTATTGCTTGTAGATATTTGAGTTTGAAGGTGTTGTTTCCTAGTGTGTCTGCAATTCGATAGGGGCCAATCCATAAGGGTGTCAACTTACCATACCTTCCCTTAGGCTTAGATGTTTTGTTTCAAAGGAGAACTAAGTCTCTTTATCTGAACACCTTGATCTTTGATATTTTGTCAAACCACCTCTTCATCGTGGTTTGATGTCTACTAAAATCAACAAAGGCTTTCTCCCATGCATATTCCATCTAGATGATGTCTAATAATATTAAATTTCCAAGCTCCTAAATTTCTTCCATATATTCTTGCATGAATTTTTACGTAGGCAACTTGAGAGTGATAGGAAAGATAGGTTCTTGGCCATACACCAACAAAAATGGTGATGACTTTAAGGCTTGCTTGATCCTTATCTTGTCTACCCATAATCCATTCTTAAGAATCTTGTGCCAAGTCCCAAGTTTGTCTTCAATAGAATTCTTGAATACCTTCATTAAGTTCTTATTGGTAGATTTAAAGACTCCATTGCCTTGGGGATAATAGTTTGATGAAAACTTGAGGCAAATTCCATTATCATACGCCCATTATATCATCTCAATAGATATAAATGTAGATCTATTATCAAACACCAAAGATACTAGAGTTCCAAATCTAGTACAAATGTTCTCCTCCAAGAAACTGATCACTTCTTCCATCCTGTATTGTTTGGTGGCTACAACTTTAGTCCACCTTGTACAATAATCTATGGTCATTAGGATATACTTGTGACCTTTGGATGAATTAGTGTTAATTACCCCCACAAAGTCTAACCCACATTGTGCAAAGGGTTTATCAACATGATTGGTTGTAAAGGCATTGCTTCCTTAGGCTCTTTGGTGCTAAAGATTTGGTAGGAGTGACATTCCCTCACATGATTATGAGCATCCTTGTAAATAGCTAGCCAATAATATCCAGATCTAAGAATATTTTGGGTTGTAGTCCTCTTAGATGGGTTCCCATTGCCAAAATTCTCATGGAAGGTACTCAAGATATGGTTAGCTTCTTCTTTTGATACACATCTCAAGTAGACCCCTTCAAAGGTCTTCTTGTATACAAGCCCATCTTTGATCAGATAATGGGATGCTTTAAGCCTTAAATCCCTCTTTTGCTCCCTTATTAGTCTTATAGGATATGTACCATTGATTAGTAAATGAATGATGGAATCATACCACTCATTAGCTTGAAATTTTTGCTAATCAACTTACATAATACTTAGCTTAGGGATAATATTAACAATCATCTAAATCAGACATTGGCACCTTACCAATTTTTCCATTTTCATTTTTATGTCATATTCCTATAAAACTGACATCCTTTTACCTCTACATTCCCCAAGTTCATTCTAGCTCAGTATGACTTTTGTGGCAAGGTCAAGTAGGATAGCATGCACCTTATTTATAAAGATATAGTGCCTAAATTTCTTTACTAACTTAATTAATGCATATGCTTGTTTATCAATCAATGAATAATTCAATTCAACATTCTTAAAGTTAGTACTCATGAAAGCTATTGGATGATCACACCCCTCAACCTTCTGAGTTAAAACTATAGCCATAGTATGGTCAGATGCAAAAAAATAAAGATAAAAGTCCTTTGAAAAGTTAGGACTTATCAGTACTAGAGCTTAGCTAATTGCTTCCTTGATATCATTGAATGCCTTCCTAGATTCCTCATTCCAAGTGACCTTAGCATCCTTCTTTATCATGTCATTCAATGGATTGACAATATCTTCTACACTTATAAAATACTTTCTATAAGTGCATAAAGTGATCTTCCCTATTTTTAGAAAAAAATAGTTAGACCATTTATATAAATAATGATACACTTACCAATCAGACCTTGGAAGGCATGGTCTATGGCCCTTTGAAAAGTAGCTCCTACATTGATTAACCCAAAAGGAATTATTTTGTAGGTGAAGGTCTCCCATTTGGTTATGAAAGTTGTCTTCATCATGTCTTCTTTATCAACCAACACTTGGTCGTATCCTAAAAAGCCATCAAAAAAAGACATCATGGCTGATCTTAAAATAATTTGTATCACCTATTCAATAGAGGGAGGAGGATAGTTATCCTTTTCATATGTTTTGTTTAAATTTATAAAATCAATGCATATCCTAATCTCACCATTCTTCTTCATGACTAGCACCAAATTGGCCACCTAGGTAGAATGCTTGATGGGAAACACAATTCTAGCATCTAGTAATCTCTTGACCTCTTTGAAGATCATTGGTTCTAGGATAGGGTTGATAGGTATTTGATTTTATCTAAAGGGTTTATAAATTTATTTAAGGGGTATAGTATGGGTGATGACTCATAGATCAAATATCTTTAAGTCATCATAGGACTAGGCTATGACATACTTATACTTGGCAAGCAACTCTTTGGCCTTCTTGTTCTCAATGTTAGCGTAGGTTTTTCCAACATTAACTAGCTGGGGTTGATCTTGGTGGCCAAGATCTATTGCATTTTAGCCTTTCCCAGTTGCCTTGGGAATCCTAGAAACCTCATCCAGTTTATCTTGACCAAACAACCTCTCTAAGGAAATCATTCCTTTGGGAATTTTATTGTCATTCAATTGAAAGATATTACCCTCAAACCTACCATCTCTAAGTGCATTTTTATCAATTTCATCAATGATCTGAGCCTCAAATTCTCCAAAATTAGTTATGAAATATAATATCTATTGATAATAACTAAAGACTTGAAAATAATTCACATTAACTAGAATTAAAGGATAAGGCATCAACTCAATGCTAAAGTTGGGTGAGTCTTGGTTAGGTATGAGGTTGGCTATAGCAGATGCCAACTCATCAACAACTTGATTTTATTATTTGGGGATGGAGATAATGCTAAAGGCATAAAAATACTTAATTAGATACTAGACATTAAACTTATACCTCTTGAGATATGAGAGTTTGCATTGATATTTGCTTCTCACCTGTTTGACTACTAGATTTGAATCACCATAGACTAGTAATTCTTTGACTTTATTTTTTATAGAAAATTTCAAGACTAGGATAAAGGCCTCATATTCAGTAATATTATTAGTGAAAGGGAATTGGAGTCTATAAGAAGAAAGTTATTTATTACTAGTTGGATCAGTTAGAGTAATGCCAACCCTAGATCCAAACTTAAACCTATCACTATCAAAATGTAGCTTCCATAACACAGGAATAACATGAGTACTCTTAAGATCACATACCTTTATAGTTTATAGGTTGAAAACCCTTAGGTCTAAGTTAATTATGTTGACTCTTTCATTGATAGAATTGTACTTAGTGATCATGTGCTTCATTCTTGGCTCTCTCTCAACCCTGATCTGGTTTAGAACTCCTTTCTAAGGTAGCCATAGATGTGAACAATTTGTGGACATGTATCCATTTAAAAATTTGGTCCATTCCCTGCTTAATAAGATCCCATAAACATTAGGAATGTTAACAACTTGGATATCAATAAACTACAATACTCTAGGTTCAAAGGCTAATTATATATTAACATTTAATAATTCCCCAATTAACTTAACTTTAGACTTGTCTAATTGAGTAACAACTCTATTAGACTTAATAGGTGTCAAGCCAAGTTGTCTACAAATATATGTTGGCATGATATTAGTAGATGCACCAGAATATAATAAACAATTATGTAAATTATTATCGAACATCCTAATTATGATAAAAAATGGGGGGGATTCTACCTTAGCTTTGTGTATAGTCACATTAGCATTGTCAACTTTGGGTGGTTTGTTGGATTGCTTTGACAATGATTCTAGCAAGAGGTCCTTTTATTCTATGATCTATGTTAATTCATGTAATGTGATGTTAGATTTTATTTTCTTCATGTATTCAATAATATTATAACCAATTTTATTTGAAGAATTAGGAACATTGACATTATGCTTGCAGGTACTCCCTTTGGGTGGTTTTGAATCATTGCTTGAAAAAGTGTCTGGACTAGTTCCAAAGTTATTTGGAGGTGTTGGGGTAGTCAAGGGCTGCCTTTTATCTTTATTCCTCAAAGGGTAAGTATTCTTCAAGAATTTTTGGAAGGCTTGAATCTCTTTAGGGGCATCATCAGGTTCATTATCCTCTTGAAAGGGGAATTCAAATGTCTCCACCATTAAAGTTTGATCAATAGGCTTGGATCCTAAAGTATCTGCACCACTATCTTTGTTAGGGACCACTTTAAATATGTCCAAATCTTCTTGGAAATCTTCAAAAGCCTTACAAAACTCAATGCAATCAATCTCACTATGTTTGGTTGTATAATGCACTATATAATAATCAGGCAAAATAATGTTATTAAGATTAATGTCCATGATCCTCTTTGTCAAAGATGGTTCATTATTCTTATTATTATGGAAACTATCATTTAAAAAACTATTATTTGGCCTATTAAACCTTTGGAATGAGAAGTTCCTACCAGAGCTCTCTCCACTATTGCCAACTTGTTTTTGTAGTTGAAGAAAATTAGTGCTAAAATTTTGGACCATTTTCAAGATAGATTCATTCTCATTCTTAAGAGTTTCAAAATTATGCACCTGATTATTATTAGTACCAACAACTGGTACTAAATATCTTGGATCATTTACATTGAACCCATTAGTAGTAGGACGACTCAAGAATCCTAGGTTCTGATTGGGAGCAATATGACTTAAAGGCAATTGATTGAGATTTGGGATTTGATTCAAGGCTGGAACATTCTGATTGTTGTTGGGGAAGATGTTTAGAATAGGCACATGTGGATTCATATTTTGGATAGAGTAGGCCATTTGTCCTTAGGGTTACATTTGATCATTGATGATTAGTGCTTCAGAATAAGCCCTGGCTAATGGAGTTGTAGTTGGAAGAGGTCTTTTTAAAAATACAAAGGTCATAGCATCTACTGCATCCTTATAGATTTCTAGAGCTAAAACATCACTAGGCTTATAAGGTTCTATAGTCCTTTTATACATTTTATGAAATCTATCATTAAAAGACCTTATGGGCTCACTTGCATCCATTCCAATGGTGGTCAAATGGTGGCATATGACACATGGACTAACAATTTTTCCAAATTAATTTATGAAAATATTAGTGAAACCATCCTAGCTAGTAATATAGTTATCAAGCAAATTGAGAAACTATTCATATGAAACATATTTAAAAGTAAAGGTGAACAAATTGCATGCTGCATCTTCATGTGTGACATTTAGTAACCTTAAAGCAGCTTTGAAAGATTTAATATGTTCCTCAACATTTATAATACAAGTTGGACTAAATTTTGGCAAGTATTTTTTAGGATTACGTGGGAGATCATGTACCACACCTGACACATTGATTGATTAATCTCCCAACGAAGCCATACTTGGACTAAGTTCAAAGGCAAAGATACATTAAGGAGGAGAAGTTGACAAATATTTGGAATGTTTATGCCTACCTTTATCTCACCTGGTTCTTTTATGAAATTCAAGCTCAAGTAAAGGCTCTCTTGTCTCTGAATGTGATCTTGTTTAGATCCTTGGAAATTCCAGCTTAAAGATTGAAGATCTTGTTTGAACTATGATGTGATAAGTTAATCTTTATAAAGAACAAGGATTAAACCTATACATTAAGATAATTTTTCAAAGATTGTATAAACAACCATAAAGGATGCTGATCTTTGACTAAGTTAGCTCAAAGATGTGTCCGATCATGCAAATATGATCAATATTTATAAGTCTAAGCAAAGATCAATGATATTTATAATTATAAGCAATGAATTACTCAAAAGTTCAAAGATAACACCAATCTTAGATCCAAAACACACTAAGATAAGCAAAGATTTAGCTAATTCACAAACAAATCACTCCTAGTGCCAACAGGGACTTGTTGATGCCTCTATGTGTACCATAGATGTCCTTAGTGTTCAAAGAACATTTCTCATTTTAGAATTCTAGGAATTTAGAACATGAGTAGTAGGTTTTGGCAACTTATGTTTTATCTGTGGTGAAATAACGACAAAGCAATGTTTATCTATTCCAAAAAATTTATATTAATTAATGGTTGGGAGCCATCATGGTCCAATTCTTTATAAATTGTAAGTATCTCTGCTAATAATAGTAAATTGTGATCAAAATTAAAACTATATACTAATTTAAATGGATATTTATAATGAAGTCTAAACTTAAGTGATCTAGTTTAATAAGAAGTAAAAGAGAAGGGTAAGGCAGAAAGAAAAAAAGTGATTATTGATCCTTAAACTCAAATATCATGACAATGTTTTAATTATAACTGAGCTTGCATTTAACTGGTATATGATGCAAAATAGCGTAAGCTCAGATCTCACCATACACTAGGCAAATTTCTAAGGATAGTATGAAATCATACAAGTAAAAATTAGATTTTACTTTAAAAATTTGTTAGCAAACTCAAATAGAATTATACGCTTAGATTGCATTTAACTTGTATGAAATCATACAAGTAAGAACTCAAAGCCTTGTTGAAAAGTCACTAGTGATTTTGCACCACTAGATCATCTGCTATGATGAAGCATAAACCATTAAATCCTGCAAGATGCATGAACATTAATCATCATTATTTAGGTGGGTACTTAGGTTTAAATGCCTTAGGCGAAGGTTCATTTTGTGTTTATTAAACATGAAATAAACTTTAGGCTAAAGTGTTTATGCCTAAGTTTTTTGAGATTTATACAAAAAGGGGACCGAGCTAAATATTTTAAGCCAAGGTTTACGTTGTATCTAGTAAACACAATGCATACTTTGGGTTAAAATATTTATGTTAAGCTCTTAGAATATGCTCAAAGGGGTCAAAGTGATATGAGGACCAAAATGCTATATTTTGACACAGGGCTTTATTATATTAATAGACATGATAAAATATTTGGTTAAAAGCATTTGGACTAAGTTTTATGTCACAAAGACCCTTTTTAAAAAATAAGATTTAGTATAAGTCTCTATCTTAAGGTTCATGGCATTCAAACAAATGAAATGAGGACATTAGGATATAGACTTAGACTAAATTCATCTATGCATATATTTAGACTATGAGATCATTTCAATATTTACAGTTTAAAGATCTTATGTGTTTGAACATCCTCTGAGGGGTACCATTAGTTTACAATGTAATTCATGAGATTTTAACAAAATTTTAGAGTATATCTTGGTCTTGAACAAAATGATCCATTAATTTAAATTTGATAGCCTCATGGACATCAAATACATCCTCGCATATGTTAAATGATGATTGTGCGAACATCAAATTTAGGCTCATAAAGTCTTAATTTTGATGGGCTTAAAGTTGGTGGTCATGCAGATGTCAAATATGTCCTCACAGATGTCAAATGATGGTCACACAAATGTCAAATTTAATCTTGTCAACTTTTTATGTTCCAATGCAAGAGCACTACATGGTAACTCCACAAAGATTCCTGGGGTCTTAGAGTCAATTTGCTTCATCTGATCAAAAGCCATGGAGTGAGAGTCGTTTGATCATGATCTAAATAGTTACACGTGATTAGTTCCTTTTGATATGTAGGACCCTTTTCTTTTAAGTCTTGAATGTGAGAAGATCATGTGGTGACTCCATGGGCCTCCTAGGCTCTTTTACTTTTCAATATCAGATTCATTCCATTCGATTAAAAACTGCGATGAGGCATGAGCTATTAATCATGATACAAATGCTTGAACTTGATTGGTCCAAAGGACTAAATGCTTAGTTTGTATTAATTTTCCTTGCTCCATTTGATTAAAAAGCATGAGGATGCATAGATCATCAGATCCTTTAAGGTGCATGATAATTAATTTAAGACTCAGGATGAAAGAAACTTAGGCTAAGGAATTTAGACTAAGGTCTCATTCATGTTAATAAACATGAACAGAGCCTTACTATTAAAGCCTTAGGCTAAGTAATAAAGGGACCATGCTAAAAAAATTAAAAGGACCTTACTAGATAAAACTGGATCACATTAGAAATATAGGAAATAAAAGGGGGGAAATAAAGGGGACCAAGGCATATTTTTAGGCTAAGGTTTGGTCATGTTAAAAAACATGACCAAGCCTTAACATAAAAATTGGGCTTAAGTCTAAAATAAATTTAAAGTCTTCCCACCAATTTTTTCTTGCCAAATTCAAATTTGAACCAAGGGTTTATGTTAGGGCTTTAGAACATGAATCCATCAACAAAGGCTCTATGGAACCTATAACTATGAGACATAAAGACCAATTATTAGCAAAATTAGGTAGGCTTAAAGCAAAATCCTAAATTAGTAAGTCAATCTTATCAAAGTGGATGATCTTCAAATTCTAATAATATTCAAAATAAGCCATACTTTCAGGGTTAGGCTTCAAAAAATCCCAAGGGTCCTAATTTTAAAAAATGGGAGTATGTTGACCTCAACACCCAGTTTAACCAACCCCTACCATACCCAACTAGCTAATTCCCTATAGACCTTATTAGGTCAAATTGACTCGATAATGAGTCAAATTGACAGGTGGACCTCATATAGAGATTAATGTAGGGACTATTATGCTAACAAGTTGTTAGCCCTTCAGGTCAAGAATTTGGAAATTTCAAAATCCAATATTTGTGCCTTATTCATCGACTTAGCCACTAATGCCCCCTTTCCCGTAATTGCCAAACATGTTCCTATACATCATTGTGTACATAAATTAATCATGACTAATTTTTGGGATCGATGGTGGATGGTATTTGACTATCCACCATATAACAACCATGATGTCCCTTTATATTTTTGAGGAAACTCTACTAAGAGTTTGTCCTCAGCTAGATTCCCAATTATTTTGATTTTAGTGAGTTTTAGGGCTAAAGAAAAGGCTCTACATATGATTGAATAGGTGTACATCATGTACCTAATCAACCTATGCTTATTTGTATCCAAAATATTCTTGAGCTTGAGATCCCTTATATGGTTTAGCAGGTCATGGAGATAGAAACTCTCCATGTTCTTGTTTCACTCACTGATTTCACAGAGTGATGCTAAAGATACACCACAAAATACTCAAACTCAAACCCACCCTTGTAGTTCATGTGGAGATATGTGCATGGGACCTTCTAATGATGATAACATTAGTGGTTTAGATGGATTAGATGATATTCTTATGAGTGATGAGTTTTTAGTATGCATATTTGGCATGTGAACATCAGTCATCACATAGATGTAGGTATATTTTATATAAATGTTAGTTTAGATTTAAGTTATATTTGAAAATTTAATTTATAATCTAATAATTAATTTACATAAAAATATAATATAACATATATTTAATTTTTTATGTCATAAGAGGTGACGGTTCCTTCATCATCACATCTAGTATTTACAACATTCAATTTGTCATAGCCATTGTTTTCACTTTTGGATCGAGCTACTAAACCATCCATGATTGCATCTACCTCTGTTAAGGTGACACCATTTACATATACAGAGGTAAAAATTATTTACATATATGTTTTACTCTTTGCATTTGTTATGGCTATAGTTTACATATATATGTTGATGAGTGATGTGGGATACGATTTCTCTAATTTTATATCTCTTTCTTATACTGACATGGGTGATGTATCTCCCAATATTTTTTGGCTAGATGGAGCCTAAACTCCCATATCCCTAACAATCTCATTGAGAGTCTTCACCTGAGACTCTAAACCAACCACATTTTCCTCTAGGCCAACTATATCTCTCTTATTATGATGGAAATCCATGTATATGTATGATAACTAGGGAGAAAAACATATGTATGCTTTCTTATTCACATATGGAGAACCACATCTACAAAAATATTATCGAGGCTCAAATAATCCTCACCTAAAAAATCCTAACCAAAGTTTCTTTGACCATGATCCACCACTAAGTGATTCACTCTAAAACCATATAAAAAGAGAAGACATTAGATCTCCAGTCACATAAAGAAACAATAACTGAGTAATAAATTAAAAAGTAACATAGAAAGTAAATAAAAATAAACTAATTCACTACTTTATTTGGGTAACTTCATGTTAGTCTAGGTATAATTCCTAATTGGACCTCATCTTAGCATTCTCCTCTTATCCTATTGGTTCCTCTCTAACAAGTGTATGCTCACCCTTATTTCCCCTTAAACTTCATCTCCTCACCCTCTATCCTATTATTGTTTCTACATCTAAGTATCTACATATTATGGTGGTGGTTGTACATAATGTTGGCATCCTACCATAATTACAACCTAGACATAGGATATTTTTCTAATTGTACTCCTCCAATTAGTAATCTCCCAATTTTTCCCATGATGGTATTAGAGTGTCTACCTCATTCACAAACTATCCTAAAATACCCTAATATAGTATAGCTACCAAATATATCATTGTCAGTATGTTCACCACTAATGAAAAGTCTCTTAATGGTGGCATACCTATCCAACTAGAAGCCCTGATGGCCTCCGCTATCCTAATCTCTAACCCTCACTGGTAAGGGGTCATGTGCTTGTAAACTAAAGTATTACATATAATTAACAACCTTACCTCTATCACAATCCTCTATCAAGGCCACAACCTTGCCTTTAACTGACAAGCCTAGGATCCTAATCACAACCTTGAAAGTGATAGTCCACTCTCAAGGGACTTGAAGGAAAATTAAACTATTTTACATGACACATGCTAGTTGGTGAATAGGTCAAGCAAAAGAATCTACTCTATGGGACAATAATCCACACCTACATAATCTAGAGTATCCTTATTATATATAGTGTGGCCAAATCATTAGTCATTAATTTCTCTATAATCCTAGGAAGCCAATCATAGTTCATCACTCTAATCCATCAAATATAGGCCCACCTTTTTAAAACACAATTTAAATAATCCCTAAATACTTTAAGTTAATCTTGAAAATTCATGCAAAAAGAATTAGGTATGAGGGTCCACACCTAAGTCAAACCCCTATTTTTAGACAAGTAATAAATCAACAAGCAATATAGTCCAACATGTAATATAGCATAGATTGAAGATCTTGACCCAAGTATATTTATACTTATCAATTTGAAAAAAAATAAACTAGTATATTATATATTCCCTTTCACAATTTTAATCCTCTAATTTTGGTTTTTGGTACAAGGATGCTGCTCTAACACTTCAATAGATGGCTTATAAGTTCAGATCTAAGTGTATTTTCACGTGCATGCTTGTCTTCTCCTTTCCTATAATGTGTCATTCCTTTCATGTACTTATATAGATATATATATTATACTTACAAGTGATTCTATTGATCATTTTGGTTTTCATATATAATATTTGATGTACTTTATATAAAACTAAGTGCTCGACCTTCTTTACATAAACAATTGATGGCTAATACTGACACTCCCTCTCTATGAGTTGAGACAGACATAGGCATTGCTGTTGTAATGTCATATACATAGGCACTGACATAGGTATATATTGGTTCTTATAATTTTGAATTGTAAAAATAGACTTCTAAAAAAAAAATTAGTACATGTGTACTTGAGGCAAATATAAATTATGTTTATGTATTATGTATGCAAGGTTATCCTATGACAACTGATAGTCCCAGTCAGATGGAGATTATGGAAACTTCTCATGTTATTCTCATATTTTAGATGCCTATTTAGATAACTAAGACTTCCATTGACTTGATTGATCATGAAAAATAGATCGAGTAGGATTGTGAGCTTGCAGTAAGTGCACATGTTTAAATGATTTTTTATTATAGTTTAAAAGTAGTTTATTAACAATTGTTTGAATGTATTATATGTTAATTTCATAATAATTATTGTATTTAAATAGGCTCAAATGAAAGCTAGCTATGACCATAGGACCCACAATCAGACCTTGGAGCAATCCAAGGCATTAGAGGGGTCTCCATCTACTGGTAGGGCATCCCAGGGAGAGTCTTCTTCAAGAAAGACAAAGAGAGGGAGGCTATTTGATGAATAGGATGTCTTACACACATGAGATGTAATTTTTTGTATGCTTATATGGAAATTGATGCAATTTTATCATTTTATATGCACATGCAACATTCAACCAACATTAGATTATATGTTGGTAGATGTAATTTTTGTATGGCTATCGTGGACCAATCTATGTATTATTGACATTGGACATGTATGTGCCTATATTGTATGCCTATCATGGCTTGATATATATAATTTGTATTTCTTTGTGTGTTATTGTATAATGTTATTTTTATCTTCTAAATTATTATCAATATCGAATCTCATATTTAATGTTGTACTCACGCATAAATAAAGATTAAAAAAATATTCTTTTTAATGCTATAAATTTTAGATCTTACATATTTTTTTAAATTAAAGTTTTTAAATTTTATTGTGTAGTGGAAATGACTAATGACACTCTTATAACTTAGGATAATGGCCTTATTCTCTTTGTACCTACTTCTTGTACGTGCTTTTGATGTAGATCTTTCTCAATAGCTTACAAGTGTCAAGATCTTGATCAAAGGTCTTTTTATCTAATCTTGTGTATTCACTTATCTTATACCTTAGGACTCCTTATCTTGCTCATACAACATAATTCCAACTTTTGAACCCCTCTCTCTTTTATCTTTTCTCAGATTTCTCTCTTTAGCCTTTGTCTTGGCTTGTAGCCCTATTTTAGGGAAAACCTCATGTTTTGTTCTACACATATACTCTTTAAGGAAAAATAATTATGTTTTTGAAAACCCTTTTCCATTCCATTACCTCATACAAAATATTGGGTTAGGTTCTTTTGCAAAATCTTGTACCTATAGGCTTACTTAACATTCTAATTAGTCCTCAAAATACATAAAGCTCCAAGGTTTGACCATTATGGAGACACTTTGACCAAACCAAAACTATATTTGACCACCCTTTTGGCCAATCTTACTTTTTAATCAATTTTGGTCCTCAACTCTTCACCTAAGTTCAACTTTCTTCTTTAGCCTCTTTCTCATTATGTCTCTTAGGCTAGTTGACTACCTGTAGGGTAGTATAATATGGATAATAGAAGGTACACGTATGAAATCACTTTATTAATTTAATAGACCCTAGGACACACTAGATTACAAATATTCCTATGGTCAAAACCCTCAAAGTCAGGGTTTGTAACAACTATATAGGCTGAGACTAAAAATAACTACATATAATGTCTAACTAGAACTTTCAAGATGATCTAATGCTTGGATTAGGTATATCTAATATTATTAAAACTTTTTAATTAAATGAGAAATTTCTCACAACTCTCAGGGCATTCACAAACAAGAAATCTCAATCATTCAACACTGTATTATGTATGTTAGAAATAGGGGTAAGCAGGGTCTCTAGGTCTTTCAACATCAAATGACTTTATAATTGATAATAAGTTTATCACAACCTTATATAACCATTCTAAACCCTTATTTTTCACTTTTTGAATCAAATACAAAGATTACAATATACAAAATTATGATTTTAGGGTTCTACAAAATTTTAATGGGAAAGAACTATGATTAAAGTGAAACTTACAAAATTTTGTCCATCTGTATGTTATAACAAGATTAATATAACTTTTCATACGTATTTCATCGCGACATTCTCCATAGAACTCAAGAGAAGGAAAGATTGAATACTCACACTCTTCACCATCTATCTTGATTGGAATGTGAGGTTACAAAACCAAAACTGACTATTAACCCAAGATAGGGTATAGACATGGTTTTTTTGTTCTAGAAATCAATAGGTCAATTACTTAGTTCCATCTAATAGGTTAATAGGTCAAAGTTGTAAAAATTGTCAACATTGTCAAAATTATCAAATTTTTCAAAATTTTCAAAGTTATCCAAATTTTCAAAGTTTTCAAAGTTGTAAATAGGTCAATAGATCAACTACTCATTAAGTTTCTAGGTCTCTAGTTTAAGTTGTTAAAATTGTTAAAGTTATCAAACTTGTAAGAGTTCAAGTTATGGTTGTATAAATTTGGTTATACTGATTTGTGGGTGAAAAATGACACATAAAACATGTCTAAGGGGTTAGATAACCTCTAGGACTAGGTTATTGGCCTCCCATCAGGCTTGATCAACAAACCCACACCCATTCTGACCTCAGGAACACCCTTCCCAATACAAGAAAAATGCAATTTTTTAGACTAAGTTCAAACATGCATATAAAAAAATATATAAGCCATTTATATGAACCATAAATACCTCATGTAACTCTTTAATCCCTATAATCAAACCCTAGAGCACTCAGGTGGAATCTTCAAGATCAATCCATTAGACAAATTGCAGTGATGGGTCCAAAAATACAAGTTTTTGTTAGTGAACAAGCAATTTCTTGAGCTCCAACTGGAATTTATACCTATGGTACCTAAAAATACAAATATATAGCTTTGATCACATCTAGATAGACAAATTACATGTTATTTTACTACTTTGACATTTGAATCTACCTGAAAGTGCATTCTCACTACCATTCTAAAGTGCGAAAACATTAACAACAAATGTTGTCAAAGTTCAATTTGTGGTTGTAAAAATTTGGTTATGATGCTTTGTGGGTGAAAAATAACGCCAAAAAAACATATAAGGGGGAAAATAACCTCTAGAACTAGGTTCTTGGTCTCCTATCAGGCTCAATCGATAAACCCACCACCCATTTTGACCTTAAGAACACCCTTCCCAATACAAGAAAAATATAATTTTTTAGCCTAAGTTCAAACATGCATAGAAAAAAAACTATAATACATTTTAATAAACAATTAGATATTTCATATACCTACTTCATCCCTCTAATCACACTTTGGAGCACTTAGGTGGAAGCTTTGACATCAATTTGTTAGATAAGTTACAGTGATGGGCCCGAAGATGCAAGTTTTTGTCAGTAAACAATCAACTTCTCAAGATCCAACTAGAATTTATACGTCCAAGACCTACACCTATTAATATATCAATTTGATCTATCCAAATAAATAAATTACATGTTATTTTGGTACCATGATGTTTGAATCCACCCAGAAGTGCATTTTCACTACTATTTTGGAGAACAAAAACATTGACAACAAATGTTGTCAAAGTTAAAGTTGTGGTTATAAAAATCTAGTTATGATGATTCATGGGTGAAAAATGAAACTTCCAACACATCTAAGGTGGTGGATAACCTCTAGGACCAGGTTTTTGGCCTCCTGTCAGGCTCGATCGACAAACCCATCACCCATTTTGGAATTAAAAACACTCTTCCCAATACAAAAAAATGTAATTTTTAGCCTAATTTCAAAACCACATAAAAAAAGTATAAGACATTTCCATGACCCATAAGATCCATCACATACCTCCTTAATCACTATAATCACACCCTAGATCACTCAAATGGAAGCTTGGATATCAATCCATTAGACAAGTTTAGTGACGGGTCAAAAAATGTAAGTAAAACAACTTCTCGAGCTCCAACTGGAATTTATACCTCTAGGACCTCCACCTATGAATATATCACTTTGATCACTTTAAAATAGATAAATTACATGTTATTATTTTATCACAATATTTGAATCTAGCTGGAAGTAAATTTTCACTACTGTTTTAGAGAGTAGAAACATTGATAACAAATGTTGTCAAAGTTCAAGTTATGGTTATAGAACACTATTTCCGATGAATCATGGTAAAAAATGCTAATAACAACATGTTTAAGGGGGTGGATAATGTTTATTACTAGGTTATTGACCTCTTGTCAGGCTTGAATGACAAACCCACCACCCATTTCGACCTCAAGAACACCCTTCTCAATATAAGAAAAATGCAAATTTTTAGCCTAAGTTCAAATATACATAAAACACAAAATGTAAGCCATTTATATGAACTATCAGATCCTTCACATACCTTATTAATCCCTCTAATCTCACCTTATGTTATTTAGGTGGAATATTTGCGATCAATCTGTTAGATAAGTTATAGTGATGGGTCCAAAAATGTAAGTTTTTATCAATGAACAAGCAACTTCTCAAGCTCTAACTAGTATTTCTACCTCTGGGACCTCCACCTATGAATTTATCACTTTGATCTTGTCTAGATAGATAAGTTACATGTTATTGTGTTTTCATGATGTTTTAATCCACTAGAAAGTGCATTTTCACTACCGTTCTGGAGAGCGAAAACATTGATAACAAATGTTGTCAAAATTCAATTTGTGGTTTCAAAACTATAGTTATTATGCTTCATGGGTGAAAAATGCCACCACCAATACATCCAAGGGGAGGATAACTCTAGGATTATATTTTTGGCCTCTTTTTAGGTCTGATAGACAAACCCACCACCCATTATGGCCTCAAGAACACCCTTCTCAACACAAAAAAAATGCAAATTTTTAGCCTAAGTTCAAACACACAAAATTAAAATTGTAAGTCAATTCCATGAACCGTTAAATCCATTTCATACCTCCTTAATCCCTCTAATCTCACCCCAAAGAAAACATACATAAAACCTAAGATTCTCTTAGCTTTAAGAATATGGAATTCTTTACTGACAGTGCTAACTATATGAAGGTGGATGCTTATCTAACACCACTAACCTACACAAAAATATTAGTAAGCAATTAAAAATGAAATTTATACATGCAATACCTAGAAAATAAAAAAATATTTGGTAAAATTGATTACATCTACATTTGAAAAGTTAACATACCTTCATATTTCAATTCAATGAACCACTAAGATCTGCTCTAACCTTGATAGTATCAAAAATAGCTTCATGATCTGACTCCCAAGCTTTCCATAGTTTTTTGTTTAATGGCCTCCTATAATATTTTTATAATTCAATATTCATTGAAAGAATCAAATTTGAATACTACAATCTCTTCTTATGTGTTTCAAACTCTTCAAACAACCATTTATCTGATTTTTTTATAAGATATTGTCGAAACCAAGATCTAATGACTAACACTATTCTAGTGGGATAGTCAATATTTTCTCCATCTGTAACTGGGGAAATAAATTTCTTCTCTCTCTATAAACTGACACAAGTAGTAATTAGTGCCTTTTTCATTATACTCATCTATAATAACTACAAAAACATGACCTGCACATCACAAACAATCCTTTTTAGCGACAATATGAAGATATATAAATAATGAGAATAAATTTTACATAATGAGAAATATTCTACCTGGCTGCCCTAGATTAGGTACATGGTCAAAATCATTTGATGATGTCATGTTTGTAAGTTATAATGCTATTAAAAATTGATATGTGTTGATTGGAATTAGAGGTTTGGAACTCCAATCATCCACCCACTCTTGCGACTTACACTCATTCCAAATAGAGTCCACACATGTAAAATAAAAACATGCAAAGTGTCTCATATGAATAGTCCAAGAACTTGCATTTGAGCTATTAAATGAGTGGAGGTCACTTGAACCCATTAGAGTCATACAATCCTCATACTTTTCCAAGTGTTCTTCCTCCATTAACTAAAAATGTTTATGAATAATAGAATTTAGTTGAGCACCATGACACATGTGCTCATTACACTATTTAACACAATTTTTGCATCTATCAAATGAACACCCTCTTCAAATTTTATCTCCTCCTTTATAATAGCTCTTTTTACACATGATCCAACACCATCATGCTCCCCTTTTCCATGAGCAGCCTTAATGAAACTCCAAATGTGTTATACACCTATGGTAATGTGCATCATACTCAACCAATAAAACATCCATGCATTTTTGAATTGCAATGTGCAATTGTCTAACCAAATGTAATGTTGATTGAAAGTAATGATCCTCTAACTCAAATATTCATAGAACTTCTAAAAATAACCTTGTACATACTCTAAATAATGTAATCTATCATCGATAATATATAAATGGTACTTCCTTAATATTTTTTATTGTTGCTCTGTACTATCAGATGGATGCATGAATGTTATATGCATGGATATGGTAACTTGTGATGAGTTGTAATACTGTGATTGAACTTCCATTTGGGGTTTGAATATGTAATTCTCTATAAAATAAACTATTAAAACAATGGAACCAAGTGGGAATGTATCCTTGTATATCTTTAAATGTTCATCCAACCATCTAGCCTTGTGTGTGTGCCTTGCATATTCATAAACAATCTTCTCCCTAAATTTGACCAAAAATTCTGAAACATGTATCTTTTTTGTAATAAGCTCACACCTTTTAGATTATTTTCCATCATTTACTTGATAAGTCACTAATTTATATTTACTTAAACCAACTAATTCCTATCTACTTGCACTTGTAATCTCCTCATGGATATATTTTTTTTAAAATTTGTCAATCCACCATAAATGTTGTAATTTCCATTTAAACATGATTTGTTGTAAAATAATTTCCCATTCGGTCTTTTGCAGGATATAGTTGGAATAAATTCTCTTTCTGATTTTGGTGGCAATTCAATGCCACACTCTTGGAAAATGTTAGTTTGTAAAGTACAATGAATATAGAAAAAAACATCATAGTGCATTGAAAATTCAACATGTTTCCTACATCAACAAGTGGTGCAGATGTGATTTATTTTAACATAAAAGGTTTTTCCATCTCAAAATATCTTTGACAAATAGAAATTTTAGTACAATTGTGTTTGAGTCATATCTAATAAATGTTTTGGATGTGGTTCATGGTTATAAGAACCAATTCTTTTTTTCACAACATCTCTTGCATTGGGTGAAACTCTTGTATTATCTTTCCAAAATTGAAAAGGTAACACTTTGAGAGTATCAGATAGAGCCTTCTCATTTTGTAGAAGTATACTAGAGAATGCCTAGAGCTCATTGGTATTACGTTCATTAATTATTTCATGTCTTTCAATTGCTTTCCTTAATATTTTTCTATTTATATGAACTGTTCAACATATTTTTAAAATCATTCATTTTTTCACTATTATGTCACTCACTGTACAAGTTGTAAGTATATGTTTGGTAGCATTACAATCTTTGGTGCATGATTTTAGGTTACAATATGATATGCATCATGTAGATTTTCAACAATTTCATCATTTTTATCATTCATGTTAGATATTCTTGGTCCTAATGTGTACATTATTGGTCTTATCTTAATCAATTTTATCAATGAAACAAATAATTGACATCTTTGACTATCATACTACAAATTATGAAAAAAAATATCTCAAATTTATTAAGCCAGTCTTCTTGAATGGTGATTAGACATTTTGTTATGCATTGGTTTTAAAATATTTTCATTGACTTTAATTAAGTACTTGTCTTTTCTATGCTCAATTCTTGGAGGTGTTGGTAATGGTGGATTTTTTTTGGAGGGTGTTTCAAAATGGTTATTAATTTCATTGTTTAGAGGTGGGATGACATTAAATTCTTTATTGTTAATTTCTTCATAATATGTTTCCATGAATTTTTTTTGATGGTTAATTTCACCATTACTTGTTTCCATCAAATTTTCTTCATTTATGGGGGTTGAAGCATCATACATAGACTCATCATCAACAAAATAAAAACTTGGAACTTTAAATGTGAAATTTTAACATTAACTAATTCATTTTTTTCAATTTCATTATTATTCATTTCATTATGGTCAATTTCATTATTATTCATTTCATTATGGTTAATTTCAACATTATTCAATTGATTATAGTCAATTTCATCATTGCTTAATTCATTATCATCAATTGGCTCATTATTTATGACATTTGGTTCATGAAGATTAGGGTTTGTATCTTGTTTACCATGAACTTTTTGCATTAGTAGCTTGTGTTTCTCTTTGAAATATTCTAATTCCTCTAGTGTTTTTTCCTTCAACAAACATCCTCTTCCTCTTTGAACATGATTTGAAACCTATTAGAAGGGAAAATTTATAACTTTTCAAAGGTGGGATCAAGTACATAGGTATGCAAATCTCACAAAATATTTATACAGATAGAAGTCTTGATTTGGGCTAAAAATAGTCATTGATAAGTGAGCCTATCACTAAAATAATAATAACATGATCATGTTATATATCATGATCACATTACTGAATAACGTGATCATGTTATGTTTTCCATAAGGTCCCTATACACCCAACCCATTTAATAGTTGATATAGATAATAACATGATCACGTTAATAAATAACAGGACCACGTTATGCTTTCCACAAGGTCCCAACACACCCAACCCAATATGAAGTTGATGTCGACAATAATGCAATCACATTATTGTCGATATAAGCTATTGGGTTGGTAATTGGCAATGAGGAGTGAGTGTTTCCTATGTTATCAAGAATGCGATCATGTTATACTTAATGTAGATAAGGGATTGGGGATTAAGGCAAATTAGTACATAGGGTATATGGATTAGGGATTATAATTTATGTTTTAGGGATTAGTGATTTCAATTAAGGTCCAAAGTGAAGGTGCACAACTACAAGGACCTTTCTTAATAGTTCGAGAAAGAAGCTCTGAGCACATTAAAACCCTAAAAAATAATAAGTCATTAGTAATAAAATG